>CM076578.1:407999936-408599936 GCA_034641835.2 Pinus albicaulis | reverse complement strand
TCTCCTTCGTCCTCTTCCATCCTAGTTTTCTTCTTCTTCCTCTTCATTCGCTAGAATGAGTGACGAGAAAATGTGTCTCAACAAGGATGAGTTCTCTTCTATTTATAGGCTCTTCAAAGTGGACGTGGATCTTCCTTTTAGGATGACTTGGTATTGGATGGTATTCTGATACTTAAAAAAAAATTAAAAAAATCTTTACAAGCTATAATGTGCCCGATGGGGTATTCAACTTATGACAATGACTCTTTTGAATTATTGACCTAGGAAAAACCCTAGAAGAACTGAATGGGTGCTTGACCTATAAAATAAAATACCTTGAGCATGAAACCCATACTCCAATAATAATAATAATAATAATAATGTTTCTTTCATTTTACAATTTACAAGAATAAAAAGTATGTTTCATACTTATGAAGACCAAACCTAGTTACACATTTTTCGACATAATCAACCTTAACAAAAATAATCAAATCATATTTCTCCAGTTCAATATGACAACATAGGTCAAATACCTCCCAAAAAAATATAAAGTACTTTTACAATAGAAAGACAATACAATATGAAATACAAATACATACAATCTAAAATACAATATATGTATAAAAATTTACAAAAACAATCTAGAATAAGAATACAAATAATGAATTACTTCCTAATGGATGATATTCATGTTTGCATTCACTGTACCCATAGTCTACAATGCTTTTTACTTGTTTTTATTAGAATTTTCTTTGGCCTCAAGCCCTTGAAATTTATACAAGAGAAGTAACAACTTTGGTTCTCATAAGCACATGATGTCGATCCAACATATCCTTAGCCTCCTTGAAGAATGTTATGTGATATTTTTTTCATCAAACTTTCAACGATGATTTTGTTTAAAAATTAACCTCAAAATAATCCTAAAACCTTTCAAAACCATCACAACTAATATATCAACTATTTCAAAGTTATAAAATGTTTGGGTATATAATATGACTTTATAACTTTATATATATTATTTATATTACAATTATATAATATTATATTAATATTAATATATTATTGATATAATTGTAATGTTATATTTATTATAGATAGCTAAAATCAATTTAAATTGGTCCCATATTAAATGTTGTAAATGGAAAAAAGTCTTTAATGATGAAATTGAATGTTATAAAATGATTTATTAGAATGTTATAGAATGATTTATTGTTATTTTTAGCATATTGGAAACCATATGAGACATTTCATATTGGAGAAAAAGTCAAATATTTGATGGTAATATATCACTACCATTGGGATTATAGTGGCCTAGATTCATCTTAACTATACGTCTATCAATCGCCTAGAGGGATCAAATCTCTCGAGGTGAAAATCTCTTTTTTGAGTGCAAAACTTGAGGAAAGGTTTTCACCTCGAGATATTTGATCCTTCTTGGCGCTTGATATATCTATAATTAATATGGATTTAGGTTGGTTTCAGTTGTGTGTGACCAAGGAAAATCTATCGATAATATGAGGAATGCATGATTAATTATATCAATAATATGTAAATAGAAAATCTATCAATAATATGAGGAACATATGATTAATTACATCAATAATATGTAAATACATATGATATTAATATAACCATTTTAAATAGGCTAAATATGTTTGAGATTTATCGAGTCATTTTAATTTTAATTTTTCTTACTTACCTCTAGGTTTGTTGAGATGCTAAATATTGTAAAATAACTTTAATGATGAAAAATGATGAAATGGATTTTTTGAATGAATGATATAAAATGTGAATAATAATGTAGTCAATCACAAATAGCCTTCACTGTGATCAATCTCAAACTATTTTATTTTACTATTCTTAATGTCACCCTTGTTAGTTTTTTCATCTTTCCATATCGACTATATGTAAAAGATAGTAGAAGTGATAAATCATAAATAATTTAAATATTTAGCTTGAGTTGTTGTAGTAAACATCATACCTTGTCTCTCTTTCAGTCCAATATTATTAGTTTTAATTACTATAACAAAAAATCATTCTACATTGTCAATAATTTTTTGTTCTTACATTGAGATTAATGCACAGTATTAATCCAATGACGTTAAAATTAACGTACCATCATACATCCAAATACATCAAATCAGAAATCAACATTACATTGAAATCAATGCATATAATGCAAGAAATCAAATAAGATTAGAAAACAACATCTACAAATAAATAAATGCATATAATGCAAATAATCAAATAGGATTAGAAATCAATATCTACATTGAAATCAATGCATCTAGTGCAAGTAGGAAAATAGGATTAGAAGCCAACATATACACTAAAATCAATGCATCTAGTGCAAGCAATGAAATAGGATTATAAATCACCATCTACACTGAAATAAATGAATTTAGCGCAAGAAATAAAATAGGATTAGAAATAATTATATTGAAATCAGTGCATATCGTGTAAGCAATGAAATATAATTATAAATCAAAATCTATAATGAAATTAATGCATCTAGTGCAAGAAATCAAATAGGATTAGAAATCACCATATACACTAAAATCAATGCATTTAGTGCAAGCAATCAAATATCATTAGAAATCATTTACATTGAAATTAATGCATCTAGTGCAAGTAATCAAATATCATTAGAAAACAAAATCTAGACTAAAATCAATGAATCTAGTGCAAGCAATCAAATAGGATTAGAAATCACCATCTATACTAAAATAAATGCATCTATTGTAAGACATATTATTACCTCTCTCCCTGCTCCATATATATATATATATATATATATATATATATCTGTGTGTCTGTGTGTGTGTCCCTCCATATCTCCTTCTTTGTCTCTTTATCTCACCCCCACAAACACATACACTCTTTCACTCCATATTGATCAATCTCTTTGTCCCTCCCTCCCTGTCCCCATCTATCTCTTCTTTCTCTTTACCTTCCATATATATCTCTATATCAACCCAAAAAAATACTATCTCTTACTCCAATCTATCTATCTATCACTCCCTCCTCCTCTCCCTCCCCCTCTCTCTCGTTCCCTTCCCTCCATCTCCCCCGCTTCCATCTCTCTTCCCTCATGCTATCCTCTCTCGACTTCCCTCCATCTTCCTTATCACTCCTTCTCTCCCTCTCTCTCTCCAACTTGCACTCTCTATGACTTTCCTCTTACCTCCCTCTCTCCCCCCCTCCATATCCATCTCTCTTTCCCTACCTCTCTCCCCTCTCTCTCTCTCTCTCTTGTCACCTTCTAAATTTGTCACTATATGTCTCTCTCTCCTTCTCTCCCTCATTATATCCATCTCTCCTTCTTTGTCTCTTTATCTCACCCCCAAACATACACACTCTCTCTCCACCACACCCTTATCACTACCTCTCTCTCACCACTTGTCACTCTTTATGTCTTTCTTCTTCCCTCCCTCTCTCCACCTCCAACTGCATCTCTCTGTCCCTCCCTTTCTCCCATTCTAGCTCCATCTCTCTATCCTTCCCTCTCTTCTCCTCTCTCTCAAGTCCCCTCTCTTTTCCTTCCTCTCTCTCCATTTCTCTCTTACCTCCCTCTCTCTTCCCCCATCACTCACTCTCTCTCACTCTCTCTCTCTCTCACTCTCTCTCTTCCCCTACAATCCTCTATATTCCCCCATAACTATCTTCCTCTCTCTCTTCCTTCCTCTCTCTCCCTTTATCGCCTACCTCCCTCTATCTCCACCTCTCTCTCAATTCCCCTCTATTTTCCTTCCTCTCTCTCCAATTCTCTCCTACGTCCCACTCTCCTACCCCATCACTCTCTCTCTCTCTCTCTCTCTCTCTCTCTCTCTCTCTCTCTATCTATTTTCCATACAATCCTCTATATTCCCCCATTACTCTCTTCCTCTCTCTCATCGTTCCTCTCTCTCCCTTTATCGCCTTCCTCCCTCCCTCTCCCCGTCTCTCTCTCTCTCTCTCTCTCTCTCTTCCCTTAAATACTCTCTTTCCCCATCACTCTATCTATCTCTCCAACTATGTTACTATATCCCCCTCTTTCTTATTCTCTCTCCTTCTCTCCCTCTCCAACTTCATCTCTTTCCTACCCTCTCTCCTCCTCTCATCCTTCCTCTCTCTCCATTTCTCTCCTACATCTCTCTCTCTCTCGTTCTCTCTCTCTACCCTCCAATCCTTTCTCCTTCTCCCTCTCTCTCTCCTTCTCTCTCTCTCCCACGTCCATATTTATGTCTCCCTCTTCCTCTCTTACCCTTATCTAGCTCTCCCACTCCTCTCCCTCTCTCTCTTCATTCCTCCTCTCCCCTCTCCTTCTGTTTATCTTCATCTCTCCCTTGTCACTCCATCTATTTCTCCACCTGTATCATATGCCTTTATTATTTTCCCCATATATATATATATATATATATAAAGTTATTAAATTTAATAAATTTTTATATTGATGTTAGGGTTAATAATGTTTTTTTTGCATGGTATTATTATTAATTTGGTCCAAAGGGTTCAAATATAATTAGATGTTGATTTCTACTCCTATTTGATATATTTTTATTATTTAATTTACATTTTTCTACCTCTTTTATAAATATGGTATTTGGCCCATGGTATTGATAATAATTTGTTCCATGGCCCATAGGGTTGACCTAAATAAAACTTATTTTTGATTTTTTGTAAATATAAAGAAGTTTATGGAGTAAATATAAAAATAAGTTTACACATCTGAGTCATACTAGGTTGTAGAATACACCTCTAGGCGCTATAAAAAAATACAAACCATTATACATTCCACAAGAAAAGAACCTCCATTGGATATTCAATAGTTAAAGAATTATCTTCAGATATTTGACAACTGTCACGATTAAAAAATAAACAAAAATTACATTTAACTTTACACATTTTTTCCAAGATTAGCTATCCCATTGGATTCTCCGGTCATAATTTCTGCCCAAATGTATAGTAGTGATATCTTATATTACTATGGTTGTGAGTGATCTTATTTATTACACCATAAGGCAGTTATTTGGGAAGAACTCCCCTATGCTTCCACTCTAAAGTGTTCAACACCATTTGATAGATTTTTATATGATTGAAGGATTTTCGGTTGTTGAATCACCCCATTGAATTTACTTCAACAATCAACAACCTGAACCATGAGTTGATTTCCAACCGCTTTTCTGTGAGTTTATTCCTTTAATTCCACTGCATTCCTTCCTTCCACCACACTGAAGCACTTAAGTGTTGAGGATTCTTGCTTTCATTGGAAAAGCTTTGCAGGTTCTCTAGTTATATATTACCTGCACTGTAGTGCATTCCCCATTCCCCCAAATTTGAAGCTAATAATCATACCAAAGGGCATGAATTCATGTATTTCCAAACTTGTGAAGAGCCATCCAATAAGTCTCCACGTTGTGCTCACTTGAACATAAAGTCTCTTGCGATGCATGAAGCACAACCCGACCTCCTGCATGCAAACAAAAATGTTGAACCTCCAAAAATGTTGAACCTCCAATTTGAAGTCAGGGATGTATGGTTTCACATTCATTCTTAGAATTTTGAGACAAAAAAAGAAATCGATCAAGAGAATATGTTTTGACAAGGGAAGAACCAGGCGACCCAAAGTTTTTATATTCGCTTTGAGTGCATTGCTTGTAATTTCCATGAGTTCTTTGGATACAGTGAGGCCTTTTCTTCTAAGTACCCTCTTGAAAAATGCATTTGTAGATTCTATCAACTTCTCCTATATGATTTCTAACTATGTGTGATTTACCAAGGTTTATATCCTCTGACAAAAAAGATCGATGCATTTTTCCAGATTATTAATAAAGGAAGAAAAGCTTTATTTGAAAGCCTCAAATTTTCTGAATATAACGACACGCAAATTGTAGATGAATTATTTATAAAGTGGAACAAATGGAGTTGATCAGATATACAAGCTATATTTTCATGTATTTTTTTGTTGTTGGATGGGTTTCCATCTGCTCCCATAAGTTACCACAACATTGAGGTGTGTGTTATGCACGTGATTAATACTGGTTTTTCAGGTTGATTTCTTTTGCACCATATGTATTTGTATATATTGATGGAAAAATATATGTAATCTTTGAGTTCTCAAATATATACGAAATCATTGAGTTTTTAAATATATATCTATAATTTTTGGATTTTGTGATCTTGATTTTGTAGAGTATTTTACTTCATTCACATCATGTTTTTGTATTTTATTAGTGTTTCAAATTGATAGGGATTTCAATGAACCAAATATGGTGCCATTTCTATATGCATATTTTTTATTTAATCAACTTGTATATTGTGACAATATTCTCCATTGGGAAATATCCCTTATGGATATTTTATGGTAATAACTATTTTTTTTCATCATTCAACTTGCATCTTGTGATAGGATTCATCATTTTGCAACATTCCATGCATGTTATTTTGTGTTTTTTTTTCTTCATATATTTCAGCCAATGTCAAATTCTCCACTCCTAAAGAATTATTTTCACCCTGCATGTTATTTATGTGGATTGTGTTTTGGCAGTCTCTTTAAATGTAAAGATTTCTCACATTTGGCTATAATTTTCACATAATTCATAGTTTTTTATTTCCATAATGTATTTACCAAATGGTAATGGAATTTTTCTTAGTGATAAGCCTCCCAATTTCTCCAACTCAGTGGTAATAATTTGCACGAAAATTTAAAATCTTGTTAAATTCAAACAATAAACTCATTTGAAAATGAATAGTTATTGAATTACCCCTGGATATAAATCCCTGTGTATGAATATGGGTACTTAAATTGGTGTTTTAACTTGGAACATTATCATAGAAATACCTTGTCTCAATCGCTATCAGATGAAGTGAAAAAAAGAATAAAACCCATCATTCCATATATAGATAAGATTCTAATTAAATAAATGCATGGGATATTTCCATAAGATCCATAAATCACACTTTCCTGGGGTTTTACTTCTACTTTAACTATTAGAAAGAGAACAGGGATCGAAAATAAATATATAGAATTAATGATCAGGTAATGGTATCCCAACTTCACATGCTTTAGATTCACGAAATGTAAGAAGTCATCAAATCCCCTCCTATGTTTCACAGAGAATGTACGGAATTCTGTGTTAGAACTAGAACTATCTAATCCCCCATTGAAACTTCTTCATTTATGTTACCTTTCTTGATTTCTTGATTCTCTCATTTGGTTCAAGGTATGCAAGCTCATACCAAAGGATACTGGTAGATGTATTTCCAAACCTGGGAATATTATTTCGAGTCTCCATGTTGTGTACACTTGAACATAGACTATTTTTCAGTGCATCGAGTACAACTCAACCTCCTACCAGCAAACACAATTGTTGAGCTAGAAGTCAGTGATGTATGGTTTCATATTCATTCTCATAATTTTTCAACAAAACAAGAAATTTAGCAAGAGAAGTTGTTCTGATGAGGGAAGAAATAAGGGACCTAGAGTTGTTATATTCTCTTTGTGTGCATTTTCCCCAACTTCCATGACTTCTTTGGATGGGGTGCGGCCTTCTTTTCTATTAGTATCCTCTTGACAGACACATTTTTAGCTTTTATCATCTTCTACTCTTTTATTTCTTACTATGCGTGCTTTCCAAAAATGCATTTTTCCAGAGTATTCTTAAAGGAATAAATTCTTTACTTGATAGCTTCAGATTTTTTTTTTGGAGATAATGGCACACAAATTGAAGATGAAATCTTTAAAGGGTGAAAAAATGGAGATGATATAAAAATAAAAGTTGTATTTTCATGTATTTTTTTTTGTTGTATGGGTTTCCATCTGCTCTCATAAGTTACGAGTGCATTTAGGCCTGTGTTATGCTCAAGGCTTATTATCGGTTTTTCAAATGGATGAGTTTTTCACCATATGTATACATATATATTGATACATAAATATTTCTAGGACCGATTCACTGCCCAGAGCTCACTTAAACCTACAAAAATGAAAAGTAACATAGAAACAATAATCCAAATGTAAATAACTGAACAAAGATTTGAATGGAATCCTACTATCCATGATAGGAATTTCATCAATTATATCACAAGTATGCATTCTACAGGCCATAATAACAGATCTGAACATAAGAGTCTCATACTTATTTGAGAATCATGAAGAAGAATTAATGTCTTATCACATTAGCTACATTATCATCTATTAGGTCAATAGTTGGTTGTTAATTCATTCATAAATTAAAAAATGATGAGATCCATACATCATTACTATCATAAAACATATTCATAAACAACATATAAACAACAAAAATAATAAGAATACAATAATAATAAATTCCACATATGAACTAGTACATTTTCACATAAGATACCAACAAAGTAAGTCTTATTAATCAATGAAAGTTCCAACCACGTTGGAGATCTCCACGTTCCACAACACCATAGTTTGGCTAAACCAAATATCTCTTCAACCAATCACCCTCATGGCATATTCCAAGCATCAATGTGGGACTCAAAACCAAACAAATCAACTAGGGCTTCCCGAGGATAAACCACCTCACCCTCATCAATATATCCAATATTTACCTCAATCCTCACCAAATCACTAGGCCATAAACAAGCACAGATGCCACTATATTTCTTCATCTACATCATGAGGAGGTTTTCTATCTCCTAGTCTCTAGGATTTACCGTAATCGACTATCTGATCCAGGGTTCACTAGGCCATAATCGAGACACTACCCTCCAGAATTTACTGTATATTCAACCATTTACCAGTCAAGTACACTTAGGCCTGAACAAGGGAAACCACCTATAGCCTTTACCATATATCCTTCCATTCATGGGTTGAGAATTCCTAGGCCCACTGAGGCACACAATACATGGTTTTATTTCAACCCATGTTATGCTTCAGGTTTACTAGCCTTGTGGGTTTACTACAGTCAATTTTATTCTTTGGGGATTACTAGGCCATGTGTTATTTCATTCCTCAATCCACCTCGTTCAATTTCAAATCCATTGAATAATCCATTTCGACCGAAACATGAGAACCCCATCACACCATGTCTATCTAGAAATACAAAGGAAACGCTAAAGAGCATTTCCATACCTATCAAAACCCACGTCAATGAAAATAAGATAACCAAGAACACACAGGCATAACCATGCATGCCAATTCTACAAAGGAAATAACATGTGAAAATTGATACCTCGAGGTAAACACGATGTAGATGCCTGATCCTGCTCTTCCTTGCTTGATCTTTGCTACCTCTTTGCCTTATTTTCCTTTCTTGATCCAATGCTGACATGCTCCAATAGATCAATAAGTCCCCAAAAATGTGATAGAGAGAGAGAATAGGGGGAGAGAGCTCCAAAACAGAACTGAAAAAAAGGTACCCACTGATCCTCAAAACGCTTTATATTAATGATGCCTCTATTTCTTCATTTTCCACTAGTTTCCTTCATTTTCCTCATTCATTAGTTTCACCTTCCTTTTCTCCTAATTTCCATTATCTTCATAAAAAAATTGAAAAAAATTGCCATTTTCCTCTCGAAAACCTTTGTCATTTCCTTTTCAACTTTCCTTACCCATAATAATTGAAATGAACACCCACACTAGGATGTTTTTTCCACAATTCACCTTGGAAAAAGTTCGCCATAACAATGGTTATTATGCTCCCTTTATTAACTTTCTTTACATGGAATTTTCACCAAAGTTGTTACATGATGTCTTCTTCATTTGAATAGCATTTAGACAACCATTTTTTCAATTTCACCCAGATTCCAGGAAGAACTCAAATTTTCACTTGTTTCACTCAAATTCTACATAGAAATTAGTAGGAGTAGATTTGAAACCCATGACATGTTTCGCTCTTATTTTTTCAAGAATAAGTTTTAAAAAATATATAGATCTCAAAATATGGGACATTCAAACGAAACAAAAATAATTCAAAAATAATTAAATCAAGGGATAGGGAAAATAAATAGGAATCAATAGAAAATTATTCATAAATTAACCCAACTAAATAATATAGAAACGAGGAAGAGAACATGCTCACTAAGGATTTCTCACAACCAAATAATATAGAAACGAGGAAGAGAACATGCTCACTGAGGCTTTTTCATGAGTAGAGTTGTCAATTTTGTTATCTCTCAATATCCTTAAAAATTTAGAATCTATTTCTCCATGGATAGTCTCATATGTAATGGAAATCAAGTGAAATTATCTAAATCTAATACATCAACAACATTTCATTCCATAGAGGGAGGTGAAAAGGATCATATTTATATATCTCCACGCTAGAAACCATAACAACGTTCAAATCAAACTCATGCATTAGAGAACATAAAATATGAAGAGAAATACACTTTTTTCATTCATAAGTTAAAAAGTACAATATATTTTGTACCATGATTGCAATAAAAATTTATAATGTTGGTGTTATATAAGGGGTAAGTGCTTTTCGCTTATAAGTATCCATTGAAAACACTCTAAACACTTTAATTAATGTACTATTTACACATTAAAACTCTCATATACATTCTTTTTATTATAAATATAATTTTCTTAAACTTGATTTTTGTTTGGTAGATTTATTTGTCAATTGGTTTAGTTGGTATGTCAACTGGTTTAGTTGATTAGTGAAATACCTAAAATAATTTACAGATTAGTTGTTACGGATATTATACTTTCATATGCAGGATAGAAACACGTAAGAGATAAGAATATTTTCAGGAGTCTGAGAAAATGCATCAATGATTTGGTTTTGCTTCGTAGTGGTAATGTGACTAGAGAAGCACAAGATATATAAATAGAAAGATTATAATTCATGAATTAGGTGTAGGAGTACATTAGGGCTAAGGATGTAATCAACTAACGATATATTCAACGCTGAATTTGAGAGTTTTTAGGCTAGTATTTTATGGCAATGTCACTAGTATTTCATGGTAATGTGTAATGTGACCAAGAGAAGCACATAGATACAGATGAAACCACTTTGAATCATGTCCTAGATGTAAGAGTGCAATAGGGTTATGCATGTGTTCAATGCGAAATTTGGAACACTCATGCCAGAGCTGCGTCAAATTAAGTATCGCTGTTAGAGATAGCTATCGTATACTTGAAGTTACTAAAATTAGACAAATCAAATTCAACCTCAGGTTTGTTGGTCAACGTAACAAGCCTCGGTTAACACGCCCTTGCAAAATCATTTTTTGGAACGTCATGTCCCTCAACAATCCTATGGAGCTTTCGGTATGAAATAAGGTCAATGTATGGATCGAATCGATTTCAAATTTAGATTTATGGTTTTATTTCACGATGCTTAAGTGAGGTTTAGACGCTTGTTTGCTTTTTTTTTCTACTTCGATAAGTTTTCAAGCAGTGTGACTAAATATTGTCGACAAGATGGATGCGAGTGTCAGAGCTTCGAAAAGCCAGTTATAAAAGATATTTTGATATAAAGCTCGACAAACCTATACCACACTTTTCGATATATTGCAATCCAATGCCATATAGCTCAAAACATAGAAATATAAAATAAAGCAAAGCAAGTTGCAAAAACCAAAACACATTGTCAACGTACATGATGGTGGGAAAAAAGTATTCAGCATTGACACATAAAGTGGCTAAATTAACGCACTTTATGGGTTCATTGTATTAAGTCTTTTATTATTCAGAGTGATTTAGATTAATTGAAGAGCCGCAGCTCATTGTTTTGTGTGTGAAATATTTGTGTTATTTGTGTGATTGAATGCTCTGTCTTTCCATCAAATTGGTATCGGAGCTGAGAAAGGATCAGAAGATCCGTGGGCGAGCAAAGCTAGTAAAGAAGCCAAAAGCAAAAGGCCGTAATTTTTTTTTTTAGACAAATTTTGTTTTTACCCGCACACAGCTCCGCACGTGTTCAGTGCATAACTTGCATAGGTCCACAACTGCTCCCAGAAGAAACTGCGGAACTGGTCCACAACTACGCTGACAAGAAACTGCAGAACTTCGGCAAGGAGGGTTCACAACTTCGACCAACTGCGATACCCAGTTTAGAGCAATTAAAAGGCGAAATTTACAGTTTCTGTCAGAGGAATTTTTTTTAGTTTGAGGCAAGATGGCCACATCATGTTTTCAACCACAACTTCCTTCTTTCAATGGGAAAGATTACAATATGTGGGCTATTAAAATGGAGACTATGCTAAAAGCGCATGATGTATGAGATCATGTCAAGTATGGGTTTGCAGAACCTCAAGATGATGCAGAAGAACGAGCCCTCAGTAATGTAGAGAGGCAACAATGGAAGAAAGATAAGCGGAAGAATGTGCAAGAATTGCTTCTTATCCAGTAGGGAGTAGATCGAGTCGTGTTCCAGAAGATCATGATAACCTCGTCAGCAAAGGAGGCATGGGACACTTTGGCGACAAGCTATCAAGGTATGGCCAAAGTTAATATTGTTAAACTACAGAACACTAGGAGAGACTTAGAAAGTTTGCAGATGAGAGAGACAGAGGATATTAATTCCTTCATGAATAGGGTCATGTCTGTCATCAATCAGTTAAGAATATATGGAGAAGATGTTAAAGATCGAACAATTATTGAGAAGGTTCTTCGATCCCTATATACCAAATTCGATGTTGTGGTAGCAGCCATAGAAGAAGCAAAGGACTTGGAAAAACTGACAATTGACGAGTTGATGGGATCACTTCTATCGCATGAAGCAAGGATAACCAAAAATAAGGATTCCAATTTCGAAACTGCCTTCCAAAGTCAAGTCTATATTTCAAGAGGTCAAGGCAGAGGTTGATCGAGAGGCAAAGGACGAAGCAACAACTATGGTGGTAACAGAGATGGCCGAGAAGATCATGAGCATCAAAGTGGAAGCAGCAGTAGCAGAAGCTTTCATAACAGTGAAAGGTCTAACAAATCAAAGGTAAAGTGATATTACTGCAATATATTTTGTCATTAAGCTCGTGATTGTAGGAAGAAGATTGCAAATCAAGGAAGTTAGAGAGCTAATGTTAGTACAGAAAATATTGACTTTATGTTTCTAGCATGCAACATTATGCATGCACCGTCTGATAGGGTCTGACTATTAGACAGCGGTTGCAGTAACCACATGACAAGAAACAAGAATTTGGTTGCTAATTTGGATGTCCCAGTGCAGATAGAGGTAAAGTTGGGGACTAACAAGACCATGGTTGTAGATGGAAAAGAAGTGGTTAACATTGTGACCAAGCAGGGGGAGCCAAAGACCATATCAGAGGTATACTATGTCCCTGGACTCAAACAAAATTTGATTAGTGTTGGCCAACTGACGCAGAAATGATACAAAGTTATCTTTCACGGGAAACAATATGTTATTTACGACAAATCCCCAAGCAAGCAGCTAATTGCAAATGTGCAGATGATGAGGAACAAACTCTTTCCTCTCATTATGAACTACAATGATCATGTTACTTCTTTTACAACTGCATGTTCTCATGATTACTGGTTATGGCACTTTCAGTTTGGACACCTGCATTTTTCCAGTTTAAAATTATTGCAGCAAAAACAGATGGTGAGAGGTCTACCTCCCATCAAAGAACCTGCTAGCACATGTGAGTGTTGAATCTTAGGCAAGCATCACTGTGAAAGTTTTCTGAAAGGAATTTATTACAGAGCAAAGAAACCACTTGAATTGGTGCATACCAGTTTGTGTGGACCTATGTGGACACAGTCGATTGGTGGAAGTTGTTACTTCCTCACCTTTATTGATGACTATAGCAGGAAGACTTGGGTCTACTTCTTGAAGAAAAAGTCTGAAACTTTTGAAAAGTTCAAAGAGTTCAAAGCCTTAGTAGAGAACCAAAGCGATCCACAGATCAAGGTATTGAGATCCGATCGTGGTGGAGAATACGATTCGAAGGCATTCCATGGGTATTGCAAACAATATGGAATTAGATGACAGTTTACAACCAGATACACCACAGCAGAATGGTGTAGCAGAGAGAAAGAACCGAACAATCATGAACATGACAAGGAGCATGATGAAAGCGAGACCCCTGTCTAATGAGTATTGGGCAGAAGCAATTGCATGTGCTGTTTATGTGATAAACAAATCTCCAACAAAGAGCGTGATGAACAGAGTTCCAGAAGAAGCATGGTCAGGTATGTCATGCAGTGTATCTCATTTCAGAATTTTTGGATGTGTAGCCTATGCACATGTTCCTAAGCAAATAAGAGGAAAATTAGATGATCAAAGTGAAAAATGTATATTTACTCGTTATAGTGAGCAATCAAAAGCTTACAAATTGTATAATCCTGTCACCAAGAAGACAATCATTAGCAGAGATGTTGTGTTCAAATAACAGGAGTCCTGGAATGGGACTGTAGACACAGTAACCAATGCTCAAACACCATTGATGGAAGAGGATGATGTAGAAGAAGAGGAGTAGCAAGAACCAAGAGAATATACACCAAACAGAGTCACACCAGCAAGGACTCCAAGATTTTCAGAGCAGCATGGATCTTCAAGCAGATCCACATATCGGAATTCTCCAAGCAGCGAATCAGATAATGAATCAAGTACTGGTAAGAAAAATATGAGAAGTTTGAAAGATATTTATGATGATTTGGATGTTAGTTCAAATTTTGCATTGTTAGCATTCCAACCTTCTTCGTTTGAAGAAGCAATAAGAGATGAAAATTGGGTGCAAGCCATGGATGAAGAGATGCATTAAATTGAAAAGAATGATACATGAGATTTGGTTGATTTACCAAACGATAAAAATCTCATTGGTGTGAAGTGGGTGTACAAGACTAAAGTGAATTAAAAAGGTGAGATTGACAGATTTAAAGCAAGACTTGTAGCCAAAGGATTCTCGTAGCAACTGGGAATAGACTTTGGGGAAATATTTTCTCCAGTCGCTAGATTGGATACTCTAAGAGCAGTTCTAGCGATAGCAGCTAAGAACAAGTGGAAATTATATCAGATGGATGTCAAATCAACGTTCTTAAATGGAATTTTAGAGGAATAAATTTATGTGCAACAGCCTCCAGGTTATGAAGTTGAAGGAAAAGAGGATAAAGTTTACAGATTGAAGAAAGCGTTCTATGGAATGAAGCAAGCAGCTAGAGCATGGTATAACATAATCGACAGTTATATGATCAAGAATGGATTTTGCAGAAGCAACATTGAGCCTACCTTATACACAAAGGTAAATGAGCATGGACAAATTTTGATAGTTTGCTTGTATGTTGATGATATGATTTTTACAGGTGATCTTGAGATAGATGAATTTAAAGCAGCCATGATGAAATAATTTTAGATGACAGATCTATGTCTCATGAAATATTTTCTTGGCATTGAAGTTGAGCATTCTGAAACATGCATTTTTATTTGCCAAAATAAGTATGCAACAAATTTGTTGAAAAGATTCAGGAAGAATAATTCCAAACCTATACCTACACTAGTTGCAACAAGTACAAAGTTAAGTAAGGATGATAAAGGGGCAGATGTCAATCCAACTCTATTCAAAAGATTGGTTGGCAGCCTCATATATCTCATAGCTACAAGACCAGATATTATCCAGGGAGTGAGCCTGATTTCCAGATTCATGGAGACTCCAAAAGACACACATTGGAGTGTTGGAAAAAGAATTCTAAGATACACAGCAAGAACCAGAGATTATGGCATAATGTATGCAAGTACAGAAAAGAAAGAATTGATTGGATATACAGATAGTGATTTTGCAGGAAGTTTGGATGATCGGAAAAGCACATCCGGTTATGTTTTCCATCTCGGTTCAGGAGTGATAGCATGGGCATCTAAGAAGCAGCCTATTGTTACACTATCATCAGCAGAAGCAGAATATGTAGCAGCGACTTCAGCAGCATGTCAAGCAGTGTGGTTAAGAAGAGTATTGGATGGACTCAAGCATAAACAATAAGGATCAATAGCGATATACTATGACAACACATCCGCAATTGCACTATCCAATAATAGTGTGTTTCATCAAAAGAGCAAGCATATTCATACTAGATATCACTTTATTCGAGAACTTGTGAGCAATGAAGAAGTTCACTTGAAGCCTTGTAGAGCGAGTGATCAATTGGCTGATATCTTTACAATGCCATTAGCAGTATATTTGTTTGAGTTTCGCAAAAGAAATTTGGGTGTTGTAAGCCTAGCTGAGACATAAATCAGCAGGCATGTTTGAGTTGTCATGAGTTATGTTTTAGTTTAGCAGTGGTAATTAAGGGGGAGTGTTAGACAAATAATTAGGTGAACTAGTGGAGTTGAGTTACAATTAGATTTGTTGAGTGAGTTAGAGAGTGAGTTGCGAGTTGATCAAGTTCAGTTATGTGTGAGAGTGTGTGCATGTCAATTAGATTAAATACCCTTCATGGATTCATTGTATTAAATCTTTTATAATTCAGAGTGATTTAGATTAATTGAAGAGCTGCAAATCATTGTTTTGTGTGTGAAATATTTGTATTATTTGTGTGAATGAATTCTCTGCCTTTCCATCAAAATGAAACCCCAAGGATACAACAATTCGGACTCCTTTTTTAATGCTGCTCTCAGCAAATGGATGGGATACCCTCGCGATGATGTTTGATTTATTGTATAACATCCAGCTCTCTGGTCTCTACATATCTTAAATAATGAGTCCACCGAAGAACAAGGAGGTCTAACCCTAAACCCGTTAGGGCGGGCGATACACTTCAAGCTGCAGGTTCCCGAGGTCGAGTGAAGGGGCCTGACCAACAAACAAAGTGCAGCGAGGATAGCACTGAGTTATTCCAACGGAAAGCTCTAAACCTTCCACGCGTATACAAACATGATGTATCCATCCATTCAAGGAGAGAAACAAAAGGTGGAAAAAGACAGATCCATGAGAAACGCCCAGCGAGCAGACCCGCACATCTATTCAACGCCATAGTTGTCTACAACTGTCCAATAAGAACAACAATGTACGCGCGGCATAAAGTTCTGGACATGACATGAAGCTTACTCATTTGGATTCTGTCCATTCCCTTCCTAAACATACGCGTTTTCCGGTTGGAGAAGCAAACGGGCGTTGGACTTTTGACAATGACTTTTCAACACAACTTTCTTAGTAAATTCGGCAGAAATTAGTAAATTTAAGGTTTAGTTTTTCGGTAGAGCTTTATGTGTGGGAAGGACTCCAAATGTCGGCAGAAATTTAGGTAATATAAGGTTTATTTCCGTAGAGCTTTATATGTTCGAAGCACTCCAAATGTCCAGTTTCTAAAGGAATTTGTTTTGCAATGTTAGAAGAATTTATTTTAATCCCGATGCACGTCACAGTTCATATTACATAATAATGATATTTATGTTAGACTTTGTCATTTTCTCATTGCAATTTCGTCGTTTTTTTTTTCCCAAAAAAAAATATGAAATTTGGAATGTTTCAATTTAATGGTAAAGCTGGATTCAATATTTTTAAGAATTATGCAGAGAATTTAAAATTCTGAAACTTGACAGCTTAATCTGAGTTTCCAAAAACATTTACCTCTTAAAGTTATTATTTTATATTATATTTAATTTAGATTCATTTAACTCTTAATCTAGGGAGGGATCAAATCTCTTTGGTACAAAAATCTCCTTTTTAGTCTACAACTTTAAAAAAGTGATTAATTTTATATTTATTTTTTCTTGTATTTTTTTAAATTTAATTTGACCTAATCAAAACGTTTTAATTAATAATCATAATTATTTTTAAAGATTTATTTTCGAAGTTGTTTGTCATAATGTACAAGTGATTTCTTTATAAAAATGTGTGATTAGGAGAGAAAACTTCACAAGTTTAAGGTGAACACTTCACCCATCCTTAATGACAAAAAGCTATAAACAAATATAAAAAGTAAAGAGTATAACCAATAAATAAAACACACATTAGAAATTTTACTGAAATAAATAAAAATAAAAAATAATATATATAAAAAAGTAAAAGAGATAACTAATCAAAAATATCAAAATTAGATAAAGTAATTCTAAATATTAATTTAAATATTATCATTATATTTATATTTAATATTATTATTGTATTCAAAGCTTAGCAATAATCCCAAACTTCTCATCTTAAAAAATGATAAGAATAACCCCGGGATTATAATGAATAAATAAGAAATTAAACTTTGAAAATAATAATAATAATAATAATAATAATAAATATGAGTATAATAATAGTATTAAAGTAAGACTTATAATTATTTTTCTTAATTAAAAAAGTTTTGTCTCTCAACATCTTTCGGGTTTATTAGTTAGATATTTCATTGTTCACTTCTGTGTATGGTTTCTCGTAGTTCATGATGAGTGAAGTTTTAAATTTTGGATATTTCACTTCTAATTCAATTATAATAATTATTGAATTTTTTTATTTTATTGTATTCTTATTTTGATGTAATTTCAATAAATCAAAACGTTCTTCTCAATTTGAAAATTTATTTTAAATGATAATTTATATTATAACTATTTTATGCTAATAGATTTTTCAGGACCAATAATTTTATTATATCACCTGAAAGGAGTGTATAGTTTATATTTCAATTAGTGTTTTGGTGAATTTCATATTCTTGATTTAATATAAATTGGAAGAAAATTTGTGTGTTCTTTTTTTAATCAAAGGTAGAGTTTGGGACAAACTAAAATTTTACTTATCCTTAAAAAAAAAAAATATATTTTATTTTTATTAAATTAATATTTTTTTAATAATCATATAAATTTTTTTAATTAATTAATTGTTTATATATATAGGAAAATTACCACTTAGATGAGACTCATACTCTTGTGATATGTGGTTGATTCTGACAACTGTCACTATAACCCATAGGTAAACAATTTCATCTCCACGAAGTTGATTATGACATCTACTACTATCGTCCCTAGGTGAACTGATCTTCCCACAACACCTGGTCCATGACTAAACATAGCATATTTGAACCTAGAATTAGTCTCATACTAGCATGATATGGGGTCGATTCTGACCACTACCACTATAAACCCTAAGTGAATCATGACGCCCTCACGTGGTTGATTATGACCGATACTTGTTGGAAAATTGGCATTGTGTAATGTTCCTAAATTATTTCTTTTTAAAATAGGCAGTCAAAGACTTTATGGGCCAAATTGGCCCCCAAACAACGTATAGATGGTGGATATATTTACAATTAACAAAATAAAATAGAAATTAATGTGCAATGACTAGATTGATATTTGAGAAATGGAAACCCAATCCATGAGGAAGGACAAGGTTGTCAAACTTTCCCAAACTTTGATAAAATACTTGGAAGGAATAAAGCAAGATACTAAAAATTAGATTTGGAGATAAATATCTAATTTCCCCAATAAATATGAAATTATTGGGAAGAGGTGGAATAAAGCTGGAAAGTAGAAAAAGCTTTTTAAAGTACCTTGGTGGAAGAAACAAAGGGAAAGCTTAGGAAAAAAAAAATACCACATCCTGAATTAACTAGACACAGTTAAGGGAAACAAGATGGGGAAATCATTCTTATATAAGAAGATTCATGATAGAGAAGGAGTTTTCTATCACTGGAGAAAGGGATCTATGCTCGGGAGTGATCTACGGAGAAAGAGCTCTACAGTTGGGAGGAAACTAGTCAAACCTAAGTGGTATACACCATTAAATTGAATTGTTTTTGAATTATATTATGAATCTGTTAGGAGTTATTAAAATATCAAGTAGTTGAATCTGAATAAATTCCTCTATATGATTTCGATTTTATACTGTTGAATTCAAAAAAGTTAGATTTATAAAATTTGTGGTCGGCACATTGAACAGAAATAACTATAAGGAAATAGTTATTCTGCATGGTTGTACAGACATATCCTGTAGAAGACCAAGTCTCAAAAAGTCTAAAACCTAGTGTTGGGTTTAGATCTGAGGCTAGGTACCTTACAGTAAATAGACATTTCCGTAAATTAATTGTTTAAGTATTATGTTATCATATTGTACAGTTCATTGAAAATAATAAATCCTAACCAGAAATTAATATACAGAAATGATAAATGTGGATACCATATAGCAGGAGCTATGATGTAATACATATATTAATATTTCCTCTACTATTTAGAAAAAGATAAGTCAAAACTATACTTAAATATACAAAGGACATATACATGCATATATCTAAATGGTATTATTTAGGAAAGGATGAAAGTAAAACAATGGTTGGAAATAGCCCATTATGGCGATTAGTATGCCTATGGAAAGAAAAGAACATGTCATATAGATTCGAGTAATTTAAAGTAATGAATTTGTAAGAAAAGCAAGGTAGGACAACAAGAGTTATGTATTGTCAAAATATTTTTATCGTCTGCTGATTTTATATAGAAAAGAAAGTCTACTTTAAGAGGAAACATAAATAACATTACATTTGAGAGGGAAGAATGTATATTGTAATGAATTAAACATTTATAATAAAATAACCTACATGGTATCTACTGACAAAGGTGTTGACAATTGTAAAAGGGATTACAATTGAAAAGAAATAGATAAATGCAGTGGCATAGAAAACACTATACTCTGTTGTCAATTATAAAAAAGATCTACAAAGGACTCCCTGGCCTTTTATAAAAGGGAAAAATTTACAACTCTTGAGGAAAATGTATTCATTGAATACATATGGAGAAACCATGATGAGCTGGATTAACCTATGAACATAAAAAAATCCAAGTGTTATGATCAATAATTTAGGTATAGAGGACGTAAGTTAAGAGAAAAATTATACAAATTTTAATCATACCTGTGTATGACAGAAAGGGAAAGTAATATCGAGAAATAGTATTTAAATTTTAAAAATACAAAAGAACTTAAAGAACAAATTTTAAATACTCATAGGACATAATAGTAATGTGGGAAATCACTTTTCAATTGTATATTTGATGGAAAATTTGTATTATTCATACATTATGAAATCATGAAATTATTCAACTCTTTACCAGAAAAGAGCAAGGGCATTAAATGAGAAGATGGGATTGAACAAGCAAATAGAAAAACATGACCAAGAAAGGTCGTGTGAAATAACTGTAAATAAGACTCAGATTTCATGAGTCGGAAATGAGATTCTACATCAGAATGTTGATAAAATGGAAATTTTTTAATTAGCTTAAGAAATTCATGAAGAAGGAATGATACTACTTAGTTTATGAAATCATTTCAAGCGGGAAACTACCATAGTGATAGAAATGTGATAAGTAATATATTTTAATCATAGTTTTGATACAGACTATTAAAATTAACCTTGCATATGGTAAACTGATGGTTCATTAACTTACCAATTGGGTGGCCTACATGTGTAGGAGTGGAGCTAAATAGTTTCTTCTGTGTTTCCAAACAACACTATGAGAGGATATCTGAAAATTTGAGAGGATATTAGATATGCTACGTCAAGTAGCATATCAGTGATATCTTTAAGGCTGTAAACTGAGTTTAACCAATAAAACTGTAGAAATAGAATCGAAGTACAGAGAAAACTTCAAGTTTGAGTATGGGGTCGGATCAATTGAGACGTTGTGCCATTATATTCAGTTGAGACGTTGTGTCATTTAATTCCGACTTGAATTACCATTAACGAAAAACAGAAAAGAAGTTCACTCCGAGAGAAGTTTCAAAATAATATTGTAAAATTTTTATAACTCTGTCGTTCTATGATAAACTAGACAAGGGAAAATAGTAGACTCTATCTTCAATGTATCTCTGCAAAATGCATAGTACATTAATAAAAGAAGAATGTAGAATATATATATACTCATTTCATCATAGTGAAAATCCCTTCACGGAATAGATAGGACATCGTTAAATCTAGTCATATGGGAGTATTAGGACGTAGACTTACTCAATACAAGAAAAATCAAGACTCCTTTACGAACCAGAGAACTTTCCCCTACGTATAAAATGAAACTAAATTTTTAGTAAAACACCAAGACGAATAGTAGAAATATTTATTGTGAAGGAAAATAAAATTAAAGAAAAAGAATGCATTCAAGAAAGGAAGTTGAATAAGAAAACTGTAAATAAATGGAAAAGCGTATTCAAGGTTTAGAAATTTGTTACCATTCCAGCCAGCGAAGGTGTCTACGTCTCTATTTGGAGAAGAGGTAGGATTTATAACCCCATCAAGAGCTGGGCGTTCAAATGAGAATATAGTACCTAAAAACAAAAGTAGTTATATGCTGCAAACCCTAAAACTCAACCAGCGTTCTTCTGTCGTCCATGTGACAAGAGATCCAGGGTTGTCCCTCGGATTGCTGCATTGATATTCGGATGGAAACACCATGTGAATTAGTACTTGTAAAAATAAATGTGTTTGCATTCCAACTTGTGTCGGGACAGACTTGTTCACAATTTTCAATGGAATAGACCCGATTAATTAAAAGCAAATAGGTAGCGTACAATACTTGGGGAATTAAATAATATAAAGTCTGATGGTGGTAATAAAAGTAATCTAAGTCGATGGGTGAACCTAATCTTATTGATATCTCCCATTGACATATGTATCGAAAAGTGGAAGATGGTGGTCCACAGTTGAGAATTGTTACACGTAAGTGGATTGGACAATTGATTTGGATGGATACATATTTTTGAAATAATAAATTTAACTTACCAAAGGGTTATTCATATGGATGAAGTGGGATATGTATATATGGGTATTTAAAAATTTATAAGTATGGTTAAAATTTATATGCATATGAATACTATGTTCGTAGGAAGAAGCATAAGAATAAATTATAAATACTATGAAGATAATAATACCAATTCTTAAATACGAATGGATGTCGCATGAAATATACGTTTAATGTTATTAGTCTAATTTTATGAAGTCAAAAAGGTAAAAGCATAACTATTGTTACACAACTAAAGTAAACCTAAGTAGGTTGGTCAACTAGAGAAAGTCTAATGGTTAAAGTGGAAGTGTTATCTATAACAAACTATGTTATAAGATGTGTGAGTGTAAATAATTTTATACATGGTAACGAATTAAGGTAAATATGTTTAGACCTCTATCACTATGGTAAAAATATAATGTGGAATTTTGTAGATGGAAGTAATTATTATAAGGAATTGTGGTGTGGAGAGAAGTTCATGTTTATATTTGGAATGCAATGCAAAGACCCTTTAGTATAGTAGGAAATAAATAAAAGGTCCCATAGAATTTATCTCCATAGATGGATAAAGGTAAATATGTCACTAGACTCCCTAGTATTAATGGAATTAAAATGCAGGAGGACATTATCGATAAAAGATTTTAGGTTGCATTAATATGTAGTTTCAAACCTTACAATAATTTTATTTTCCATGTAAAGAATAAAGTTAAGCATTTAATTATACTCATTATGTAAGAGAATTATTAAATTTCAATAGAGTTTGAATTTATTCAGGTATGCATGTGGGAGTAATATGGTTAAAAATATATAAAGTGGAACATATTAATTAAAGATTATTCCAACAATGGATGGGTTGGGTATAATTATCTATGATTAAATATATATATATATATATATATATATATATATATATATATATATATATATAACCATTGTAATGGGAGAGATTAAAAGTAAGGTGGTAAGAGTTGCCTAGAATCATTATTTCCATAAATAGGAAAAAAAGAGGTATGTTTAAGAATACCAGACCCACATGAATTAAGGAGAGAAAATCTCCTATTAGATGATAGTTGTAAGTGAAGATGAAATATGATCTTATTAGTAAATCAACATATTAAAGTAAAAAAAGTTATGAGCGAAAGAAGAACATTAAAAAGGCAATGAATTATAGTAATAAGTTAGATATATTACTATAAATAGAAAAAAAATTACGAAATGTGAGGTGTTACAAATGGTATCAGAGCCCATGTTAAAACACAGGGAAAAAATGTGTGCTCACACCAGAAAAAAATTTGTTGCTGTAAATTTTTTTAAAATTAATTTTCATTAATGTTGAATTCATGAACATTGAAACAATGTTGAACTATACAACAGCGAACCATGAGAAAAGAGACGAGTTGTATGGGGATCTGGGCATGGGGAAAACCCAATAGTCCAAATACTCGATTGATGGATATGATGCATCAAAGGCATTCTACAGTTGGTTTCGAAAGAATGTATAAAATGTAAAAATACGAAAGGATGAAAATTAGTAATAGTGGGTCACGTATGCCTTTAAACTAGTAGATAAAGTTGAGGAAGTTTGTCTTCAGCAATTTGGAAAAAAAATCAGTAATACTAAAAGCTAATAATTGCAGAATATAGTAACTACGGTTACCAAGAAAATACTGATGAAGGGTGTAGAGTGGAAGAACCACAAATTGATAATGAAATCCTCCCAAGGTTCCAAGAATTGAATAAAGAAACACGAACTTACACATAAATGCATATTTTAGATATATTATCAGTAGGAATATGAATTTTTTGATAGGATGAAAGAGGCTAGAGAAAATTTAAAAGAAATTTCAAGATATGCAATATAAACAACATGATTATGTGTTGATTGATGAACCTAGATGTGGCTATCAGAAGATAGGAAGATTCCACCAAGCGGACATTTTATACAGAATTGGCATATCATATTTTCAAAGATTGCAGAAATATAACCAAGTATAACGAACCTTATTTAGAGTTCAATTATTTGCATTCTCTGTTTCTATGAGGGAGAAACATGAACAATAAAGATCTACCAAATTTTTGAAAGAAAACATTTCATGGTAATTGTAGTAATGGGAAACTAGTAGAATTGCAAAAGTCAACAAGAAAAGGGCTGAAACATTTATGCTATGAATTGAAGATAGTAAAGTGAAATATAATCTCGTAGAAAAAATTCCAATCAATAGCGAGAGTAAGAATATATTTTTGGATGAAATTTTAGACAAATTTTGAAATAAGGAAGTTAATTACTAAATAAATATTAAACCATGTGTTACATCAAAATTGGTGAGAGTTAAAACTAAAGCAATAACAAGTACTACTGATTTGAAACTATGTAAGACAAATTACATCCCTGCTGAGAGTACCTATCATGTGGGTCAAAAAGGAAGGATGGAACCTCCAAAGTAAGTATATATTTATAAAAAAAAGTATGAAATCAGAATTCTACAGAAATTTATTGGTCTTGTTTTATCTGGGAAGTAAACCATAACATAACGAAAAACACGGAGTTGTAGTTCAATTCTGTCAAATTCTAGAGGAACAATAGTAAGTGGAAGAAAAACTTGAGAGAGAATGAATTGAGTTACAATCTTGATATTTCTCTTTTTAAACTTAGCTTCTACAAAAATTTCGCTACAACCACCAAGAAATAAAAATGCATAAACTTGAAAATGGTCAATATAGCTTAAGCAATTAGAAGATTTCACTTAATCCTGTTCAATATTTGAAAGGTATGTGATACTAAGGAATTTTACAGAAGCAGCAGAGGTTATAAGGTATGATTGAAAAAAAAATAGACATAAGCAATGTTATGCTGAGTTAGTATCAAGGTTCCTGCTGAAATATATGCGTTGTGTTGTAGCCGCTACAACAACCTCCAAAATTTCACCCTTTTAAATTTTGAGCACCTCATGCATTAAAATCTGGAGTCAAGACTAAAGTTTGATATTTAAAAAGCCTTAGGTCGCTAAGTCGCAGAATAGGTCATTTTCTCCAATAAGCGACCTAGCGAACTTGCCACCCATCAGGTCGCCAAGTCGTGAAGTCACATATCACGTTCAAATTTAAACAATCGTGACCTTGCGACCATGCGACCCCACGACCCCTAGCTCGCAAGGTCATAGGGTCGCGAGTTGCACATATCATTAACGCGGTTTCATTGAGACCCGACGACCTCATTTATTGCCCACACACGCGACCTCTTTATATATAGAGGGGTCGCATAGATCACATTTCACCTACGCGACGGAGAACAAAAACGCTTCTGACAAGCCAAATGAAGCACGATTTTCTCAGGTAAGTTGCGTAATCCTCCTGCTATTTCCTTCTTTTCTATTTGTTTCCCTATACCCCCATATTTAAGCCTAGTAAAACCACAGACTATCCTCTATTGAGACTCACTAAGAACTTACATTCTCCTCTTAGTTTCCTAGCTTTGTCAATATCATTCAGAAACCTTTAGATGAAGCCAACTAGCCTCCCCTTTTTCAGTCTCTTCCTCAATGACTATTTTTCTTAAATGTATCACTTCTCCTCCCTTTTCCCTCGATTGCTTTAAGTAAAATATGGGTAAAGGATCCCGTTGTGATGGAGAATCATCTGCCCAGCCCTAGTGGGACCTTCGACCTCACGACCTTGTGACTCCACGACCTTGCGACCTCGGTCCCTAGTCGCTATGTCGCCAAGTCGCATATCACTTAAAATTCGAAGTGTCGTGACCTTGTGACTCAGCGACTCGAAGACCTGGTCGCAAGTCGCTAAGTCGCAAGGTTGAATCTTCATGAAAGTTTTAACTAGTACGACTCAGTGACCTCGTGACCTAGTCGCAAGTCGCCAAGTCGCAAGGCCACCTTCCTCTGAAGTTTTAAACCATCATGACTCAGTGACCAAGGGAATATGTCACTAGGTTGCAGGTTCACCCCTTTTCTTGACCTTATTTTGGTAGGGTTAAAAGTATTTTAAGCATTCATTAACATGGCATCTGTCTTATCTTGGGATTGTTTTATGAACATTCCATGGAACCTCGAAGCATAACTAGAGTGCATTTCCATGTCTTCAGCCTCAAGTGATATGGGGCCTCCGTTAGTTCGTAGAAAAAACAAGAGTCCTGAGATAGAAATCTTGGAAGGTTAAATACCTATCTCTCCTCCCCCTATCTATGGAGATACCGCATGTATCAAGTGTACCAAGAGTTCACAAGAAAGCATGAGTTGGTATCAAGCATACCAAGAGTTCGCAAAAGCTAAGTTTCTAGAGGAACTCCAAGACCGATAGGTATATGTGAAATTTAAGAGATAAAAACTTCACTATGCAGGGGCTCACCCACCAATATTCCCATGTGCTGAGATTATCGAATGGATATTACAAAGGGTCAACCCTAGGTTTTGGGTGATTTAGGATCATGAGTGGAAAGCATTTGCTAATTTAAAGGGCCAGGATGTAGAACTCTATTATGCACTTCTGACCTGATAGTAGAAATCCACAGAGGAATGGGCCAATACCCATGCAGTTCCCATATCCGACACCCTGAGAGGATGGTGGGAAGAAACAAAGAAGTTCAAGGTCAAAAAGAACCAGAAGTTTCAAGTAGCAGGCCTTAGGAATGTCTATAATCTCGTAGCAACTATGCTGTGTAGGATGTATGGTCATCCCAATGCCACCACCTTCAACAGCTCTTGGGTATCTCTTATGTACTTTGTTACCGTACATGGCACCCACTTCAATTGGGCCAACTTATTGATAGAAGCCCTCAAAACAAGCATATCTATAGCACTAGCACCCGAGGAGGGATACTCGTCAGAATTTTACATGGCCTCCTATCTATTGGATGCAGTTTATGTCAGGTGCCATTTTGAGGGATGGGCTCACAACTAGGATCAGGAGTGTTAGCAACCTATAATATAAGGGTCATAATTTTGACTTGACTATTGATAATCTTGTAAATCTATACACACTTTGCCTTCTGCAAGTTGTATTCACATATTTTGTACAAAATAAAAAAAATCAAAAAGAGGGTAAAAAGTCCTAAAAGAAAAATCAAAGGACTTAGAAAAAATAAAAATCCCGAATAGAAAAATGAATAAAAGATGAAAGTGTGCAAGCATAAGTGCCACTACTTTTTACTTTTTTACTATGGAAGAGTGTTAATAAATGCCATAGTCCATGATAGGTTAAACAGTTTACTCTTAACTTATCATTTTTCAATTTCACTTGTTGTAGATAGAGAATAATGAGTTGTCATACAGTTTAATCATGAAAGTTTCGTAGTTATGTAGAGAAATAAAGTGAATCCAATAGTTTAATCTAGATTCATGGATGAAATAAGTGTAGAATTAGATAGTTTTATTTGCTTTCAGAAAGAATAAATGATGTGAAGGTTGCTAGTTTAAACACACCTTACTAAAAAGGAAGAAAAAATGTTAGCATGGTAAGCTGGGTAGGTAGAAGAAGGTGAAAAGTCTCAATGTAAATATCATTAATCATGGGCTTCCAGATAACTAACTTCCCCTTCCCACAGTCATGAATAATTCTAAACTATCAGTCAGAAAGGCTCAAGGCATTTCCCTAACTTTTGTTGGGACCGGACCCAAGGGTCTATGAATGATTAGTTGAAAGTGTAAAATTTCTATATTAATCCCTTAAGCTTACATCATTTTCCATTCATGCATTCAGCCCATAAATAATCCTAAGTAAAACTCCATTTTTACTTAAAGGAGTTATAATTCCCATTTGATTAACTTCCTACATCGTTTTAAAACATTAAGCCCTCAAAATAACATTATATCTTAAGTCAAAATGATAAGATTAATGAAAATTGTCTTTTAAACTCCACCTTACTTATTATTTTTATGTATTTTGAGTATAAATTATCCCATTTTCATATTAACTTTAATTTATAAATTAAATCCCTATAGAAATGACATTTTCCTATAATATATAATTTCCTTTATATAATAAACCCAAAAACCCACTTATTATAACTTTAGCCAAAGTTATTTAATCCCCACATGTTTAAATAAAAACCCACATTATACACCCTTTGGCTAACTATCCTTATATATATTTATTCCGCCCCTATGGTAGTTAAATCACGCTATTTTAATTAACCATATAATAAAAAATATATGAAAAAGCCTTTAAACATGTTTATATGTGTTTAAAATCAAAATTTCCCAAAGTTTCATTTAAACTAAAATTCAAAAGAAATAAGCCCTATCTCCTTGTATATTTTCCTTCCCCGACTCCCTAACCTGAGGTTAAACTATCCCTTTGTTTCTCTCCTGATTCCCTTTAACCAAGGTTAAAACCATAACCTGAGCTAAAATCTCGATATATATCCCATACCCCAATTCTTAACTCTGGTTAAAATCCTCGTGACAGTTTAATTCATTTCCATCCCTTCCCCATCGCGTAGAATAATAACCATCCGATCTTCTTTTATTTCAAGATCTTATGGCCCAAAATAAACCCGATGGTGTCCTTTCCCTGCATCTTTTCAATTGATCTGGACCCTTCTCTTGTCAAAGCCAGATCCAACGGCCGATACCTCATATCGTGCCCATAAAGTGCCCGACCGATGTTTTGGAAAAGTCGCGCGATATGGGTGGTTTTCCCAAACCACCCTGCGTTGGTGTGTCACAATTCGATTGAATCATGTTTGAAAAGTGATTTACCACTTACCACTTTAGAGCTACGTGAATACCACCCAATCGTATTCTGAAACCACTTCGGCCTAACCTTTAGTTAATGTAGTTTAACTATAGTTTAAACTATGGTTTAATACATTAAAACCCAATGCTTTCATAACATTTCTTATATTCACGCCGTTTAACCTAATAAACCTCCGCAAAGCCTATTTTCATCGAATTTTCACCATTTTGCACCAGTAAACCTTTGAAAGCCCGTGCAGAGCCATTTTCACCATTTTCGAACTTGCCAGTGAGCCAGTGACCAGTTAATGAGCCATTTTCCCTGCAATTCAACCACAAAGAGCCACAATATCCTCTGGTAGACCAAATTTTCAGAAATTGAAGATTTTCAAAGCACCTACAACTCAAATGACCGCAATTATACCTATAAAGGTATTTTTCGTCAAACTTATCCACCAAAACTTCAATTTCAAAGAAAAAAGCACCAATTTTTCTATTATTTCCAAAAAATATCCTAATTATCCATATAAAGCTTGCAAAAAACATTCAAAGTATAGGGGAAACTCTGTCAAATTTTCCCCAGAATCCATCATTTCCATTTTTTCATGTCTTATCCATTCCCTAGTCATTTTCACTGCTAGAATTGATCATAGCCTTTCTTCTGAGCGTTAAAACCCTTTTTTCATCCAAAACTCTACTCAGAACCCCATTTTACTCAGGAAATTCTCCAAAAGTCCTTTTTTTCCAACAAAAGAACTCAAAAAATAGTCTAAGCTTTCTCTGTTCAGTTAAAAAATGACAGATAAAAAAGTAACCCCCAAATCAGGAGGCCCAAAACCTAAGAAGAAAGCCTATGATAAAATCCCTCAGTCTGAATATTATAAACATGATAAACCAACCCCTGCACTCACTGTTGATTCCACAAAAGTTGATAGGCCTGTACAACCTCCAGTTACTTCACAAGAAAATTGTCCTCCGGTTGATATTGATTACAAAATATTGGACCCTTCAGTAGAGTTCAATTTACTTTATGTCTATAACTGGTGTTTTGGAAAATTTGTAGAGAAATTTGATAAAGATATACCAGTTTGGGATTCAAATCTGCCAAAGTACATTGTCCCTCTTACTAATTCAGCCCATGATTTTGGTAGATTGTGTCAGTTCTATTATCTTCTTGACCAAAGGTGCATTGTCAATAATTATAGAGAGGTCATATTTTACATCAATACAAAATCCATAAAATCTATGCTGCAACTAAAACCTAACCCCAATGTTGCCTCATTGCCAATAGAGAATTTAACTCAGCTTTAACTAGACCTTGATTTTTCTTCTAAGTTTAATGTCTTCTAGACTTTTTGTCCCAAGCAAGTTGATATCCCTAAGCTCAATCCTCCATTTGATACTTTTTATTTTCCAAATGAAACCAGATAGATTGTCTCCATGCTACATTTATACTTGGATATAACAGTGATGAATTCACTGATGTTGCTATCCTAGGTTTTCTGTCTACTTTTAGTCTAGGCCAGTCTCCATCTATTGTGTACAATTTTTCCAAGTTCATTGCAGAAAACATGCACTACCAATTGTCCAGATTGTCAGAAGAAGGAGTCTTTAGATATACTTCATATCTACTTCATCTCTTTTTGTATTATCAAGTAGACAAGTTTCCTATTGAGTTTCAGAAGATAGATCCAGAAGGGAATGTAATTTCAGTTGTGTTTTGGTCATCAATTCTAAGAAAATGGAACATGGAATACAAATATGAAGACATTAATGACTTGTTTTTAGTACCTACTATGAATTTATTGAATAAAGAACAGAACCCTAGAATTAATAAAGAAACAGAAAGGATCTTACAGCTATATGAGAGCTGTAAAACAGGGGATTGGTACTTATACAAGAATTACATAGAGATTAGAGTATATGGTGCACTCTTGCCCCATATAAATTTCCAAGATTTTTTACAACAAGTATATTTGCTTTAGAATATCTGAGGTAGCTGTTGAATGCAGATGAAGTCAATTTCATAGCTTCTAGAAAAAAGATTCAGTTCAAATTGAAAAATCAAGTTGGGCCATTCATTGTGAACAACAGAGAAGCAACAAATGAAATTAATGTCAAGTTGAAAGAATATAAATTCCCATATATTTTTATGTGGAATTATGATCCTCAGGATATTTTAAGTCAAATCAGATTGAAATTCAAATTGTCTGCTTTCTTGCATGATCCCAAGCCCCAAATTGAAATATATGCCAATAAACTTGAGTGGGAGCCAAATACTTTATTTGATGATGACTCACAGTGCATGTAGGGAAACAGTGGAAAATATAAATAGATTGATCAGACATAGGTGGTTATAGTGGACAAAGAAGCTGAAATTATTCATAAAAGGAGCAGAAAGGAAGATAGTTTCACAGTTGAAACTATTCTAGATAAGAGATTCAGAATTCCTTATAGTAAGAAAAGTAAATTCACTGATGAAGAAAGGGATAAAGCTATCAATGTTGAAGATAACAATGGTCATGAAACTGATGATGAAGCAACAAGGATAGTAACTGAAACACTCAAAGAGCTTCAAAATGTCGAACTTGGAGCACAACAAAAAGATACAATCATGGTGGATAAACAAACAAAGGTTGATATGCCATCTTCTTCTAAAGAACCTGACAATACAGAGTCATATATTCAAATCAGGTTCAGACAGATCAAAGGAAAGAATGAAGAAATAAAAATTGAAGCATATTCCAAGTTCCTTAAAGAAAAGTATGGGAGTAAAGATAGACTCCTTTTAGCTTCTGATTATTCTTCAAACAAATTGGCGATGTCATTTCTCAAACCTACAGTGGCTGATCCAAAAACAATTGAAGATTATTCGAAGAAAAACCTGGAAGTTGATGCAGATGCTGTCCATGAATTGGACCAAATAGAATTCCACAGGAGCAATACAGAGATGGTGTATTCTAAAATAGTCAATAAGACTATGAATTCTATCAGGCTTGAGAAAACAGTGATAAACCTTCAAAATCAAATGAAATTGGATAAAGCCTCATTATATGCCAATACCTTAAGAATCAAAGCATTGGAGGATATAGTAATTGAAGTAAGAGCTGACCCAACAAAAATTGAAGGGGAAAAGGTTATAATCAAATAGAAAAATAAAGACATAACTGCTCTCAGAAAGCAACTAAAATTGCCTCAAAGTGAAAATCCCCAGTCAAAAGAAATCCTTCGGTAGAAGACAGAAAATGATGAACTAAAACAACTTGTTCTAAAGATGACAGCCCTGATAAATGAAATGGAAAGCCAAATAGAAGCTTTCGTGCAAGAAAATGAAAATATAAAGAAATCTCAACAAAATTTCATTCCTACAGTGATCCCAACTATAAGTACAACTATTCCATCTACATTGGCAGAACACTTGGCACCACAAAGAGCATTGGCAACTGTAGTGCCGATCACTTCTCATGAAATCTCTGCCTCTTCTTCATCAACCTCGGAGATAAAAACAGTAGAGGAAAAAGCTGCAATAATCAGAGCCATGGAAGATATGTCTATTAAAGAGAAATAAATAATCAGTTTAAAAGGCACCATTAAAAATCTGGAAACATCTAAAAGGGATGCCTTAATTACTTCCAAAGGACATGAACAGAGGGCTGATAGATTATAGGAACAAGTGAAAATTCTTCAAGAGCAGGTGAATCTTACAGATCAGGTTGCCTACATAAAAAATCATTTATGGAAAAAAATCATTGAAGGCATTCACTCACAATGGCCTTCAGTTCAGATAATATATGGGCAGAAAGAGTTGCTATAGGATGCAAATGCAGAAATTGATAAAACCAAGAAAGAAATTGAAAATAAGCCACCAAAAGCAGTTCAACTCATAGCATTTTTGAACAGAAAAAACAGGGAAGAATTAGAAGAGTTGAAAATTGCTGACAGAACAGAGGCCATCCTTCAAATTAAGAAAGTCCTAAATAAGAGAAACATGATGAATAATTTGGAAGAAAGGTGTAAAGATATGAACTTGGCCATCACAAGATTTTGGACCAAATAAAAAGTATTATCAGAAGCAGGTTTACTAGACATTCATGCATTTAATGAAAAATTAATGCCACAGAAGGATTATGACCAGAAAATCAGAGCTCATGCTAAGGAGCAAGCTAAACAGCCTTTGCCACAAGGATCTCCAAGTGTAAAAGTGCTACTTCAATATTTTGAAAGTTTGTTCTTTTTGGAAAATGAAATCAAGCATATGTTCACAGTAAAGCCAAACTTTGCTAAATATACAGAGGCTAATGAAAGCTACAGGAAACTTAAGAATATGAAGATCCCCACTACTGAACGGTGGCAAGAATTCAAAGATCTGATGTGAATTTGAGAGGTAAAGTGCAAGAAAATCACATTAAAAAGTCATATTCTACTGTTACTTTATGGTGAAAAAATCAGTGTTAAAGTGTATCAGGGTCAAAGTGTATCAGTAAAATCATATTTTTACTGCTGGTTATTTTTCAATTACTGCAGTGAAATAGTGAAAAGCAGAGATACAGAGAATCAGAGTTAAAAGTCAAAGAAAGGAATGTTCTACAACCACCTTCCATGAGAAGATGCACCTAATGCCAGCAATGCTCACAGCACATCAAAAGTCTTTTAAATTAGAATAATCAATTCTATTTTTCCTTGTAAAAGAGAACAGCTTACAAACTGTTTTGCTGTTGTCCCTCTTCTTATGTTACATTTCCTATTTTTCCTTAAAACATTATCTCAAAATTTGAGATATTTTGTAAACATTTTATGTGTATAAGTACTTCATTATTCGAAGTATTCAGTGTAGAATAAAATAATCAAGATTATTATAGACTTTTTGTTGAAACATTGGGATTTTATGTGAGTTAAGTTGAAGCAACAGGCTAGAAACTAAAGCAAATAGACATCAGAGCTAAGGATTCATGTGATGACCAGATGAGTACAATATTTTCAAGTTTTCATTGTGTATCTCTTTAAGTTTCATTCATATATGCTATGTTTATTTCTATCTAAATGGAAAACTAGCAGGAATATTACAGAATTAGTGTAAAAAGTTCTCTGTATTAACTAGTTTTCATTTTTATGTTTTCTACTATTATCCAGACTTTGGAATTATTAATTGCTCTTTAGTCTTATTTGAACTCAACTTCACTCTTCCCTTTCTGTGATCTAAGGATTCTTAATTTCCCTTAGTCCAGATTTAACCCACTTCATCAAAATAGCCTTTTAAAACCCTCTAAAGGTCATCTATCTTGCCCTTAGCCGATTTGCATCTTTTGGCCTAGGTTTTCTAGTTTTGTTTTCTATAATTTGACTCCATTGCCCAATGGTTAGGTAGATATTTCTATGGTTTTCCTTATAATCATTTATTCCTACCAAACCAAATTTTCCACTCATAGCTAGCCTAAAACCCTTTACCAAAACAAAGCTAAATTTTAAGGAGAGATCCCTCTCCGGAACTCAGGAAGGCTAGATCTTGAATTATCAAAGCGGTTCTTCGTTACCCTTGGTGTTCTTAACTACAAAAATCCTCATCCCACAACCTGAGAATTACTAGGGTGATAACAAGGAGCATGGCTTCCCAATCCACAAAGAGTTGTAGGTATTATGGGACTCCAAATATAAGTAGGATATAGAGCTGATCACACACAGTTTCATCCCTACACTCTACGAGAAACTGTTCGGTAAGGATACCCCATGCATGTCCTGGCGAGCCATGGAAACGATAACCAAGGTGGAAAAATAGTTTCCATTTGTATAAGGCACCTTCATCCGAGTCTTCGATTCACTCAAGGATCCCCATGCAATGCCCCAATTCGTCACTGACAGAATGCTACTTCAAGAAACATGTTTTCAAATGACATCCGGCTTATCGAAGGTTCTTACTAAAGGTAAAAAGAAGCCATGGCCCACACTGCCGCTCACTATCAGTGCTTATACAGTCAAGGATTTCAGAGAAGTAGAGGCGGAAGCTGAGCAAATCATAGGATTCTTTCTACTGCCGTTGGATCAACAGATGTACGATCCTAAGAGGATAGTCCCTTCCCATTACAAACGGGTCAAGTTTAAATTGAGCTACCAACATACTAAATGCCCAGTTGAAGATGGGGTAAGAAACTGGTACAATAAGGACACGGATATCGCTCCAGAGGAGTTGACTGATCCGGATGATCAAGATGATCAAACTTTGGAAGAGAGAATCCACGAATTAGGAGGAGCCTCATCTTCCTAGGCCAGGAAGCCCCAAACCAACAGGGGCCATAACTCTTCCTCCCAATGAAAATAAAGGGAAGCAAAAGCTCAATGAGAAACTAAAGAGAGAGCAAAAGAGGAGGAGGATAAACGTAAGAACACCTAAAGGCAGAGCAAAGGAAGAAACAGGCAGAAGACACCTGTAAAAGAAAGGAAGAAGAGGAAGCGAAATCAGAAGCTGAGCTTCAGCTTAAGATAGAACTAGAAAAGGTGGAAGCTAAATGTAAAAGGAAGGAAGAAGAGGAAACAAAAGTAGAGGCCGAGCGTCAACTTAAAATGGAACTAGATAAGTCAGAAGCTGAACACAGAGAAACGGAAGAACAAGATAGGGCAGAGGTGGAGCGGAAACTGGAAGAAGAAGAAGAGCAAAAGAGAAGAGAGGAAGAAGATCGAAAGTTGAAAGAAAATTCTTACAAATACGCTGAGGGCAGTAAGAAACCTCCTCCAGTGATAGGGGTACAGACGGAGTTTCCTCCCATCAAATTTTCCGCAACCAATACGCACTTTGCACTCTCAGAACTGGGTACCTCCGAAGAGTAGGAGGAAGAATTTCTCAATCTAACGAGACTCACTTATGACCAGTTTACATACAAAATTAGGCAGGAAAAGAGGAGATGCTTGGCATGGAATCCTGCCACACCCTTCACAGCCACAACAAAAAAATATATAGTCCTAGATACCAGGACTAATTGAGTGATGATAGCATCAGTCGACACTTCTTTCATCGGAGCCATAGAAGAAAACGTGAGCTAGATAAGTAGGGAAATTCCGTCCCTACAAAGTAGATTAGAAGACTTCGAACAAAGGGCAACTAGATTGGAGCAAGAAAAAAGGGCACTAAAGGAAGAAGTCCAACAGGTTCAGGATAGGGATACCCTTATTAATGAGGTACGACTCACTGTTCAAAGAGAGTTGGTGACACTGGAAGCCACCATTTGGAAGGTATATGAGGAAATTTTTACCATAAAGTAAACAGTTGCACCCCTGCTGAGATCTCAAGTAGAGACCAAGAAAAGGAAAGAGGAACTAAAAGAAGCCTCCACATCGTTCGATATAATGCTAGAATGGAAAAGCAGGTATCCACAGGCTCCTAACACTTTGCCCAGAAATAATTGGATTCACACTAAGAATGAAAAAATGCAAATTCGCATGAAGGTGCAATCCAAGGAGAAGTTATTCAAAGACCTAGAGAAGTTGATGACTCCCTATGAACATTTGATCAGTGGCATCGAATCAATGACTGAACTACACAACATTCCTTCTCTAGGTACATTGGGCAAATAAAAGACATGGTAATAGGTGAATCAAGACATTTAGGCATTTCTGCAACCTATTAGACAAGCCACACTACTCCTGAGCTTCCAGCATCACAGGCGAATTTGGTTAAATTCATTGTGACACCAGTCTGGATTTATAACAAGCTGGCTTCCTTATCTAACCAAGTCACGATCAAAGGAGAAACTCTGATACCAAACTCCTTAGAATTCCCGCACAGGTTAAGGGAAGATACTTCTTTGATCTCCTTAGTTGTTGCAGATTATCAAGCATGGTGGAATTTCCTTAAAGAGCAGAAAGTAGATGTTCCCTACCTCGCAATCACGCACATGCTCCCATGATCAAGTTAAATCAAAACCTATAGGAGGGGTCGCTGGTCACATCATCCATGATCAAGTCGCAGGTCACAGCCAAGTACAAGGTCGTAGGTCGCTTTTTCCTTTAGGTCGCAAAGCATGCCAACAGGCAGGAAGGCGAAAAGTCAAGACACCCAAGGGTCACTTTTTTCATATATATACTCCCTTTGGGGACTTGTAAAGGATCTTTTTTTTGGACTCCAAAGGAGATAGGAGAATTTAAAAGAATTGAACAACCCCTTTTCAATGAATACAAGCATTTTTCTTAAATCCAGTTTTCAATCTGGTGAGAATCGATGTGTTAATACTATGATTATTTTTACTTATATGTATGATATCTTATGATTAATTGATCTGCGTTTTCTACTTATAATCTTCATGCATTTCAGCTCACTGAATGTGTTAATAATGGTATGTTGTTTACCTAGGAGGTGTTTTTAACTTCATTATTGACATCTATCTTATTCAAGAAAATGCCCAAGTAAGTATAGGTTGTTCTTGCCAGGAAAAATTGTATCTTCTATGGTTCAAACAACTTTTACAAACATGACCCTAATGATATGCTGCAAACAGCATCTCCTTCGGCTGCGTGTTTCTATTTATCTTTCTATTTGTAGTGTATTATACTCGTTGATAATCATTGATATTTCTCCTTCTATCATCCGATAATTGTATGTCGATAACTCTGCAGGGCTCATTTTTGTCTAAGAGAAGGATTATTCAGCAGTATCGAGACCCACACTCCAGATGGGATCCCTATCACAAACGGTTCAGAGTCTAATTGAGACTTTTTACCAGGGAGATCCCTTACTGTTGGCCGAACAATTTTCCCCTTCAATAGATTTGGCGCTAGAAGGAGGGCCTCATGGCAGGCTCCCAGCAGACAAGTAACATCCCATTACAAACTCCCCAAGGGGAGACCATGCATGAAAATACTGGTCCTCCCCTTCTGGAAAACTCCCAGGAGGAGGAACCTCATTTCTATGAGGTTACTTTAGCATAGCTAAGGGCCCTATGCCCTATCGCCCGCAACCTTGTCAGGGGTTGACAACGAGCCCCAGTCACTAGTTCCTTGGAAAATCCTAGAACTCTCGTAGCTAGCCATATGTGCCAAGGAACCCTTGTCAACTCCCTTCCTCAGCTTGTGGGTCTTATGATTAAAGATTATGTAGAGGCAGTTGCGCGAAATTCCGGAGCACCCCCAGACAGCCCTAGGGAGGTGGAAGGAGACGGCCTCAAAATCAATGAAACTCAACCCAGCACTGGCCCGTAGCCCGACCAGACTTTGCATGATAACACTCAAGCCAATGACCCACTTGGAGGAAGAGCCGGGAGAGTCCAAGGAAACAAAGGCAGGGGAGACAGAGGCCATGGGCGAGGCCGAAATGTTGACCACCAGCCCCATTGAAACAAAAATAGGTTTCCTTTTCTTTAAAACTAGAGAAACATCATAAATACATGAAACCTTGGAGAAAACCAAGACATGCAGTCCCACCATGAGGGCGAGGCCTTCGGGTCTGGAATGGGTAGTGAATCCAAAATTGAGAGGGGACATGTATACATACCATGCCACCAATGGGCCAGACGTGTACAAATTTTGGCTTGGATGGCTTAGTCTCCCTTATTTATCCAAGGTCCCCTTCATGACATGCCTCGCCATCCTAAAAAACATCTCCGTAAGTTTGAACCCCATAAAGGTACTTTGGCCGAAGATCACATTAGCAATTTCTACCTGTCTTTACAGATGATGAGAGTGCAGTATGATGATGTAGCATGTCGGATTTTTCCTCATACTCTATAGAATAAAGCTGCAACATGGTATCGGTCACTCCCTGTTTCTTCCATCCCTTCGTGGGAACACTTCCGTCGTACCTTCCTACAAAAATTCTCAGAATATAAAACCCCCTCGATGCTCCTCACAGAGTTCAGCACGTTGAAATGTCAGAAGAAGGAGAAGGTCAAGGACTTCAATCAACATTTCACCACTATACTGAATAAATTTCCTCCAAACATGGCCTTAGATGATTCCATTACCATTGACTACTACACTAGAGCCCTCCCACGAGATATTGCCATGTTTGTGAAACGTGAGGCCAGAGCTACCTTGGCAGCCAATTACACCACTGCCCTTGCTATCGAAAAGGACATGCTGTCCATAGGTGCCATTGAACACAAAGGGCAGGATAATCAAAAAACAACCACGAAGAGAGCCCAATCCTCAAATCATAAATGCAGGGACAAAGATAAGGACCCCTTTGATTTCGAAGGTATTACAAAATCCCTCAAGTTACTGACCAACGAAGTCTCGGACCTGAAAAGGAAAAACAATGATTCTACAACAACTGCTAAAATGTAGAAACGTTTCTTTAGAAAGAATAACTCTGCTGTGAATCGGCCCCCGACCAACTCAAGTGTTGGTCTCAACGTTGAAGAGATTGGCAAGGACAAATTTTGTTCTTTTCATCAAGCCTCTCACTCAGAAAAAACTTGCCCCCAATGGATTAATATCATGACCGCTGTGGTGAACCAACTTCTAGAAGATCAAACCATCGGGGATCTAGAGGAGGAGGCTATTTTAGAAAACGACAAAATTCCCCCCCAAGATGAGGATATGGGGTCCACTGTCCTCGCTTTCGAGGTCATCCATGGAGAATTTTTCCCTTCCACAATTGGGATAAACCTAGCTGATGAACCTAAATCTAAACCCCCTCAAGACTATGGCCTAAGGAGAAAAGGCCCAATGCCTGAGCAATCCTTCGAAGAGAAAATAAAAGCTTTCTTAACGAAAATTCTAACACCGAACGCAGAAAACCAAGACAAAAATCCTAAAAATTTTAGTCCAACTACTCCCCGAGAAGGCCCCAAGGCTAAAGCTTCATTAGTTTCCCCTAAAAACACTACTGAGCCTACCTCTCATAAATATTCTAGGTATAACATTATCGAGGATATGAAGAAGACTCAAGCCAATATCTCTCTCTATGAGATCACTTGCATTGCTAACAACCGAGATCTCATTCTCAAATCCTTTTCCAATCCACCGGTGACTAAAACCGTAAGAATCACATCTGCCCAAACTACTGCTAGTCCCCAATCCATCGTGAATGTTCTGAACGCTAACTCTAGGGGAACCACACCACCTTTCCTCCTCTCCTTCGAGATCTTTAACTTCAATATCCATAATTTCCTCGTCGATTCTGTTGCATCCACAAATTTTATGCCTTTATCCGTGTGTAAGAAGTTAAACATCTGCCCTAATAAAACCGACACCGGGATCATCCAGCTTGATAGATCTCAAGTTCTCGGAGTAGGTGAATTAAACAACGTCACCATCCTCCTATCCCCCGACTCTAGAGTTCATCGTTGCATCAACATAATAATTGTGGATATCCCCAAGGCCTATGGCATTTTTTTAAATAGATGTTGGTCCAGTAAGCTTCAGGGGTACTTTTCCATTGATTGGTCCCACCTTTGGCTCCTTTACAAAGGTAGGAATAGCCAAATCTGGGTCGAGAGTGAACCATACATGAAACATACTGTGACCGACCTAGATGCAACTAATGAACTAGTCAGTTTCGTGCAAGAAGAGCTTGGTATGTGTTTCTTATAATCCATCCTTGGATGCTATCAAACCCCCCAATCCCCAGTCACTCAAGACGTCCAGTCTGAGCTGCTGCTGGCCACTAAAAACCCCCCCACCTCGACAAAGGACCTATTAGGGATTGCTCATCCAAGTAGTTCCTCAATGCACTCAGATAGCCTTGACAAATCAAAATATGAAGCATGGACCTTCTACGATGATGGCTCCAAAACCCAAGATGGGGTTGGCACTGGCGACATCTTGCTAGACCCCGAGAAGAACAAACTTCTAATTTCTTTCCGATTAGAGTTCCAATGCATGAAAAATACAGCTGAGTATGAGGAATTACTACTCGGACTCAAAAAGGCCATAGACCTAAAATTTCATTGTTTAAAGGTAATTGGTGATTCTGATATTATCACTCGGCAAGTACATAATACCATCCATTGCTTGTCTCCACATCTAAAAGGTTACAAGCAAGAGGTATGGAATTTAATTTCTACTTTTGATGCTTTCGATATTAAATATGTACTTAGAATGCATAATGCAGCAACTGACACACTCACTAACACTGTCGCTAGGTTCACCCCACTTAGGGATCGATTTTCTATTAAATTTATTTACAGGCAATCCATGCCAGACAACATCACTAATTTACATGTTTTCAATGATGACCAACAGGTACTGGATTTACTGCTCAATACAAACGTGTTCAAAGACACAGTCATAGAAGAAGAGGATCATGATCAAGTTTTGCAGGAGGAACTACAACAGTGAAAAGGAAATACCATACCCAAAGGGATCATGTCACTCGAAAAGTTGTTCGACCTACAACACTGCTTTTGAGGTCCTCCCACAAAAGTGAAAAGTTCCGTGTTAGCACACCGAAAAATTAACCTTGGGTTAGACAAAGATCCTAAGCTCGTCACTTTGGGTAATGAGTGCACCCCTCAAGGGGAGGAAGCATTCACCGAATTATTTAAGAAGTATCGAGATGTGTTTTCCTGGACATGTGGTAAGTTTCGAACTTATGATAAACTGATCATCCAGCACGACATACCCATGAAGGAAGGAGTCAAACCTTTTCAAAAGAAACTGAGAAAAGTACACCTTGCCTTAGAACCGACGATCCAAAAGGAACTAAGGAAAATCTTGGATGCGCGGATAATTTTCAAAGTTAGACATTCGACCTGGCTGTCAAACTTGGTTCCTATTCACAAGAAATCCAATGAAATCCGTCTGTGCGTAGACTTTTGGAATATAAACAAAGCCTCTGACAAGGACAACTATCTGGTCCCTTGAGCAAATCCTTCAAACTATATCAGGTTCGGAAATGTTCTCTCTATTGAACGGGTTTTCAGGGTATAATCAAGTACTAGTGGCTGAGCCCGATAGGCTCAAAACCACATTCAAAACTAAATGGGGAACTTTCGAATTTAGACACATTCCCTTTGGCTTGATTAATGACAGTGCCACCTTCCAAAGAGTTATGGACATCGCTTTCAGGGGACTCATCGGGAAAAGCGTGGTAGTATACCTTAACGACATTACCGTTTTCTCCAAGTGCAGTTCTGAACACCTACACTGCCTCAGACAGATTTTTGAAAGGTGTCGGAAGTATGAGATCTTCCTGAACCCAAAGAAAAGCATGTTCGCCTTCACTAAGGGAAACCTGTAAGGGCACATAATAACTTGAGACGGCATAGTAGTGGACCCAGAATCTGCAAAAGTCATCGCTCAGATACCATCCCCAAGTGGTAAGAAATCTATGCAGTTCTTCATAAGCAAAATCAACTTTTATATCAGTTTTCACCCAAATTGTGAAACCATTGCAAGGCATGATTAATAAGAACGCAAATTTTAAGTGGCATCCTCCTGAGAAAGAAGCGTTCAATAACATCAAATGAGCCATCACAGAAGCACCCGCTCTGCACAGTCCAGATTTTAACAAAGGATTTATCTTGTATACATTTGCCTCAGATTCATCTTTGGCAGTCGTCCTCACTTAAAAATATGACAACAATGATGAGCGACCTATACCATTTATGAGTACTGGGTTACAAGGCACTGATCTAAGCTATCCGGATATTGAGAAACAAGCTTATGTGGTATACAAGGCGGTTAAACACTTCAGGCCATATATCTTGAAGAATCATGTCATAGTCTTCTTACCTCACCCAGCTGTGAGTTCACTATTCATACAACAGGAGACGGGCAAGAGACGAGGCCACTGGGTGACATGCCTCCAAGAGTATGAGCAGGAATTCAAGCCAGCACACACTATAAAGGGCCAAAAATTATGTCGTATGGCTGCAGAGGCAGTAGACTCAAGGGGCAGTGAGGAAGAAAATTGGGAACACGAAATCGATATGTATCAAACTGATAGCGCAACCTCGCAGGATACCTCCTCTTGGTATGTATATCTCTAGCAATATCTCCAACATGGCACCATGTGCCCCGCTTTAAATAATAAGAAGAAGCGTACATTGATATTGAACGTTGTATCCTACTAGCTGGTGGAGGGCAAGTTGTTTCAAAAACATCAAAATGATATCTTGCTACACTGCTTGGAGTGTGATGAGGCACAAAAAGTGTTGGCGGAACTTCACGATGGCCCCACAGGTGGACAATATGAAGGAGATACCATTGCTCACAAGATCATGCGTGCTAGTTTCTATTGGCCTACTTTATTTAAATATTCACAGGAATATGTTTGAAAATTCCAACAATGCCAAAAGTTCGCAAATAGAGATATACAACCTTCGGCCCCATTACAGTCTATCGCAGTGGAAGAACCGTTTCAGCAATGGGGGCTGGATGTGATTGGGGAGATCCTACCACACTCTTCCAAGCAACATAGATACATCCTCACTACCACAGACTACTTCACAAGGTGGGTTCAAGCAGTACCATTGCATCAAGTCGATGATCAAGAGGTAATAGCCTTCATCACCCAATGCATCATGATCAGGTTTGGCGTTCCAGCCTCCCTTTTTTTTGATAATGCAACATATTTCTCATCATTGAAATTATATGATTTTTCTCTAGAAAATGGTATCGTGCTTAAACACTCTTCGAACTATTACCCTCAAGGAAACGGGTTAGCCAAGTCAACCAACAAGAACCTAATCTGCGTCATCAAAAAGACTCTGTTTTCCCAACAGTGAAATTGGCATAAGGAACTCCACAATTTCCTCTAGGCAGATCGAGTCACCCAAACCTTCCCTGGGCACCTCCCCATTCTTCCTTGCATACAGAAAAGAGGCTATCCTTCCTCCCAACTTGTCTCTCCCGGCCCTTTGATTATCTCAGGAGACTCATGGCACTCCTTGCCCTGCTTTACAAGCCCGAATAGACACACTATTGAAACTTGAGGAGGAAGGAAAAAAACTCGGGAAAAATTCACCATCCACTCGAGTCGGATAAAATGATGGTTCGAAAAGAAGTCAACTGGGGACAAGGTTTTGGAAGTGTGTGACCTTGTCCTCAAATTGGATAAAGCTCATGAAGATAAAGTGAAACACACCATGTTCCAGGCATTATGGATAGGCCCTTTCCAGATCAGAGAAAAGGTCGGTTCTCACACTTACAGGTTACAAACCCTTGAGGGGAGGATTGAGGTCCTCCCTGTTAATGGACACGACCTTAAGCACTATTTCACCTGATAGATGCTAGGGGCCATCACCAAACCCTGTACCATATTTTTTCTTGTTTATGTCATTCTTTACCATTCATGTTTTTAATAAATCACTTATTTCACACAGACTCCCCTTAACCATCTCTTGTTCTTTGGCATCCAAATTTTGAAAGGGGATATAGAAGTTACTCAAATGGCATACTGAGCCGGAATCAGTGCTGGTGTATAATCTCCCCTAGAATGCAAAGGTGGCCCAAGCTTACTTGTGACTGACACCCAATGGCGAGAACATGATTAAGGTCCCTCGAACCAAAACGTAGTAGCTTACCCAGTATGTTGGCTCAAGGGACTGTTGTGTGAAAGAAAATTTTCAGTTGAATCGATTACTAGACTGGAAAGGGAAGGAACTAGCCTCAGGTGATGAGAGGATATTCGAGAAAACCCAAAAATTCCTCGTATAGACCAGGAGCAACCTCTCTCGCAAGAAAAATAAGTCGGGATCCCTCATTCACCTAGGTGACTAATGCCACATTAAATAAGTGCCTTGACCACATTTAAATAACTGCATTTAGCACATGAATAAAGGGTAAAGGATTCATAAAGGCTTCTTGTGCATAGAGGCGATACGATGACTCCGCCGGGGTACTGACCAAGCTCGCTATCAGTGGAGCAACGTCCGTGACTCCTAGGCAGTGACTTCGTCGGGACCATCAGGTTCGCTGGCATTGGAGCAACACAACTAGGAAAAAATAAACTATATTGGATCCTAAAAATCCCTAAGGTTACTCCGAACATTCCCGTCTGGTCTTCAAAAGTAAAAAACACAGTGAACCAGCACCCTAGGGAAGGCATATGGAAGGAGAAAACGCACAAGGCTTAGAGATGAAAGTAGTGGGACGCATAGGGTGGAAGAAAAAACACACTAAAACCACCCCCCCCTTAAAATGAAGTGCCGACAAAGATTATGGACCCAACCAGTGAATCGCCATTTGTTGTAGCCGCTACAACAACCTCAAAAATTTCACGCTTTTAAATTTTGAGCCCCTGATGCATTAAAATCGGGAGTCAAGCCTAAAGTTTGATCTTGCAAAAGCCTTAGGTTGCTAAGTCATAGAATATGTCATTTTATCCAATAAGCGACCTAGCTACCTTGCGACCCATTAGGTCACCAAGTTGCGAAGTCACATATCGCATTCAAATTTAAACAATCGCGACCCGGCGACCCTAGGACCCCACGACCCCTAGGTCACAAGGTTGCAGGGTTGCAGGGTCGCACATATCATCAATTTGGTTTCATTGCGACCCAGTGACCTCATTTATTACTTGCATGCATGACCTTTGTATCTATAGAGGGGTCGCATAGGCCCCATTTCACCTATGTGACAGAGAACAAAACCCCTTCTCACAAGCCAACTAGAGCGCAATTTTAGGGTAAGTTTCTGATCCTCCTGTTGTTTCCTTATTTTCTATTTGTTTCCCTCTACCCCCTTATTTAAGTCTAGTAAAACCACAGACTATGCTCTATTGAGACTCACTAAGAACTTACATTCTCTTCTTAGTTTCCTAGCTCTGTCAATCTCATTGAGAAATCTTTAGATGAAGCCAACCAGCCTCCCCTTTGTCAGTCTCTTCCTCAATGACTGTTTTTCTTAAATGTATCATTTCTCCTCCCTTTTCCCTCTATTACTTTATGTAAAATATGGTTAAAGGATCATGTCACCATGGAGAATCATCCGCCCAACCCTAGTGCAACCTTCGACCCCACGACCTTGCGAACCCTGCGACCCTGCGACCTTGGTCCCCGGTCGCTAAGTCACCAAGTCGCATATCAGTTAAAAATAGAAGTGTTGCGACCTTGCAACTCAGCGACCCAGCGACCCGGTCAAAATTTTCTAAGTCGCAAGGTCACGTCTTCATGAAACTTTTAACCAGTGTGACTCAGCGACCTTGCGACCTAGTCGCAAGTTGCCAAGTCGCAAGGTCACTTTCCTCTGAAGTTTTAAACCAGCGCAACTCAACGACCCAAGGAATAGGTCGCTAGGTCGTAGGTTCACCTCTTTTATTGACCTTAGTTGGATAGAGTTAAAAGCAGTTTAAGCATTCATTAACATGGAATCTGTCTTATCCTGGGATTGTTTTATGAGCATGCAAGGGAACCTCGAAGTAGAACTACAGTGCGTTTCCACCTCTTCTGCCTCAAGTGATATGTGGCCTCCTTCAGTTCGCAGAAAAAACAAGAGTCCAAAGATATAAATCTCAGAAGGTAAAATACCTATGTCTCCTCCCCCTACCTATGGAGATACTACATGTATATTCAGCAATAGAGAAAGCATGAGTTGGTATCAAGTGTACCAAGAGTTCGCAAAACCTGAGTTTCTAGAGGACCTCCCAGACCGACATGTATATGTGCAAGTTAAGAGATCAAAAATTCATTACATAGGAGCCCACCCACCTATATTCCCATGCATCGAGATTATCGAATGGATCATACAAAGGGTTGACCTCAGGTTTTGGGTGATTCGGGATCATGAGGGGAAAGCATTTGCTAATTTAAAGGGCCAGGATGCGAAATTCTATTACGCACTTCCGACCCGAGAGCAAACATTCACAGAGGAATGGGCCACTACCCATGCGGTTCCCATATCTGACACCCTAAGAGGATGGTGGGAAGAACTAGAGAAGTTCAAGGTCAAGAAGGACCAGGAGAATCAAGTAGCAGGCCTCAGTAAGGTCTATAAGCTCATAGCAGCTATGCTGTGTAGGATGCATGGTTATTCCAATGCCATCAATTATAGTGGCTCTTGGGTATATATTATGTACTTTGTTACCGTACATGGCACCCGCTTCGATTGGGCCAGCTTATTGGTAGCAACCCTAAAAAAAAACATATCTGCAGCACTAGCACCCGGGGAGGGATACTCGTCAGAATTTTACATCGCCTCCTATGTATTGGATGCAGTTTGTGCCAGGTGCCATTTTGAGGGATGGGCTCACAAATGGGATGAGGAGCGCACCTTCCCAATCCATAAGGAGTTTCAGGTATTTTGGGACTTCAAATATAATCAGGATATCGAGCTGAGAAACTGTTCGGTAAGGATACCCCATGCATGTCCTAGCAAGCCATAGAAATGATAACCAAGGTAGCACATTAGTTTCCATTTGTAGAAGGCACATTCATCAGAGTCTTTGGTTCACTCAAGCCTCCCCATTCACTTCCTTGATTTGTCACTAACAGAATGCTACTTCAGGAAATATGTTTTCAGATGACATCTAGAATTTTGAAGGTTCTTACTAAAGGTAAAAAGAAGCCATGGCCCACACCGCCGCTCACTATCAGCACTTATACAGTCAAGGATTTGATAGAAGTAGAGGCGAAAGCTGAGCAAATCAAAGGATTCTTTCTACCGCATTTGGATCACCAGACGTACGATCCTAAGAGGATAGTCCTTGCCCATTGCAAATGGGCCAAGTTTAAATGGAGCTACCAAAATACTGAATGCCTAGCTGAAGATGGGGTAAGAAATTGGTACAATAAGGATAGGGAGATCGCTCCAAAGGAATTGACCAATCAGGATGATCCAGATGATCAAACTTTGGAAGAGAGAATCCACCAATTAGGAGGAGCCTCATCTTCCTAGGCCAAGAATCCTCGAACCAACATGGGCCATAACTCTTCCTCCCAACGAAAAGAAAAGGAAGAAAAAGCTCAACAAGAAGCTGAAGAGAGAGAAAAAGAGGAGGAGGATAAACATAAGAAACACCTAAAGGCAGAGCAAAGGAAGAAATAGGGGGAAGATGCCTATAAAAGAAAGGAATAAGAGGAAGCGAAAGTAGAAGTTGAGAATCAACTTAAGATATAACTAGATAAGGTGGAAGTTTAACACAAAAGGAAGGAAGAAGAGGAAAAAAAAGTAGAGGCTGAGCGTCAGCTTAAAATGGAACTAGACAAGGCAGAAGTTGAATGCAGAAAAAAGGAAGAACATGATAGGGTAGAGTCATAGCTACAACTATAATAAGAAGTAAAGCAAAAGAGAAGAGAGAAAGAAAATCGAAGGTCGAAAGAAAATTCTTCCAAAGATATCGAGGGCAGTAAGACACCTCCTCCAGTGATAGGGGTACTGATGGAGCTACTGGCCATCAAAGTTCCTATGACCAATACACATTTTGTGCTCTTGAAACTGGGTACCTCTGAAGAGTAGGAGGAAGAAGTGTTCTATCTGACGACACTCACTTATAACCAGTTTACATACAAAATTAGGCAGGAAAAGTGGAGATGCTTGGCACGGAATCCAGTCGCACCCTTCATATCCACAACAAAAAAATATATAGTCCTAGACACTACAACCAATCTAGTGATGATAGCATCAGCCGAAACTACTTTCGTTGTAGCCATAGAAGAAAACGTGAGCCGGATGAGTACGGAAATTCTGTCCCTACAAAATAGATTACAAGACTCCGAACAAAGGGCAGCTAGATCGGAGCAAGAAAAATGGGCACTAAAGGAAGAAATCAAACAACTTCAGGATAGGGATACCCTTATTAATGAAGTACCACTCACCGTTCAAAGAGAGTTGGTGACACCAGAAGCCACAATTAGGTAGGTGTAAGAGGAAATGTTTACCATAAAGAAAAATGTTGCATCCATGCTAAGAGCTCAAGTAGAGACCAAGTTAAGGAACGAGCAACTGAAAGAAGCCTCCAAAGCCTTGGATAGAATGCTAGAATGGAAAAACAGGTATCCTGAGGATCCTAATACTTTTCCCATAAAATATTGAATTCGCACTCAGAATGACAAAGTCCAAATTCGCATGAAGTTGCAATCCAAGGAGAAGTTATTCAAAGACCTAGAGAAGGTGATGATTGCCTATGAACATTTTATCAACGGCATTGAATTAATGGTTGAACTACACCACATTTCTTCTCTAGGTACACTGGGCAAAGAAAAGACACGGGAATAGGTGAATCAAGACATTCAGGCATTTCTGCAACCTATTAGACAAGCCGCTGCTACTCCCGATCTTCTGGCATCGCAGGAGAATTTGGTTAAAGTCATCATTACACTAGTTTGGATTTATACCCAGCTAGATTCCTTATCTAACCAAGTCATTATCAAAAGAGAAAATCTGATCCCAAACGCCTTAGAATGCCTACACAAGTTAAGGGAAGATACTCCTTTGATCACCTCAATTGTTGTAGGTTATCGAGCATGGTGGAATTTCCTTAAAGAGTATCAAGTAGATGTTCTCGACCTCACAATCATGCACATGCTCCCATGATCAGGTTAAGTCACGACCTACAAGAGGGGTCGCAGGTCGCATCATCCACATTCAAGTTGCAGGTCATAGCCAAATACAAGGTCGTAGGTCACTTTTTCCTTCAGGTCACAAAGCATGCCAACAGACAGGAAGGCGAAAAGTCAAGACACCCAAGGGTCATTTTCTTCATATATATACTCCCTTTGGGGACTTGTAAAGTATCTTCTTTTTGGACTCCAAAGGAGATAGGAGAGTTTTAAAGCATTGAACAACCCCTTTTGAAGGAATACAAGCATTTTTCTTAAATTTACTTTTAGATCCGATGAGAATCGATGTGTTAATACTATGAATATTTTTTCTTATATGTCTGATATCTTATGATTAATTGATCTGTGTTTTCTGCTTATAATCTTCATGCATTTCAGCTCACTAAATGTGTTAATGATGGTATGTTGTTTACCTAGGAGGTGTTTGTAACTTCATTATTGACATCTATCTTATTCACGAAAATGCCCAATTAAGTATAGGTTATTCTTGCCAGGAAGAACTGTTTCTTCTATGGTCCGAACAAATTTTACAAACACGACCCTATTTATATGCTGGTAACAACATCTCCTTTGACTACGTGTTTCTATTTATCTCGCTATTTGTAGTGTTTTAAGCTCGTTGACAATCATCAATATTTTGCCTTGTATCATCCGATAATTGTATATCTATAACTCCACAGGGCTCATTTGTGTCCGAGAGAAGGAGTATTAAGCGATAGCCGGGCCCACACTCTTGACGAGATCCCTATCAAAAACGGTTCAAAGTCTAATCAGAACTTTATACCGGGGAGATCCCTTACTATTTGTCGGACAATTTTCCCCATCAACACATTGACAGAGAGCACCTAGAATTCAATTAGAAATTATTCAAAAATAAAGAAAATGTTAAGAAAAGGAGCTGAAAAAGCAATGTTTTTTAAAACGGTGAATAGTATTTAATTAATAAAAAAAATTGGCTGTGAATAGGTGCTACAAGTGAAATGAATGCAATAGTAAAGTAAGAAATTACCTCCAAGAAAAACTGTAAAATGATGAAAGACTGGTAGATAATAAAAAAGAACTGATAATTGCAAAAATATAGGGTACATTCATAATCATGGAAAATTTTAGGGGTGAATTTTAGCCCAAAGGTGAATTTTAAGGGATTTGAAATTTTAATAGGGCGAATTTATTATATAAAACCCATTTTCTATAGTTTTATAAAATTAGCCCAATAATTATTTTAAAAATAATTAATTATTATATATTAGCCCACCAAAAAAAATGCGCATAAAACTGAAACAATGGTATTCGGCCTCGATTTTCTTTGGTTGGAGCAGATTTCAATGGCATTCGCCTGGATTTACTAGTTCGGTGGGGTGGTTGGGGCTTGGAAGGGGCATGGAAGTTGAATGTTGGTCCTTGGATGTGCATAGGGTCGTTGATCTCCTTCCTGGCTGAGCGAGGGTATGGCAGATACCATCCCAAATAGCAAGCCCTAGAGAAGTTAGTTTAGTTAATTTTCCCTAGAAGCCCAGAAACCCAAAATAATTGCATAGGCACAGAGATTCAGCAAAGTTCAACAGTGTCACCCGTTATTATATAAGCCACGAATTTCACAACATACCTTAAATTCCTATTTATTCTCACGGGATCTTTGCTACTGGTGCGTTTTGTTAAGACTTGGGTTCATTTGCCTTCTCAGGCAAAGTTTGAACTAGATTTCTCTGAGTATGGGTCTTGGTGCACCTTATGGTGGTAATAAATGTTCTTATAAAGACTAGACTTAATATGAATACATCTCATGCTTGGCTGTCCATATATCTCCTTCCAATCTCCATAAACGAAGTTAGGATGGGTAAAATTAGGCCACTTCTTGGTACTCAGTGACAAGCTCCTTCGCATTTAGATGTGTGCTTGGCACTTGTATAAACGTTGAAAAAAATTGATGCTTTTGTTTGCACTGGTATATTGTTTCCTTGGTGGGTAGGATTAGGTCGCTTCTTGGTACTCATTGACAATCTCCTTGGCATTTAGATGTTTGCTTGGCACTTGTATAAACGTAGAAAAAAAGATGATTTTTTTGTTTGCACTGGTATATTGTTTCCTTGGCACATGTATAAACCTTGAAAAAGTTTCTTGCTTCTATTTGCATTGGCATATTGTTTGTATTTCTAATTTGTGAAATCTATTGTGTGACATATTCGAGAAGTCAGACCAAAGGTTACCTTAGTAGCCCGCATGGCAGCATCTGTTGCAAACTATGATTATATTGTGTATTGGGAATTTCAGACTGATGGCTTTATCCGAATTAAGGTAGGAAAATCTAAAATCTTTCCTTGAGAAAGAAACTTGTCAAGTTATTTTTACTCAAGCGCAGATTAGAAGGGCTAAGCTTTTGACCATTTTATTTGGCACAAAGGTTGGAATAAGTGGGATCTTGATGATCAAAGGTACAAAATATGAGAATGTCGACCAGATCAGATCCGAGGATGAGATTCATGGGAATTTTCTTGCTCAGAATACAATTGGTGTCATCCATGATCATTATATTACTTTCTACCTGGACATGGATGTTGATGGTACAGATAATTCCTTTGTTCAGGTCAAGATGGCCAAGCAAACGGTGAAGAATGGACAAACTCCAAGATTTTTTTTTTGGAAAGCACAGAGACACATAGAAAAAACAGAGAAGGATGCTCAAATTAAGCTAAGCATCTACGGTTTAAGTATCTACTAAGCATTACCAATAAAATGAAGTGAATGGAATGATCTCCAATGTTGCAGTTACAAGATCAGGGACATTTTAGTTGGGATTATATATGGTAGGAGTAGAAAATTCCTAGCTCTCAACATTTGCACATGTTTTAATCCTGTCTATCTCAAAAGCCTAACAATGTTGTTGTGACATTTTCTTGCAATCTTAGTGCACTTGTTGACATTCTCAAATGGATTGTTACACTATTCTATAAAGAAATCAACACATGAAGGTATGAAACTAAGGTTGTGAGTTGACACTGCCATCTATTGTCATTCTCAAGACAGTTTAGTGCTAACTGCATTTGGGCTAAGATTATCCCTATAGCAGTGCTTGAGCCTTGAACTTATATAACATTAACACCAGTTAACTAGTGTGGGGTACCAAACTAGGGTTGCGAGTTGACACTACTGTCTATTTTCGTTCTCAGGATGGTTTAGTGCTAACTACATTTGGGCTAAGATTATCCCTGTAGCAGTGCTTGAGCCTTGAACGTATATAACATTAATACCATTTATAACTGAATATGGGCTGGGAATGTACTTATCTATGGATATTTCTTCGAAATTTGATTTCAGATGTTTAATATTGTGCTTTTTTCAATCTCTTTATTTTTGGATTTTGTTCCTTCATTTCATTACACTTCAGCTATACCCAAGTTAGAGATTCCCGAGGCATTCCTTTTGATGTAGGGCTATTTGTTGGTGTTTTGACTGTTTCTTTGACCACTTCTTTTCTTGTACACATGTTTATGCACTTTATTTCTTATTTAATTTTAATCTCTTATAACCACAGTCATGGTCCAAAAATAAATTTCTATGTTCAGTAATACCTTTTGTTAAATACATCAGACCAGAATCTGGTTTCTGCAAGAAAAAATCTCCTGCTAGAACAAAATAACTCAATAGTTTCCATGTCAGAAGTTTCAGTTTGATGTGATTCTTCCTCTCAAGCAGTTGAAACTTGTTTCTACAGTTATCTCAATGGATACCTGTGGCATGCTATGATTTTTCTTTGACATGTATTGGATCTAATATGAGAGAGACCTTAACAAAATCAATATAGAGTAATGCAGTTGCAATGAATTTTCTCCATGGTTAAAAAGTCTTGTATATTTGCAGTTTCTTCTACAAACTTGGTACTAGGCAACATATTCTTTCCCATATTCTATTAAAATGATGTTTTGTATGTGAAGTTAGCCTTCAAATACATTGTTGCATAATAAATTTGCAAGGAATACACATTTTTATGAATTAGTTGTAAGAGTTGAACCTTGTTGGGGAATGCCCCATCCTTAACCTGATTGTAGAGATGAGTCCTCGGAGGGCCAGGCACAAAGTGACTTTGTGAATGGGATTTGTGATGACGTGAATCTACCATTAGGTTAAGGATGGCCATTAGGGAAGTAATGTGGCCATCCAAGGGTAGTTGGAAAAGACAATGAGTTTAGCTACAATCATCGCTTTTGTGAACATTATGTGGAGAATAATAGGTCACGAAGGAAACCATCCATGATATTGTTACTATAGACAGATATCAATCTCTATAACTCATCGGTTTCCTTAAAGAAGAAATAGCCCCAAAAGGTTCCTCCATTTTTAACATTATTTTGTTATGTTTTCTTCTATAGTGAACTTTCAAGGCTTCCAAGATGGGTTTTGCTGTGATTGTGTATTTGTGGCTGATTTGGATAGAAATCAATGCCTAACAATCAATTGATATCTTTTTATGTACGCAAGAAAGAGTTAGGCTCTTATTTTTGATACAGGGAAACTTTTCATAGAACTGAAAAGTGAGAATAAGGGGTAAATATTTGTCCAGGGAATTTTTTTTATAGAACTGAAAAGTGATAATAAGGGGTAAAGCTTTGTCCAGTAACTACTTCCTTGCTTGTTTAACTAGTAATGCTGGCTCACCGTGGTTGGATCTCATTCATATAGATGAATGGAGGTTTGAGATAAATGGGTAAGAGGAGTAAGAAATGAGGTTCTTTAATGGGGATGATAAATGTATTTTTTTCAATTAGGTTTTGAGGTGAGCAGTCATTGTAAGCATGGATCATAATCATACTACTGTTTAACAGATCATGGATAACCAGAATTCATTTTGGATTTCTACACCCATTGTTAATTTACATGATATCCTATATCTTTGTATTACCATATTGCCTTCCAAACTTTGCATATATCCCTCCTAGATGATAAATATGTTGACATGAAGGAATGTATGACAAATTTATCTTTCAATTTCAATATCCAGTGCGTTACATTAGAATTGCTCCAATGTAGCAATAGGGAAATATATCACTGTTATGCATTTGAGATTTGGGTCTTGTCATAAAATTCATCACCTATGCTTAATATTCAACAGTTACATTTTTACCTTACAAATACAGAAAAATTCATATTAAGCCTACAATTAATACCAAGAAAGTAGAGAATTTTTAGGAGAAATGTTTCTGAATGTGACCAATCTTGAAAAAGAAAGCCTATAATGTAGACCAATCTTGAAAAAGAAAGCCATCCTTCCTTCTTGATGAGCTTTCCTTATATGGTTCTTCAAAGGAATTATTCTTCAAAACCCTTATATGGTTCTTCAAGATGATGCAAGAATGAATAACTCTATTAGTTCAAGTCAAAACAACCCAATTTTTGATGTGAAATAACCAATGGTGAATGTAAAGGATGCAGATTATTTGGTACTGGGATGCAATACCAATTCCAAAGGTTGTTCAGAACATCCTTTGGATGATGTTAATACTAGGGTGTTTTCAGCAGAAACTGAAGATGGTGTCACTAACCCAGAACTGGTGAATGATCATGATCTGAGAGGCTTCTTAGAAGAATCAAATCTTAATACCATAGTTTCTCCAGAAGAGCTTACTTATGGCATTAATTCAATGCATGTCTCAAAAGCACCTGTGGATCTTGTTGATGCAGTAGTATTGTCAGAAGATCAGGCTAACATTATAGGTCCATTGCAAGTTAACAATGTCCCTTCCCTTATAAAATGAAATATTTCAATATTGAATACAGAAGAGCACAAGACAATGTCAAATAGACACACAAGAAATATTGTTTTCAGAGTGACTAAAAACTCTTCCAGGGACTTTCATGTACCAATAGACAGCTGTACAGATATTTCTATTACAAATAAAGTTGCAGCATTTCTGGAAATTGTCAGTTCCTTATCCTTGAAGTTAGTGAGGGAATGTGAAGGAGAATCACATTCTATTTCTATGATGCCCAATTCAGAAATAGTTAGTCAAATCTTTGAATTTCATGAGAGGCGTGATAATGTAGATTTGGATACTGTAAATGTCGGGTGCTTAGATCCAAATCAACAAGATGAGGATTTGTGTGGTGAGGTTGGAATTCAGCAGGATGAATCACCTGGAAATACATAGACAACTTTGGAAAATGCAGTTGAGTCAATTGATTCTAAAATAGGCATACATATTTTCAGTCCATATAATCTTCCTAGAAGTACACATTGAGACAATCTAAGTATTTTGTTTCCCTCTTGTTGATGCCTTTCTTGCTCATGTTATATTTCTTGCATGCATTCCTTGTATGTGTGGCCAAATTATGGAAATATGTCTCCTTCATAAATTTATTTTCATTGTACATATCTTGTTTCCTATTTTTTTTCATGGTTTTGTTTGGACTAAGAAATTAAATCCACTTGCAGTATTTGTTCTTTGAGGTAAGTATACTTTCTCTATTATTAAGTAACCTTTATGTAGTATCGGCAATGATTTAGATTTAGTGATCAAGAAAACACTTGTATTAGAATTTCTAGTCATCCTATGTTAAATAACATCATCTTTTGCTAGTTGTGGTCAAGTTTCTCAAATTTAATAATGTTATGAGTTAATACAGGAGCTAAAAGTTTAATCTATGTAAGTATTCTTAAAACACTTATGTATCTTCATTACCATGTTTCCTAGTATGGCCTTCTTGCAGTCACTAACCTACATTTTAGTTAACCCATTTTGATTATTCATATGAAGTTCCTTCGGAAAATGCCAGTATGATAGTTTTTCTTGAATTATTGAGAGTTTGATACCCGCTAAAATATATAGATGGTATTTAGAATGTCATGAATAGACCATGGAACCATGAAATTCAACTATTAACTATTTTTCTTGAGAATCTGTGCTGTTGGTTATGGCTTAACACTATTTTTTAGTTGGGGTCTGATAATTCTTTCAGCATGACTAGTAAGCTATCCTCTTAATCCACAATAATTACATTCTTGTTTTCTTTACTGTGACACACATCCGTTCGTTGCTTATGTGCACTTGCATACTGAATCTCGATACTGAAGAAATTACTTCTAGGGTGAACCTTTTTATTTTTTTCCCAGTTATTGGTGGTTTTGAATCACTTGACAGTCGATAACATGCTAAGTGAGCTTCTTCATGCATAAATTTAATAACCTCTAGATGAAGTTGATCATGCAGCAACATTAAGTCAATGACCTCATACAAGGCATTACAACTTCACCATTTATTCATTCCACTATTGTTAGTCTAATTTTTCAAAATTTTAAGAAAATTAAGTTTATTTTTCCGTGACTCCAGACATTCAGCTTTTTTATACCTTTATTCAACAATACATTCTATTTTCTAAAGATATTGTGGAAGCTACTGGATGGAGTGGATCTGCAACTACCTAATGTTATGAGATACTAATGTTGTTACTCAACATCATATTAGATTCATTTATGAAAAAATCATTGGTTAATAAATTTGTGTTCCATTTTTTGGAAAGTTCTGGTAAGTTTACATTATCGCACATTTCCTTCTTTAGTGTGATTCCTTAGTTTTTTTGAGGGAGCTTTGAATTTGCATATGTAATTTTCTACTACCCTACTTACACTAGTGATTATCACCTTATATTTTTAATATTTTGGGATGTATTTATTGCCTAGAGCTGAATTTGTATGTAAACTTGCATTGAACACATTTACTGCTACTTATATATGCCTTGTTATTGGTAATGATTTTTTTCTTTATTATATCTTGTTTTTGTAACTATTTACATTTTGAACTGTAAAATTGGCTTAAGATCTGATATTTCATCTACACAGTGATTCCCTATTGTTACAACAAAACCTAGCACCCGCAAAAGGTATAAAGTCTCAATCACGATGGTGTTAGTTTTTTACAATGCAAGAATATTACCTACTCACTTTGAGTAGCTTTTCCTTTCTCTTTTGGTTGGCTCTTCTTCAAATCAAGGGGGCATCCCTAAAAGGTAGGATTTCTAGGCTATAGAATGGGTGCACAAGGTTATTTAATAAGATGAGTGGTGGTTGTAGTGTATGAAATAGGATGAAGAAACAAAAATGGACAAAAACAAGGAATGAATGAGAAGGAAGGAAATTGGTGTCTATCAGTTATGGGCTAATGAGCCATAAGGCATTTGGATAAATGAGAGAACTTGTATGTCACAAACAACTACTTTGAAGCAGGTCATATGGTAGAAGATTTTTGTTTACCATTTTCTACCAATTAGTAGATGAAGAAACAATTTGATACATTCATCTTTAAGGTGTGTACTTGAGATGAAAAGGGCCTAATGTATGCATTTGATCCTTATGTGTTCGCTGGAAATGTGTTGTAGAAAAGCAGTCTTCAAGGGCTAAATTTCTACTCATCAATCCATTCATGAGGTGTTGTTTTATGGCTATAGTATGCTTCAAAATCTGCAACATAGTTGATAGAAGAAAGGGAAACAAGTGCATAAACAGATAGCCAATGTTAGGGTATCTGTGGTATTTCTAATCTAATTATGCAATATTTCTTGTTCATAGTTATGGTACACATTAGCCAAGACACTCTCAGAGAGGGATGCATGGGTGCTGGCCATGAACAGAGGGTTGAATATGGTGACAATCAATGCATCTCTGATTGTCGGACCTGGCATCACATACAAAAGCTCACGATCTACCATTGCATATCTTAAAGGTGAGGGTGAGAGATCTGCATACCAAAAAGACTCTGTTCTAGAACGTACAAATACGATATAGTAATCCCTTGGAGAGGATGTAATCTATTGGTATAGTAATCCCAATACCGTATCAGGTGTGGAAAACCGAGCACGTTTTGAAACCAAAGCTTCAGGAAACCAAACTTTGGATCAATGTGTCTTCTATCAACATCTTTGGAACATGGACCTCAACTCTGCCCTTTGGCTCTGGATTTCTTTCTAGCTATCCAACTCTATTTCCTAGCTTCACTTGTTTCTATAGTGTGAAAATAGTTAAATTTACTATTGATTCTCAACTCCAAGAAATCTTTAGATTTGAAACTATTTAATCAAAATACATTCCCATTTTATTCAAGTCCCTTTCAGTCCCAGAATTAGTGATAATATGTCTTGGTAGCTATTGGTTCCATTATTAAACCGTCACATTTTATCAGGGAAACATTCATGGGGCAAGATCTGGATGAAAAATTACTTGATATGAACAAATACAATCTGGCGTGAAGGATCTCATTTTTCTTGAGCTAGCTAGGTGAATATGTCATCCATAGTAGGTCAAACCATATAATACACATGAGATTTGAGATTTGAAATGTTTCTAAAAGAGTGCACCGCCATTAAAGCTCAGTCACTCAGCCAAAAAATCAATGCGGAGGAGACTCAAGGAGGTATGCCCCGCCATTCGTTACTTGGCAATTAATTCCTCGTGATCACTAGCCAACTTAAGTTCATCGAAGCATTCAGGTATGCATAGCCTTTCTTGCATTGAATATTTAGTGGTCTCAAGCAGTATGCATGTTCTGTTCATGTCAATGCATCGACTTTAAGCTCAAAGAAATTTGAAATTCAGAATAAAGTAATTCACAATGTCTTTAGGTGGAGGTGGCCATGATAGATAGCAAAAATCAACACGATCTAGAATTCAAAATAATCTGGCAGTAAAGAAGATCTCAACCGATTTTTATCTAGTGATTTAAAGCAACAATCTACACAACTTTTTGTAAATGACAAGTCTTTACTTTCTCCTCCTTTAGCCACTATGATCAAACCTATTATCTAAGCAGAAGTGTCGATATCAAATCAAATCAAGCGTCAGTGTTGGCTAATGCTGGGGTTCAAGATGTTCATGGAAGATGGTAAAAAAATTGGTTAGTAGCAGAATATCTGAACTTACAAGGAGCTTTTTTTGTTGAATATACTCCCTACAGCTCATTACTATGTCACAATTTTATTTCTTTACAGATTTCAGGGGATGAAATTTTATGCCTTTGAAATAAGGCCACAAGTATCCTTACATAAAATTTAGGTTATGGCGCTTTATCCTACATGGATTTTCTGTGAGAAAGACATTGATGGTAGGTAAGCATCTGGAAGATTTATTCAATTAGAACCTTCTCCGCGTTATCTCTATCAAACGTATTTTTGACCTGCGACAATGGACAAAAGTGCTATTGGTAGGGACCAAATAGATGTATTTTCTGCAAATGTTAAGGTAAATTTGTGGATCACCTCTTTATTACATGTTCATATGTTATTTCTGTATGGCAAGATGTTCTCCAATATTTAAATTGCCGAGGACAATTTAATTCTGGGTCCCTACTTTAGGGCCTTGAGACATGGTTTTCACACACTCAATTTTGAGCTCTTCTTAGCTATATTATGTGGGGGTTATGGATGGTTGGAGCAAGTGGAATTTTGAGAATTTGGAAAAATAATTGGACTGTTGGAATAAGATAGAGAATCTGGCAGTGCATATAATTAGAATTTCCTATAAAGAAAGTTACAAAGATAAAAATCCAAAGAATTTTAAGATAAATCATAATGAATCCAGGGTTTTTGATGGAGAAAAGTATTCCAGAAGATGTGGATATGGTGTCGTTTTTTTTTTATCTCACTCGTTACTCTACCTTAAAGTTTGGAGCTGATCAAGGGTTCAAATAAGAGGATAGAACTATTTTCCTTGTAGATTTTTTTGAAGTCTTAGTTTGCTTTAGAAAATGATATCAAATATTTGTAGGTACCAGGAGTTTCAAAGTTAAAAATGGTATTGGTTTATTGAGAAGTGTCAAATCAGATCTTTGCAACTACCAGGAGTTTCAAAGTTGAAAATTGCATTGGTTTAATGAGAAGTGAAAAATCACTAATTTAGTGTTGTCTCCTTTGCTTCACAGAATTAGAGAGACAGGGTTCACTCTTTGGTCCGTTGCAACATCTGTATAGAGAATTTAACAAATCAGCCAATGGACTCTCAAAAAAAGGTAGTGGCACATCACAAAGGTTTTCTCTTGTTCAAGGAGTTCAAGGGGGAAGCAAGCTTTCCAGTGAGATATAAAATCCTCTATTGACTTAGAAGAACAATGGGAGGTGCTCTAGTTTACTTGTAACTCTTCTTGTCATGTATAGTGTATACCGATTGCAGAATATGGATGTGGTATGTATTTGGGGTAAATCCAATGGTTAATTTCCAATGTATTTAGACAAGTAATTTTGTATGAAAGCGTAGACTTTTCCATGCATATTTTGCTTTCACACTTGAAATAGAAAACACAGTTTTTTCTTGGAAAAAAATGTGTGTAAAATACTAAAGATGTAAACAACTCAAAGATTTAGAATCCATGAAGGAGGCGTATGAAAGAAATAATTCATACTTTTGATATTTGATATTTGATAGTGAAATTATAATATGCTTTTTTTTTCTTTTGTAAGTAAGCGAGAGTTGTATTATATTATAAAATTAGGAGGATTACATTTGACTTCAAACGTGCTCGGTTTGCCACACCTCATACCATTCCCTAACAGGTACAGAGCAATTAATTAATGTTCATTTATTGAAATCACTGAAGATTATGTATCTTCAAGATTTAAATTGGGTTGCTTACCTAATGATATTTTTCTTTAGCTATTATGTCACAATGAAATTAATCATACATAGATACTCTGCAAAGATAATCATGAATTCATTATTTATTTGATTTTTTTCATAATTTGGTAACAGATTTGAAAAACCAACAGTCTACCATCAACGTTTGAATAATAAGAAGTTGACTGGATTGATGGTTGGATATGGAAATTGTGCAACCCTAAGTAGTGAACTGTAATGGAAGGGGAGGTTTCCCATGTTACAGCTTAACAACAACCATGAATGAGGGGCACAAGAAATCTGGGGAGTTTACATGTTCAAACTATATCCATTTTTGTACATACTGTAATGTAATTTTCACTTCAAGGTTTGGATAGTTGGAAATAAGTCGATTTCCATAACGAACAACATTAAAATTTTAGCTGGTGACTAAGGCTCTCTACCATATGCAGTGTTTTTCGTTAATTTTTTATGTAAAATCAATTTCTTGATTTCTGGCAAGGACAAGTGCAAGTAAGTTGTTGATGGGATATTTGGTGTGTGAATAAAAACTAGGATACCCCACACTTTGGAATTGTTTTATCATTATTAAAGTTCCTCCTTTTGTTTTACCATTATGTGAAGTTGCACTTTCTCTTATCATGAGTTGTGTTATGCATGGAATGAGAAGTTACACTTTCTCTTATCCTGAACTGTTTTATGAGTGGAGTGCATAATGTTCGTTTGATGGTATTTTGATATATTGGGATGTTGAATTCTTTAATTACAAGATAAAAAATTTAATACTACTTTGCTTGGTCAAATTTTTATTTTCAAAGTTTTTAGTGAAGCACCGGCACTGGTCAAAATTGTGAGAGGCCTGGATTGTGTAATAGTTGTGTAACTGCTAGTGCCTGTTGGTGATTATATGCATGGAGGAGATAAGACCTCCATTTTTTAATTGGATTGTGGAGGGATGAGTTGAGCTTCATGAATTTATGATATTGCCCCCTCGAATTCCTCGATCCATTCCCATGAGAAAATTCTGCCATGAGCTGAGTCGGTTTGGATGTGCGTAGCAGACAGTGAGGCACAACTATCGGTTTGGAGGTGTGTTGGGATTGTCTTATTAACTCTATTCATTAGTTATTGGCATTTTAATTTTTGTTCGACTTTTTCAGCTCATTGAAGAAATCGGCAGAGGCATGGGCCTTTGTGTTGGAGGATTGTTGAAACAAAATGATCTGCAAAGATCCCAATTAGTTGAAACTCCTCTCCAACCTCAATATCAGTGATAGTATTAGCATGAGCAACAACACTATGCTTAGCAGAACTAGAAGAACGCGTTTTCAAAATTGCACGAGAATTACTTCCCTCATGAGTCACCATGTGCCATGCTTGGTCTCGGTGGTTCTCTTCCTTCTACTCCTGGTTCAACTACCATATCTTCATTGGAACCAAGAACCCGAACTCCACTAGGCAACGATTCACCATTTTGTAGTAGTGATTCGCCATGTTTTTACAAGATAATATAATCTGGTGAGAGATTCGCCAAAAAATTATATATGCATATTATATTATTAATAAAATCGCCTTCCATTTTTCCTATGTATCATGGGGATTCGCCTATTTATTATATATATAAATTTAGGGGGGTTCTTAAAATTTTCCCTGTTCATAATGTTACCTCAGTATAGCATAAATAATGGCACATTTACCATAAAATGTCCTTAGGTAGGACATACAGATGACTCAAGTTAAGTTAAAGATTTAAAATAGGAAATGTTTGAACTAATATGAGGAAAAAGTAATGAAAGACCCTTTGTGGAAGATGTTGCTAAAATACAATGACTCAGACAAAAATTAGAATCCTATGCCTAACTCAGAATAGAAATAGGAAGTTGATTGAGAAAAGAAAGGAAAAAAAAAAGAAAAGAAAAATGGATTGACTTAGTAATTGGTTGATGTAGAAACTGATGATTATAAAACTCAATCAATGTGTGCAAGACTGAAACTATAAACTAAGGTAATAACTGACATACTTGATGAAAAAAAAATCAAGTCAAAAGTGGAAATTGAGTATAGACCTTATTATGGAGCATGGTTATTACCATTGAAATTGAATGATGAAATCAATCAATTAGAAGGCGCATGGAGTACATGCATGAATTGGGAAAATGTAAGCAGAACCTCTGCATATGATCAAGTTGTTTTTCTAATTCCCTGAAGTTATAATGAAAAAGTATTTTTTGTGTTTAAGTAAAGTGTGTAATAGGAATTGTACACTCCAATCAAAGGTGAAAGGACCATTATAGAAATCACTAGAAGAAGTCAAATTAGACCATGTGTTGGGCCTTGAAATTGTCATTCACTTCCATTACATTTTTACTTATATTTTCATATTACCACCTACACTCCACCTCCATTTCATTACATTTACCTTACCATTACCACTATTGGGTTACATTTATGTTTTCTCAAACCTTATTAATTCTTAGCATTTGTAAGTGAAGTTTTGGTTAAAAATTAGAAAATAATGCGCATATGCTTCTACCTAACAAGTGGGATGAGATTGCTGCCATGTGTAGGTCAAAAGGAAGCTTATAAAATACCTTTATGTGGCCTACCAAAACCAAATTCAAATTTGAGTGGAGAATATCATGGGATCATGAGGATATGTATTTGATTTCCTTTTTGTATTAAAACTCTAAGAAGATATGTGTCTCATTTCCTATTTTGAATTGAAACTCTAAAAATACATGTGTCTTATCATTTCCTATTTTTATTGTAACCTTAGAGATAGAGGGAGAGATTCATGGACTCTTATTAATGATATAAATTCTTATATTTTTGTATAAATAGGGGAAGCTTTCTCGTATCATGATGTGAAAAAATAGGAGAAGAAGAGAAGGGATTATAGAGTGTTTTGTAACAAGGCTTGAGATGGAATGGGATGTAGATTTGTGATTTTATCAATAAAGAAGTTCTTTGATGCTGTTTTGATCACATCTTGAAGGAGCTACGGAGTTCACTGAATTGGTAGCAGAGGGCACCTACTGCTAAGAAGGTTTCATGTGTTTTCTAGCTAAGTTTATTTCAGTTTTTGTTTAGCATTTCTCTTTACCTTTTTCTTAAATTATTTATTTCATAATTTGCAATTGTTGGATCAAACTAAGTAAAAGCTATTGAATAATAGATAAGTGAATTATAAGAATAGTGATTGCCTAGGTTTCATTTCTTGTCTTTCATAGTTAACAGTTATTGTGCTCAACCAAGTAAAGACCATTTAAATCTTAAATTAAAATGGTTAGTGACTTATAGATACAGTAATTGTCCAACATTTTATTTTATGTCATAGGATATCCTCATTACACTACAATTAATCTCTTTCAAAAGCTCTTCCAATAAACTTTAATTGAATGAATAAGATTCAATTGTAATGTTTTTGAGTTATTGATTGTTTCAACATTTTATTTTATGTCATAGGAGATCCTCATTACACTACAATTAATCTCTTTCAAAAGCTCTTCCAATAAACCTTAATTGAATGAATAATATTCAATTGTAATGTTTGAGTTATTTTCATTTCTTGAATCTTCAATTAAGCTGCAATATCCATGGATTAGAGTTTCTAGTTTTCATCATTTCTTAATTAGAAAATAGACAAATAGAACTCTGCTTTAATTCATTTGACAACATTTCTTTGTCCTTGCCTTTTAAATATATTTAATCTCATTTTTCTAGTTTAGAATAGAATGTTAAGGATCAAAATATAAAAACTCCCAAAACATCAAAAAAACATTAAAACAACGAAGTAAGAAAATGGGACACTTAGGCACATACAGTGCATTACACTTCATCAATTTACTAGCCCTGGTCGATAATTTATGTTAATAATTTAGGATACTAAATTGACTGAACATTTTGGTGCCGTTGCCGGGGAAGTGTAACTAGGTAGCTTTATTTCTTACATCTAAAAAAATTAATAATTTCTCGAGTATGCTCTTCTCGTGCACCTTATGTGATTTAGAGGATCAGAAAAAGAGAGTTTTTATGTTAAAAAAAATAATAAATTATGTTTTCATCATTTAATTTTACAATAAACTTAAAAAAATGATGAAAAAATTTAATTTAAATAATTTTTTTTGTTTAGTAAGATATATATATATTTAAAATTTTTGAAAATATAATATATATAATTTTATTAACAAATCAATATATATATATATATATATATATATATATATATATATATATATATATATATATATATATATATTGGCTCATTGAAATAAGACCCATGCATATGCGTGAGGCTAGCCCTTGGCTTGGCCTTATGCATATATGCAAGCTTTTAATTCACACAAAGACCCATGCACTCCAATAAAAAAATGGAACTTTCTCTTTTCCATATTTGTTTTTCCTCAAACAACAATTATTAGAAATCATTTTTAAAATTTACACACAATGGCGGTATATCACATAAAGAAACTGTTGATGATGAGAAGATTGCAAATTGTTGTTGAAGAGAAGATTTCAGACTGCTGATGAAGAGAAGATTATAGATTCCATTGTAGGTAATTGAAATAAGGGAGATCGATTTGAATTTCTCTGTGAGAGACAAGCCATTACACATAAAAAATTGCAAATAAAAAATCAAACCACATCAATTTTGTTGCAGAAGTAATTGCCAGAAAACAAAATGCGTAATTGTTAAAAACACCCGATTGTAAAACGCATTTTTTGAGCAAAATAAGGCGAATTATAAAAAAATAAAACATGGGTTTTTGCGGGAGAAGAGTGAGTTACGTAATACTATAAAAAATTCTAAATTTCCTAGCCATTTGGGAGAAATTCAGAGTTATTCAGAGTACTATTTTGTAGTGTGCGTGAGAGAAAAACATTTTTTTTTTTTTTTTTGGTAAATAGTCACGGTTTTATAAAATTGAATTTTGAGAAATAATCAAGGATCTGATTTCCTTATCTGAAGGAGAATGTGGCAAAATTCATCTGTGGTGGCACATGATGAGTAACAAATGGATTATTTGAGGAAAAACCATTATCATATGTGCATCAAATGCAAGTTGTATAAATTGAGAAGGATTATGCCTCCATCTCTTTCATAGTTAGGAACTTGACTTTAGAAATTTCAAGCTTTTTATTTTTATTTTGCATGAAAGAGGCATTGGCATGACTTTGTTTCAAAAATAATCATAAAGACGATTATTTCATCTTAAAAAAAAAATATTTTTAATAAAAAAAAAAATTAAATAAAATCATTCAAAAAATAATAATAATAATAAATAATAATTAAAAAAATTAAATTAAGAAAAATAAAATAAATAAATAAATAAATAGTAAATTATTATTTCTTCTTAATAATGGCTTGCGGGACAATTGGAATATTATTTAGATGATTTCTTAACATTTGGCATTAATATTGTTAATGTGCATTCTTATATGAAGTTTTAACTTGCAGGACACAACGAATCTTTGTGATGCCAATTGTTTTACAAAGCACAGTACATGAAGTCATCCGAAAACAGGGAGTTGATTTATTTTTCATGGTTATTCTTTAAAAATGGACTGTTAACGATATCATGAATTAGACCGAATATAAAACGTTTTGATTTACCTTAATCTGTTTCATTTGACATTTAATTTTTGCATAAGAATCAGAAAGAAATTAGCTACTTCTTTTTTAGCACACTTATGTTCTTTATGTCAAGTTTTTTTTTGCAGATTTGGGATGATCGAATGATCATTAAAGGAAACTAATTGTGCGCACGATTAGTTTTCAAAGGACTGATTTCATGATAAACATAAGAACAAGTCCATGTTCATATCCATCAAGACCATTACTTTTCCTCCCTTTTTGAATTCTAAATCCAACCAAGAAATTCAAATCAAACCACCATTATTTTCCCAACAAGAGTTAGTTGTTCATTTTCCTTCATTCACATACACTTTCCATTATTTTTTTGTCTACTCCACATATAAAAGCAAGAAGGTCACCTACATGCTTATTTCCCATTGTCATTTTCCATTTTTCATCATCCATTTCCATTTTTCTTTTCTGATCCTTCTTATTTTGCAAATAAACTTTGCTTCAATGCAAATTATTGAATCTGTAGTCCTTCAAAAATTATTCTTTCATGCTCGCGTTAGATTATAAAGGATTTCTTAAGGCCTTCCCTCTAATAAGTCTTGGCCTATCGACATTAGCACATTATCTAGGTCCAAGACTAGAGTCCTTAATAGTACCTTAAGGCTTGTATGCATTAATGACAAGTTCTCTCCCTGACAATCATGGGAATAAATCAATGTCTCTTGATCGTCAGATCTTGCAAGTAACTCAACATCAACCTATCTATTCGCACTTCACAAGATGTACTTAGGTACCTTGGCACTCATTGCATTAATGGTGAGTTTGCCTCGCATTGGTTAACGAAATTCATCAATGGTTGGCAATCCAATGACTTTTATTCATGCTCGACATCAAAAAATTTATTCGCATGAATAGAATTGTACAATCGGATTTTGTAACGATTGAAGACTACATCATTTCAGTAGTTTGCAGTAGGAATCAATTTGTATCAATAGCAATAAAGATCCCAATCTTATCATCAGCACAAAGAGAATAAATAAGTAGTTAAAATTCATTTGTTTACATAGTCCAACAACATCAACAACCACACTCTTCAGTACACGCATGCAACTCATCCATTCCCAAAGGGTAAGTTAAGGTACGTCATTTTTTAACTTTTTACCATAGAATTCCTTGAAAAGCTAGAATGATAATTTTTGGAAAAAAGCATCTCTTTCTCATTTCATAAAATTGCCAATACCATTAGTTGGGGGGGGGGGGGGGGGGGGGGGGGGGGATACATTCATATTCATACTTTTCCATGTTCATATCACATTCAAAAACCCACATACTTCCAAAAGACATCAATTATTTCATTATTATTATGAGCATACACTGGCTTTTCAAAAGTACTCAAAATATGATTGGATACAAACACAATCATGGTTGTCACATAAGAACCAACCATGATGTAATCCAATAAAGATATAATTTGCAATAAAAATCAAATTATCATTATGCAAATATCAAAGGTCAAAATTGAATGCAACAACAAAATATGGTTGTAACACAAGAACCAACCTTGTTGCAATTCAAGTAAAACACTTTGCAGAAGTATGAAGTTATCAAATGATATCACGCAAAGTTAAGTCGAAGCTCAAGCATCAAAAAGAATTAATGTAATAGATTTCATGAGGACATGCAATAGCTTCAGTTGGGAGGTATGTGGGACCTTGAAATTGCCATTCACTTCCATTACATTTTCACTTATATTTCCATATTACCACTTTCACTCCACCTCCATTTCATTACATTTACCTTACCATTACCACTATTGGGTTACATCTATGTTTTTCCAAACTTTATTAATTCTTAGAATTTTTAAGTGAATTTGTGGCTAGAAATTAGAAAATAATGTGCATATGCTTATACCTAACAAGTGGGATGAGATTGTTTCTATGTGTAGGTCAAAAGGAAGCTTCTAAAAGACCTTTATTTGGCCTACCAAAACCAAATTCTAATTTCAGTGGAGAAGATCATGGGATCATGAGGAATGTGTTTCATTTCCTTTTTGTACTAAAACTCTAAGGAGATATGTGTCTCATTTCCTATTTTGAATTGAAACTCTAAAAATACATGTGTCTTATCATTACCTATTTTGATTGTAATGTTAGAGATAGAGGGTGAGATTCATGGAATCTCATTAATGATATCACTTATCATATTTTTGTATAAATAGGGGAAGCTTTCTCCTATCATAATGTGAAAAAATAGGAGAAGAAAAGAAGGGATTATAGCGTGTTTTGTAACAAGGCTTGAGATGGAATGGAATGTAGATTTGTGAGTTTATCAATAAAGAAGTTCTTTGATGTTGTTTTGATCACATCTTCAAGGAGCTAAGGAGTTCACTAAATTGGTAGCAGAGTGCCCCTGCTGCTAAGGAGGTTTCATGTGTTTTCTAGCTAAGTTTATTTCAGTTTCTATTTAGCATTTCTCTCTACTTTTTGCTCAAATTATTTCTTTCATATTTTGCAATTGCTGGATCAAACTAAGTAAAAGCTATTGAATAAAAGATAAGTGACTTATAAAAATAGTGATTGCCTAGGTCTCATTTCTTGTCTTTCATAGTTAACATTTACTATGCTCGATGAAGTAAAGACCATTTAAGTATTAAATTAAAATGGTTAGTGACTTATAGATACAATAATTGTCCAACATTTTATTTTATGTCATAGGAGATCCTCATTACACTACTATTAATCTCTTTGACAAGCTCTTCAAATAAACATTAATTGAGTGAATAAGATTTAGTTTTAATGTTTTTGAGTTATTGATTGTTTCAGCATTTTATTTTATGTTATAGGAGATCCTCATTAAAATACAATTAATCTCTTTCAAAATATCTTCCAAAAAACTTTAATTGAATGAATAAGATTCAATTGTAATGTTTGAGTTATTTTCATTTCTTGAATTTTCAATTAAGATGCAATATCCATGGATTAGGATTTCTAGTTTTCATCATTTCTTAATTAGAAAACAGAAAAATATAACTCTGCTTTAATTCATTTGACAACATTTTATTTTCCTTCCTTTTTAAATAGATTTAATATCATATTTCTAGTTTAGAATAGAATGCTAAGGATCAAAATATAAAAAATCCCAAAACATCAACAAAACATTAAAACAATGAAGTAATAAAAAGGGACACTTAGGCACATACAATGCATTACACTTCATCAGTTTACTAGCCCTAGTCGATAATTTATGTTAACAGTTTAGGACACTAAATTGACTAAACACCATGCTGCGTAACAAAGAAGTCTCTCCGAAAAATAGGGAATGATAAGCAGTTATGCTAAGTCGCACTATACTACTATGAATCTTACAGAGTCTTGCTAACAATTGAATTTATTATTAAAGTTTAGAATGCTATTATGATTATCAATATATGCATATGATACTACTCATATGAATTGGTATGAATTGTGGACAAACATGCATCGGAAAAAAATATTCTTCCAAATAGACTTCTTGCAATGAAGAAGGAAGAAAATCAAACTCCAAAGTTTACCAGTATGTAGAGTGAAAGAAGAGGAAGGTGTTGGATCTCTGAAGAAAATGTTGGGAGCCAGGAGCAAAGATGAAGGAGGAATATTCATCATGAGTTGAGTAATCGACATCAAAGATGTAACACCGAGGATGGTGTTCATTTTTAGGGGGGAATATGTAATGTTCCTAAATTACTACTTTCTAAAATAGGCAGTCAAAGAATTTATGGGTCAAAGTGGACCCCAAAGAACATATAGATGGTGGATATATTTTAAATTAATAAAATAAAATAGAAATTAATGTGCAATGACTGGATTGATATTTGAGATCATGAAACGCAATCCATGAGGATGGATAAGGTTGTAAGACTTTTCCAAACTTCCAGAAAATCCTTAGAAGGAATAAAGAAAGATACTAAAAATTAGATTTGGAGATAAATATCTAATTTCCCCAATAAAGATGAAATTATTGGGAAGAGGTGGAATAAAGCTAGAAAGTAGAAAAAGCTAGCTTTAAAAGTACCTTTGTGGAAGAAACAAAGGGAAAGCCTAGGTAAATAGGAATACAATAGCTTGAATTAATCGGACATAGTTAAGGGAAACAGGTTGGGGAAAGCATGCTTATATAAGTAGATTCAGGATAGACAAGCGGTTGTCTATAACTGGAAAAAAATATCTCTACGTGGTGGTGAGCTATAAAGAAAGGGCTCTATGGTTGGGAGACAACTAGTTAAACCTAAGTGGTATGCACCATTAAATTGAATTGTTTTTTATTTATATTACAAATCTGTTAGGAGTTATTAAAAGATCAAGTAGTTGAATCTGAATTAATTTCTGTATATGATTTCGAGTTTATACTTTTGAATTCAGATAAGTTAGATTTATAAAATTTGTGGTCGGCACATTGAATAGAAATAACTATAAGGAAAATAGTTATTCTGCATGGTTTTACAGACATATCCTGTAGAGGACCAACTCTTAGAATGTCTAAAACACAGTATTGGGTTTAGATCTGAGGTTAGGTACCGTACATTAAACAGAAATTTTCATAAATTAATTTTTTTACTATTTTGTTATCATATTGTACAGTTCATTGAAAATAATAAATTCTAACTAGAAATCAATATACAGAAACGATAAATGTGGATACCATATAGCAGGAGCTATGATGTAATACATGTATAAATATTTCCTCTATTGTTTAGAAAAAGCTAAGTCCAAACTGTACTTAAATATATAGAGGACATATACATGAATATATCTGAATGGTATTATTTACTAAAGGTTGAAAGTAAAAGAATGGTTGGAAATAGCCCATTCTAGAAATTAGTATGCCTATGGAAAGAAAATAACATGTCATATAGAGTCCAGTAATTTAAAGAAAAGAATTTCTAAGAAAAGCAAGGTAGGACAACAAGAGTTATGTACCATCAAAATATTGTTACCGTCTGCTGATTTTATATAGAGAAGAAAGTACTCCAATTTACATGCAATTATAAATGAGGTTTACATTCTACTTTAAGAGGATATAGAAATAAAATTACATTTGAGAGGAAAGAATTTATACTGCAATGAATTAAAAATTTATAATAAAATAACCCACATGGTATCTTCTAACAAAGGTGTTGACAATTGTAAAAGGGATTACACTTGAAAAGAAATAAATAAATGCAGTGGCACAAAAAACACTATTTTATGTTGTCAATTATAAAATAGATATACAAAGGACTTTCTAGTCATTTATAAAAGGGAAAAATTTTCAACTCTTGAGGAAAACGTATTCATTGAATACATATGGAGAAACCATGATGAGCTAGATTAACCTCTGAACATACAAAAATCCAAGTATTATGATCAATGATTTAGGTGTAGAGGATGTATGTTAAGATAAAAAACATACGACTTTTAATCATACCTGCGTATGACAGAAAGGGAAAGTAATATCAAGAAATAGTATCTAAATTTTAGAACTACAAAAGAACTTAAACAACAAAGTTTAAATACTCATAGGACATAATAGTAATGTGGGAAATCACTAGTCAATTTTATATTTGATGGAAAATTTCTATTATTCATACATTGTGAAATTATGAAATTATTCAACTGTATACTATAAAAGAGCAAGGGCATTAAATGAGAAGATGGGATTGAACAAGTAAATAGAACAACATGACCAGGAAAGGTTGTGTAAAATAACTTTAAATAGGACTTACATTTGATGAGTCAAAAATGAGATTCTACATCAGAATCTTGGTAAAATGGAACAACAGTAAAATTTTTAATTAGCCCAAGAAATTCACGAAGAAGGAATGATACTACTTAGTTTATGAAATAATTTCAAGAGGGAAACTACCATAGCGACAGAAATGTGATATGTAAAATATTTTAATCATAGTTTTGATACATACTATTAAAGTCAACCCCGCATATGGTAAACTGATGATTCATTAAATTACCAATTGGGTGGCCTACAGGCGTAGTAGATGGCAGGGAGATAAATAGTTGTTTCTGTGTTTCCAAATAATGCTATGAGAGGATATTTGATATGCTACGGAAAGTAGCATATCAGTGATATCTTTAAGACTGCAAACCAAGTTTAAGCAATAAAATTGTAGAAATAGAATCGAAATACAGAGAAAACTTCAAGTTCTGAGTATGGGGTTCGGTCAAATAAGATGTTGTGCCATTATATTCAGTTGATATGTTGTGTTATTTAATTCCAAGTTGAATTACCCTCAATGAAAAAATGAAAACAATTTCACTCCGAGAGAAGTTTCAAAATAATACTGTAAAATTGTAATAACTCTATCATTCTGTGATAAACTAGAAAAGGGCAAAGAGCTAACTCTGTCTTCAATGTATTTCTGCAAAATGCATAGTAAATTAATAAAATAAGAACACAATATATATATGTGTGTGTGTGTGTGTGTGTGTGTGTGTGTGTCTGTGTGTGTGTGTGTATATATATATATATATATATATGTATATGTATATATATATATATATATATATATATATACACTCATTTTATCATAGTGCAAATCCCTTCATGAAATATATTGGACATGGTTAAATCTAGTCATATGGGAGTATTAGCAAGTAGATTTACTCAATACAAGAAAAATAAAGACTCCTTTACGAACAAGAGAACTTTCCCTTGCATATAAACCAAAACTAAAGTGTTAGTACAACACCAAGACAAATAGTAGAAATATTTACTGTGAAGGAAAATAAACTTAAAGAAAAAGAATGTGTTGAAGGAAGGAAGTTGAATAAAAAAATTATAAATAAATGGAAAAGTGGATTGAAGGTGTAGAACATTGTTACCATTCTGGCCAGCGAAGGTGGCTACGTCTCTATTTGGAGCAGAGGAAGTATGGATAACCCCATTCGGAGCAGGGCGTTCAAATGATAATATAGTAACTAAAAACAATAGTTATACACTGTGAAACCCTAAAAATGAACCAGCTTTCTTCTGCCGTCCACGTGACAGGAGATCCAGGGTTGTCCCTCAGATTGTTGCATCATTATTCCAATGGAAACGAAATGTGAATTAGTACTTGTAAAAATGAATGTGTTTGCATTCCAACTCATGCCAAGACAGACTTGTTCACAATTTTCGATGCAAAAGACCCGAGTAATTAAAATCCTATAAGTAGCATACAATACTTTGGGAATTAAATAATATAAAGTCTGACGGTGGTAGTAAAATTAATCTCAATCGACGGGTGAACCCAATCTTATTGATATCTCCCATTAATAGATGTATCGACAAGTGGAATACGGTGGTCCACAGTTGAGAATTATCACATGTAAGTGGATTGGACAATTAATTTGGATGGATACATAATTTTGAAATAATAAATTTAACTTCCCAAAGGGTTATTCATATGGATGGCGTGGGATATGTATATATGGGTATTTAAAACTTTATAAGTATGGTTAAAATTTATATGTGTATGGATACTATTTCGCAGGAAGGAGCCTAATAATAAGTTATAAATACTATGAAGATATTAATACCAATGCTTAAATACAAATGGGATGTGGCATGAAATATACGTTTAATGTTATTATTCTATGAAATCAGAAAGGTAAAATCATATTAACTATTGTTACAAAACTAAAGTAAACCTAATTAGGTTGGTCAACTAGAGAAAGTCTAATGGTTAAAGTGGAGGTGTTATATATAACAAATTATGTTAAAAGATGTGTGAGTGTAAATAATTTTATACATGGTAATGAATTAAGGTAAATACGTTTAGACCTCTATCACTATGGTAAAAAGATAATGTGGAATTTTGTAGATGGAAGTAATTATTATAAGGAATTGGGTTGTGGAGAGAAGTTCACGTTTATATTTGGCATGCAATGCAAAGACCCTTTTGTATAGTAGGAAATAAATAAAAGGTCACATAAAATGCAGGAGGACATTATCCCTCAATAAAATATTTCAGGTTGCATTAATATGTAGTTGCAAACCTTACCATCATTTTATATGCCATGTAAAGAAATAAAGTGAAGCATTGAATTATACTCATTATGTAAGAGGATTATGAAAGTTCAACAGAGTTTAACTTTATGCAGGTATGCTGATCCATATTTATGCAGGAACGCAACAGAATAAACATATAACCATAAATACAGAGATGGAGCGGAAATAACACTTCATTTCATTAATATCAAAGAACTAAAATTTGCATACAGACAGAATGGAAATAAAACTAGCTAGGGCGCTGGTAGCTATCTCTGAGAAGAGATGTGGCGGCTACAGGCCTCTGAACTAAGCTACAATGAGGCTCGAGGGCCTATTTATTATTGAGAAACAATGGAGAACCCTAAACATCCAAAAACCTAACCCCTAGGAGATGAAGCGCCAAAACTATGGGCCCTGTTTGGGTAAATTGGTGTTTCAACTTCCCAGGGATGTAACTTTGGCCTACTATCTCCGTTTGACGCAAATGATACATCATTAGAAAGCTATGTCCGAGGAACACAACTTTCGAGACAAATTTCATTCCATGAAATTCGATGGTAAAACGATACCCAAAAAACGTCGTTTAGGGCCTCAAAACGGCTCCAGAAGTTCAGGACCCGAAAAACTGCTAAAAATAGTAAGTTATGCCAAAACTGAAAAACTGAAAGAGACAATGGTGGGGGCCCAAGTGGAATAGGCAGGTGGCCACCAGTATCCACTTGGATCATTCGTCCCCCCTTAGGAAGAAATGGTCCCCATTGCGTTAAGTTCCTCCATGAGATGAGGAAATTTCTGCTGAACTTGGTCCCTGGTGAACCACTTGCCTTGGTGCCTGAGTTGGCCAACTTTGACAACCCGATATAGTTCGATCTTCTGTTGGCGAGTGTTCTTGATTTGCATGTCCATGATACAATCTATGGTGGCCTGTTCCATGCAGTCTGGGTTTAACTCTGTTGGTGTGAGTTGTTCTGCAATGTTCGAGGTGTCCAGTAGAGGTGGGAAGTAAGGGCGAAGGCGATCCACATTGAAGACTGGGTGTAGACCAAGGAATGGTGGAATACTAAGCTCGAATGCATTGCTCCCTATAGCCTTGGTGATGGTGTACGGCCCGTATCAGAGCGGGCGAAGCTTGCGGTGGGGTCAGTGAGGCACTTCTTCTACAAATGTAGCCATACTTTGTCGCCCACATGGAAGTTGTGTGGCACCCGGTGTTGATCATGGTGCTTATTGTACTTCGCATTGGCTCTGTCCAATATATCATGAACCTATTGGCGGATGTGTTGAATGCGCTCGATGAAGCTACTTTCTTTGTCAACTTCAGACTGGACATGATCTGAATCGGCCTAAGCAGCTGCAAATGGCATGGCTACGTCAATGGGGCATAGTGGTTGGAATCACAAGCCCACCTGAAAGGGGCAGTGGCCAATTGAACTGTGGAGAGCCCGGTTATAGCTATGTTGTACATAGGGGAGGCTCATGTGCATGGATGCTTTGAATTGTACATTCGCAGAATGTGTACAATCATTCTGTTGACGACCTCTATCTGGCCATCTGTTTGGGGATGGAAAGCTGTGGAATTGGTGAGTTTTGTGTCCAAAATTGACCAGAGGCTAGACCAAAATGTGCTGAGGAACCTGCTATCTCGATTTGATATGATAGACTGTGGGATCCCAAAGTGCACCCACATTCGTTCAAAGAAGAGTTTAGCAGTGGCTTCTGCTGTGATATTCTTCTTACAGGCCGCCATAATGGACATCTTTGAGAATCTGTCAACGACCACGAAAACACAGTCATTTCCATTCTTAGTAGAAGGCAGGCCCGACATGTAATCCATGGAGATGGATTCCCAAGGTTGACTAGGGGTAGGTAGTGGAGTATATAGGCCTTGCTTCTTGATGGTCGGTTTGGCAATGGCACAAGCAGTGCAGGATCTGATGTGCTTCTCGACATCCTTTCGAAGGTTCGGCCAATAGAAATACTTATCTAGTATTGCTACTATTTTCTCGACCCCGAAATGCCCAGCGACTCGACTGTAGTGTGCTTCCCATATCATCTTGGCACACTCGCTTGAAGGAACACAAAGGTGTCCCAGGTGACATAAAAGTGCATCTTGGAGGTGAAAATTTGGAACTTGTGTGCCCCCCAAGAGTGCCTTGTTAGTGTGGCCGAATTCTTGTGTCCCTCTCATAGAGAAGCGGCCAATCAGAAGTCTCGTGCCTACAAGAGTTGAGCATGGTGGTGAGCGCCATGATCGGTGGTCGGCTGAGGTAGTCTACAACATTATTGGTGCTACCCTTCTTGTACTTGATGTTCAAATGAAACTATTGGAGATATGTGGACCACTTATGATGGCGATCATTCTGCAACTTCCCTTGTGTCTGTATGAGCTGCAGGGGCCGGTGGTCTGTGTGGATGATTGTTTCCTTCCCCAAACTGTAATGCTTCCATTGTCGACAGGCTTGCACAATGGAATACATTTCTTTGTCATAGGTGGGATACTTGCGAACTGTCTCAGACAATGTCTCGCTGTGATATGCCTTTGGATGTCCCTTGATGAGTAAGGAGGCGCACAATAGCATAGTCGAGAAGACATCTATATCGACATCAAATGGTTGCGCAGTGGTAAGAGTGAACGCGAGAGAGGCGAACGGGCGATTTTCAGTGCAGCGAACGCTTGCAATGGGGTTAAGGCCAAAAGAATTTTTCTCTCGCTCCTCCTTTGGTGACTTGACTCAAGGGCCAAGTGATATGAGAGAATCCCAACATGAATCTGCGGTAGAAATTAGCAAGACCCAGAAAGCTGCGAAGCTCTGTTATAGTGGTTAGGGCTGGCCAATCCCGAATGACTTGGATCTTGGCTGGATCCACATGCACCCCCCTTTCATCAATAATGTATCCTAGATATTGAACCTGGGTCATGCCAAACGTGCACTTCTCCAAATTGGCACACAACTTGTGTTGCTGCATTGTTTGGAGGACTTGTCGGATGTGATGAAGGTGCTCTTCCCAAGTCTTGCTGAAGATCAGAATGTCATCCAAGTACACCACTACAAATGAGTTGGTGAATGGCCACAAGATGTGATCCATCATCCTCATGAAGGTCGCAGGAGAATTCGTTAACCGAAAGGCATGACCAGCCATTCAAAAAGGCCTTCCTTGGCTTTGAAGGCAGTCTTCCACACATCGAAGGGTTCAATTGGTACCTGGTGATACCCAAACTTCAGGTCGATCTTGCTGAAATATTTTGCACCTTGGAGTTGGTCCAGAAGGTCATCAATCCGTGTGATTGGGTACCTATTCCAGACAATGATCTTGTTCAGCGCCCGATAGTCAATACAGAGTCTCGACGTCCCATCCTTCTTCCATACCAACACGACCGGGCTCCCACAGGGTGATGAAATTGGTCTGATGTGACCTTTCTGCAACAGCTCCTGAATCTGCCTCTTGATCTCATCATTTTCCAGAATAGAGTGCCGATAGATCAGTCCATTGGTTAGCGGCGCACCTGGGATCAGATCAATCGGGTGCTTGACCTGACAGTGCAGAGGAACCCCTGTGGGTGGGGTGAAGATGTCCCCGTATTCCTCCACATCCTTATCCATTTGTTGTTGTCATGTAGAGGGGCCCTGTCTGGAGGTCGTGGCCACTGTCTCCTTCTTGCCCTGGTGGCGGATCATCAGGAAAATGAATTTCGTGGTTTGGGAAATGAGCTTACTGCATTGTTTTGCAGTAACCAAAGAGATAGTCGTAGGACGTGGTACTTCTGGTATCCTGTACAACTTATTCCACGAAGTAATAATAACAGCACGAGGTCGAGACTCATACATAGCATGACGCTTCCATAAGTATGGTTGTCCTAATAATACATCAGAAACATCAATAGGAGCAATGTCACATAATACCTCATCCTTGAAGGGCTTGATGCTATAGGGAAGGTTGCACTGCTGGCTGACATGGAGATCTCGTCCTTGGTGAAGCCACTCGATGGTGTATGGATGTGGGTGAGCTATCGTCGGCAAGCCCAACCGCTTCACGGCATCTGATGAAATGAGGTTCTTTTGGCTCCCATTGTCGACAATGAACTGTACAGGGGAGCCCTTTACCCACATCTGGGAGTGGAAGAGACGTTCCTCCTGCACTGGATCTTCCGGTTCCTCCTTCTGGATATTTGTAGTGGCAACAGTGGCGTTGGGCTCCGCATCAATAATCTGTTTCCCTTTTTCATTCCCCTTTTCAGGTTTTGATTCGGAGTCGGAGCATGCATCTGACTCAGAAGCCCTCATCTCGTCCACTAGTTACTTCTTGGCCCGACACTCACTTGTGTTGTGAGTGTAGCTCTTATGGAACTCACACCACTTTCCCATGTCCTTCTTTGGCTTTGCGGTGATGTTCTTTTCTTGTGGCTTTGATGGGTTGTCTTTAGCCGCCATGCCTTGGCTTTGTCCTTTGTTTTGCGGTTTGGAAGCACCTTTCCCTTGCTTTTGATTCGCAGATCCGAAGTCTCGCTTCTTCTATTTTAATTTCTTCTCAATCTTGGTAGCATACCAGTATGTCGTACCAAGCGAGGAGATGTCAAGGAACTCCATTTCCTCCTGAATGTATCTGTGCAGATAGCTGTGATACTTTAGCACCAAATGTTTCTCTGAATCTTTGATACCCAAATTTGTGCGCAGGGTATGGAACAAATTCGTCAGCTCATGCACATCTTGATCCCTTTTTTGTCGTAGCGTGGTCCATTGTATGTACTTGTCCTCATAGCTCCCCACGGGATAGTAATGTTCCTTGATGGCGTCTCGGAAAGAATTCCAAGTTGGTACGGTCGAGAACAGAGAGGGTTCTGTCTGGTCCTTGTTCTCACAGTAGGTTTCCCACCAATCCTTAACATGGGGGGTAGCTTTGAGGAGTGAAAAAATAATCTTCTCCCGGTCTGAAAAGTCATGAACAGAGAAATATCCTTCTAATAGATTCAACCATCTATCTACGGCATCTGCGTCTATTTGAGCCTCAAATATGGGAATGTCAAAATTTACTTGTACCTTAAAATAAGTCACAACTCCAGAGTGGCTACTGGATGCAGATGTGCCGTCAGTGGGCAGTTGTTGAAGGATCTGAGCAAAGTTATCCATCATCGTGTTCCTTTGTTTTTCGAGGGCCTCCTCAAGCAATATTTTGATAGGATCTCCTGATCCCTCATCTTTCTTTTCGTCCCCCATGGGCATCCGTCGAGGTTTGCAAGGCTGATCTTGCAAAGGTTCCACCAGATCAAGCCCTAGCTCCTTATACCCCGACCTCGTTGGGGACATGCAAAGAAGGATCGAGAAAAAGTAGACCTCTTTGATACCACTGATCCAGATTTATGCAGGAACACAATAGAATAAACATATAACCATAAATACAGAGATGCAGTGGAAATAACACTTCATCTCATTAATATCAAAGAGCTGAAATTTGCTTACAGACAGAATGGAAATAAAACTAGCTAGGGCGCTAGTAGCTATCTCTGAGAAGAGATGTGGCGGCTACAGGCCTCTGAACTAAGTTACAATGAGGCTCGAGGGCCTATTTATTATTTAGAAACAATGGAGAACCCTAAACATCCAAAAATCTAACCCTTAGGAGATGAAGCGCCAAAACTATGGGCCCCGTTTGGGTAAATTGGTGTTTCAACTTCCCAGGGACGTAACTTTGGCCTACTATCTCCGTTTGATGCACATGATACATCAGTAGAAATCTCTGTCTGAGGACCACAACTTTCAGGATGAATTTCATTCCATGAAATTCGATGGTAAAACGATAACCAAAAAACGTCGTTTAGGGCCTCCAAACGGCTCCGGAAGTTCAAGACCCGAAAAACTACTAAAAATTGTAAGTTATGCCGAAACTGAAAAACTGAAAGAGACAATGGTGGGGGCCCAAGTGGAATAGGCGGGTGGCCACCAATATCCACCTGGATCATATGCATGTGAGAGTAATATGGTTAAAAAGATATAGAGTAGAATATAGAGTGGAAGATATTAAATTAAAGATTATTCCAATAATGGATGGGTTGGGTATAATTATCCATGATTAAATAACTATATATATATATATATATATATATATATATATATATATATATATATATATATATATATATATATATATAACCATTTTAATGGGAGAGATTAAGCATAAGGTGGTAAGAGTTTCCTAGAAATCCTTATTTCCATAAATGGGAAAAAAAGAGGTATGTTTAAGAATACCAGATCCACATGAATTAAGGAGAATAAATCTCCTATTAGATGATAGTTGTAACTGAAGATGAAATATGATATTCTCATTAAATCAACATATTAAATTAAACAAATTTATGAGCGATAGAAGAACGTCAAAAAGGAAAAAAATTATAGTAATAAGTTAGATATATTATTATAAATAGAAAAAAAAATTCCGAAATGAGAGGTGTTACACATTGTATGGATGGCTAGTGGTTGCAAGAGTGTTGGCATTGATGTCAACCATACCAAGATGGAGGTTGTGGAAACAAATTCTAGAATTTGATATGCATGATGTGTCAAGCTCAGGGGGATTCATAAGGTTTTTGCAATCTTTGGTCGAGAATACCATAATAGTAGGGTAATTAGAGAAGCCATAAAATGATGACTATGGTGGTTGGTAGTCCATGATTAAAGGCACAAGAGAAGGACCGATATGAAAAGAACAAAAGTAATTTTAAAATCATTTGCCAAATAGAATATGGGTTCAAAGCTAACATCAAGACCTCTCCCCCGGATGCAGGTGTTTTTCAACATTAATGCAATGGTGGACGTTTGGGTTGGCAAGTGCTGTAGCCACTATGCTACCCATAACCTCGCACTAATGCGATTTCATAAATGACCTTTAATGTGGCACTGTGTTCGATTTATCACCACCCTTCTGCTTCAATACTCCGTCATGGCTTCTCCCAATGCCTTCAGACTTGCATTCACGAATGTTCCTCTGCCTCTGCAATGTCGATGCCCCCAGCTAGCTGCGAAGTCATTTATTCTCAGCACCACTGGTAAGCGCTGCCCAAATCTTGGTTGCATTGAGTTTGGGCCAGGCTTTCATTACTCTCAGAGCGTTCGCTATGGTGTTTGCCTCAACTCTACTTCTGCTGCTATTGGCAGTGACTAGGTACTCACCATCCCAATTCCGCAAAATCTGTTCCCCTCTCCTAGTGAAGCCATGCCCAGGGTCTGCCATCGTATGCGATGCAGATGGGGAAACAGCAGAGGGAGAATGCCTCGCTCCTCGCCCATGCCTAATTCGAGCTCCACTTCTTTACCCTCTTCTGAATACTTCGCACCTCACTACCCAGACATGCATAGCGGCAAAGGACGGACTCGTTTTTCCAACTTTCAATCTTAGCACTTTGGCCCTTCTGCTACCACGATCCCATGCAGCTCTTAGTCTTCCCATTACACTGCCCATTCCACCTACCAATGCACCATGGATAGACCCACTATCAAAGCCACCATAACCGTCATGTTCCAGGAGGAGAAACAAGATGTCACTTAGGGCAAGAGTCAAGATGAGCCTCATCATAACATTCAGGGTGAGCCTTATGCTTGCACACACAAATGGATTCATATAGGAGAAGGCACCACAGATGTAGATAATGCAGAGCGGACACAGGACCATATGGAATAGGTAACTGGCATCGAGCGGGAGAAGGACAACACGGGTGAAAAGCAGACTGAAAAGGATGACTTTAACACCTACAGCTGCCGAATTGTGGAAGAACGCCCAACTACACCAAATGATAGCTAATTCTGCTAGCTACATCAGGAATCATGTTCACAGCTCCCAATCACTTGGGTGCATTTTTTATTTTTTGAAAAATTTAGAAATTTCTAAAATGGATGTAAACAGAACAATATTTCTTGATCTTATGCTAGTTTCCCTTGTGAGGGCGGCACATAATTTTTGGACTCAAATGGTTTCCCATCATTGGGCAGTCTCTAACATGTTTTGGATGCTATATGCCACAAATCCTAGCTAAGTACTGCTGAGGCTAGTGCCTCATTGTAAATTATGTTACAGTAATAAATTTTAGCCAAATTTAGAAAAAAAAAACATCAAGACCTCTCCACTAGAAATTTCTCCAAAAGAGATTTACTATGGTGTGTGCAAGTCTGCAAATGACCTTTTGGATCAAAATTTATCAATTGTCGAAGTTAGGATCTTGAAATCCTAAGAAGGTTGAAATATCAAAGAAAGGCATATTGTGACAACGGGAGGCCAAAATACTAGAAGTTTGGAGTCTGGGCACCCGATATCAGAAAGGCATGGGATATCATAATTTCAGACGATTGAGTGAAGCTCAAGATATTAGAAGCAGTAAGCGATCAGAATATTGGAGGTCAGAGAAAATTGGAACCTCAGTAGGTTTAGGCCATCAGATATTTGAAGTTTCATAAGTCCTTATAATTACAATTATTTGAAAGTGACGAGGTTTGGAAGGAAGCTGAAATATAAAGGAAATTCATTGAAAAACAAAGGCCCAAGGGACCTTTTCTCTCTCCTCCAAGGACGCATGGAAGCAGATGATTGGCCTTGAGGATTTGACGTGGAAGATGATGTGAGCATGACGTGGTTGTATAGATGACACGTGGAAGTCAGATTAAACAATTTTGGGTGGCCTAACAGGTGTGATTTGTAGGACAGATAGTGCAAAAACTTAAAGATGCTAGACTAGGGTTGTTTACAGTTCTAAAGCCATTGGAGCTACTATTGAAGCTATTTGAGCACTGTAACGTGATGAAAACACCATTTTTTCAGCATAATCAAATAGGCCCAAACATTGGAAGCTAGACTAGGAGATGTAGCCTAGGAGGGGTGAACTTCTTCATCATTTGTTCTGTTGTTTTTATTGTTATGTTGACGTTGTCTCTTCTTTTTTGCAAAAAAATAAACTATTAATTCATGTTTAGGTGTCTATTAATTTAACATAAGATGCTTAAAAACCTAATTAATCAGTTGCAAATTTTAACATAATCCTCAAGATTTTTCATATATATATCACTCTATTTCTAATCCATCCAACAATCCAGTTCAACCAAAACATCAAAACCACATCACACCATGACTATCCATAAATGGAAAGGCAAGGCTCAAGAACATTGTCACAACTAGAAAAACCCATGCCAATTATAGAAAGAGGACCAAGAGCACAAATTAATAACCATGCATGCCAAATATAACAAGGAAATCATACATGCAAATCAATACATGTAAGTAAACCCATTGTAACTTCCTGATCTTTCTCTTCCTTCCTTGATCTTAGATTCCTCTCTTCGTTCTTTTCCGTTCTTGATCCAATGCTGAAGTTCTCCAAGAAAAATAAAAGTGTCCAATATTGTGATAGAGAGAGAGAATAAAGAGAGACTTGTCCAAAACTAAATTAAGAGAATGGTACCCACTTATCCTAATAAGCCTTTTTATTAATGAGGCCTCTATTTTCTTCATTTTCCCCGATTTTCCTTCATTTGCCTCCTCATATGAAGCATGTGACCTTTCACCTTCCTTTTCTCCTAATTTCCATTATTTTCATAAATAAAGTGCCAAAAATGTCATTTTCCTTTCAAAATGATTTATCATTTCCTTTTCCAATGTCTTTAGCCATCATAACCGAAATGAACACCCACACTAGGAATTTTTCCCAACATTCAACTTAGAATAAATGTCTCGTAACTAGTTTATTATTTTTCCTTTATCAACTTTTATTACATAGAATTTTCACCAGGGTTGTTACATAACACTCCCCCTTGATGGAACACTATCCTAAGTGTTCAATGAAAACTACAACCAATAAGACTACTAAAAAAAAAAAATAATTCCCCTATAGAGATTTATAACTTATGTCTTTGTAGTATTTACAATGATCAACCTGCTGGGAAGAAAACCACCATGATAACATAACAACATGACAACCATAATTACATGACACCCGTACCTCTTATTGGAGTTTTATAACACATATCATGGCGATATCTACATCCATATACATATTTACATATTCCAAAACATCACATCATAACATATACCCAAAACATATACCAAAAAGATATACAAAAACATATATCAAGCACATTTGCTCAACCAATGAATACAAAATGATACACGGTCTATTACACTATTTTTTTGTCATATAACCATTTACAATTAGATGGATCAAAATACATCATGTAAGACCAATTTTACCAAGTAAAATTGCTTTCATTATAATAAAGGATTTAATAAACCATAGTTTATTAAGTTATTTCTGGTCCAAATAGAAAACCCCATGAGAAATAATTAATTAAATCGTTATTTATTTGATCTCCTCCATGAATAATTAATCAAACCATTGTTTAAATAATAATCCTGGTCATATTTAACCCAGTTAATGAGAAAAAATTAGACAAATCATTATTTAGCTTATTATTCTCTAGAAATAATTAACTAAATCATTATTTAATTAATATTCCTTGTTAAATTTGACTAAATCATTTAGGAATAATAAAATAAATCATTATTTGTTAAATTATTCCTTAACCCCATCCTTGAAATAATAAATAATCATTTATTATTTTGTTATTTTTAAATAAAGGGATTTAACCAATTTAAACTCCTTTTCCCTCCAACAAAATATAAAAAATTATTCCAAGTAGTTAGATCTAGATCATTGTTAATAATATTTTACTATGCACCATTATCAAGGATAACTCAATATTTTGTTATAAGGAGGAGGGGTTTCCATTCATTTTTTACCTTTCATCCTTTTATCATGTTCGGACTTTGATCCTCTTATCATTGTCATATTTTGATTACTTTGATTTTCTCTTTTATTGAGCTCCCTTTGAGTTCTACATGTCTTGGTTTCTCTACACCACTAAGAGAGATAAAATTTGAAGTTGAATCATTGAGGATAGCCAAGAACCCATACGGTTGAGGGGTATTGGTAACATCATTCTTATTTCCCTTCCCAGATATTAATATAATATAAAAATTAATTATAAATCTTGTCTTGCCCATTGGAGTTTTGGAGAAACTTTTATTTCATTTCACTATTTAGCTTCTTTATTTGCATAGATCTGGGTTTGTTTTGCATTTATTTCGACCAAATATTGAAGAGCTAAAGAATTTAGACAACCGTATTTGTTGTTAGGGTTGTTTTTCATGTGCAACTGAAATGATATATTTTTGTACACTTGTGTTAGGAATTCATTTTAACAATTGGCGACTCTGCTGGGTTTTATTCTATTTACTGCATAACCATCTGCTTCAGTACCTATGGTTTCTCTTCAGTTATTATTAGCCTCTTAATGTTTTATTTTACCTTTTATGCCCTAAAACAGTGAAATTTATAAGTTCCCAGTGTTTCTGGGTGTTTTTCGCAGGTAACAGGTGTTAGTCGCGCTATAAACGGAAAAAAATTTCGCAACCTACCACCCAAGACTCTTGGAACTCCAAATCACACTTTTTAGCCAAGAACCTATGATTTTAGAATGAGGTAACACCTTCTAGGCCTAGAACTACAATTTCAGTAGCATACAGGTAAGTACTTATGAGCTGCAATTTTTTTCAGGATTTTTCTGTAACTTTTAGGGTTTGTCGTAAGCATTTTTTAGGGTTGTCTAACCTCTGTCTCTACCCATATTAGGCTAGGATATGCTCATTTTTTCTCTTTCAAACAGGAACAAGCCCCTTAGGGTTTCATTACACTTCCACCATTTTACGAATTGTTTAGCTGAGTAGGTAGTCTGAGATTTCAGGGCATTTTCATCCATTGTTTAGGTCTGATCTCTCTTTCTTTCAGATTCATTTAGATCAGTTATTATCTCATCCAAAACTCCCTCTTGAGTCTTGTTTGACCTCCCCCGTAGGGTCCCTCTAGTTTCCCTTAGGGTTTTAACTTGTCGCCTCCCATTTTGCAACAATTTTCCCTCTAGTTTCTTGATGTTTTCTCAACCTTAATTCAGCAAATCAGAGTCATTAGATCCATTTCCTTTAGACCTTACATATTTTGCCCACCTTGTGTGTTTTAAGTGAATTTTTCCTGTCTCTTAGAACATTTGTTTGGGAACCCTTATTTTTGGGTTCAATTTATGCATCTTCAGCTATTTATGTTAGTGTTCTTTTAGCTTTATTTACAATTATACAACATATTTTCTTTTTATTTATACCTAATTGTCTAGGCTTTAATAAAATTAACACACAGGTTGCACACACGCACACCTAAAGTGAAGACCGCTTGGTTTACACTGCCAAGCCAAGATATAAACATCGTAATTAATTTATTTGCCCCTCTCTACCTTTATATTTCTCTATTAATTATTTAAATACTTGTGTCTTGTGAACATTGTGCCCCCAAGGCATTTATCCTAGAGACTCCTAGGCCTTCATCCTCATTTTTCGTTAGGAAGACATACTCCACCTTGTATATGCCGAGTTAATCCTCTGCCGAGTCCCCATACCGTCTCTGATTCTGGTCCATCGGGCCCTCACTCTGATTCCAAACCTAGTTCTCTTATACCTCATTCTCCCACAATGTCAGGTGACAATGTACGTACCAGTCCTGAAGCTAGTGTTAGCCCTAGCCCTAAATATGGAGCTACTTGTAGTGGAACCAATACCAGAACCATTCCAGCTACTCCCTTTTTATCTTTTATGGTAGGTTTGAGCCTCCCTGATTTCAACCAATTAATCAACAACCCTATACACCATGATCCAGGTTGCCCTATTATGCCAACTAAGCTTCCTTCTGACATCCCTATGTTCGAAGGAATCGTTGGAGAGGACCCTAATAATCATGTATTCTCCTTCCACATGTGGTCTTTGTCCAATTATATCACTGATTTTCCATCCATCTTCAGTTATTCTAGCATATGCTCACTGGAGACGCTACAAAGTGGTATGTGGATGAGGCCTATGTCTCACATTGTAATTTTGTGACTCTTTCTAAAGTGTTTATGTCCTACTTCTAGCTACCTCCCTAATATGATACTGGTACTAATTTGTTGACCGCATTCCGTCAAACTTTTTCTGCACGCCTTTCTGAGCATGTCCAAGATTTTGTAGAAGGAGAAGCTTATGTCGATCTCCCACATTCGATGACCGTGTCTATATGGATTGATTTCTCAGAGTGATTTTTCCCTCTATTACTTAATATGTCGCATCTCACTGTCCTTGGAAATAGGAATAGTCTCTCCACATCACGTTGAAATATGAATTCATCTATGCCCAATCTGGTTATGTTTATACCATTTTACAATATCTTCCTAGACCTAGTGGTTCCAATGCACTGGGGGCATCTCACACTACCGATGGTATCATAGGATCTCTTCACATTCGTATACTAATCCTCCCATGGGTTAAGGTTTTCGTCAGGGAGGGCCCAACTTCTCTAGCACTTATCCCCCTCCTGGCAATATGTATCCATGAGAAAGCACATTTTCCCCGCTGCATCAACCGATGCGAGGGTCTGCGCTCACTCAACCTATCTACCCCAATGTTGCTCAACCTCCTTTCGATCCTTATCGATAGCCTGGTGCTCTAGCTCTTTTGGCATTTGCACCACATTCTCCTATGCCTTCTCAACCTCTACCATAGTAGCCACCTCCCCCTCTGAGTCAAGTGTACGCGTAGCAAAGTACGACCAATCCTCCCAATTCTAAGAAAAAGAGGAAAGGAAACCAAAAATAAACACACACAAGGTAATAAAGGGTGCCAAGGGAACCTGCCAAATACTAACAATAAACAATAGGTAAATTAACCCAAGCGGGACATGCCTCTTTGTATAAACAAGACTTTTTCTTTTTGTGGTTTACATAGCTGTTATACTCATGATCGTCCCCTTTTACCCCAAATGTGTCAGTTATAGGAATCACAAGCAACATATAGAGGACAAGAAGCCATGGTTTCGGCTCCTGCAAATAATATGCATGTTCAACTACTTTTTTTTACTTATCGTTTCCCTCAGCAAGGAAATTTGGCCACCCAATCCCCTCAAGGCCAGGGCACCCCTCAACCCTCACATTCTGGTACCTATTATTACCAAATTCTCATGATGAACTCTTAATTGGTTAATACTGCTAATGTCAACCTTCAAACTTATTCAAGCCAATATGGAAAGCCACTTGCTTCGTCTTCAACCGAGTCCCAAACCAAAGTTTCCATAGAGTCCACTTCAACACCAAATGCCCATTTACAGATTTTTCATCCACAGGCAGAGATTATTCCCAAGATCCCCAAATTTCCATTACACCTAACTTATTCTTCTTTCAAATCCGCCCATAATTACAATGTAATAAATGACTTGGCACAATCTCCTACTGCGACGTGAATGTTGGAAGTCCTCCAGTCGTTCCCTTCACAATTTAAATCTCTATTATCTTCTTTGGGCACTGTGGATCCTTCAGATGATTGTTTGATGGCCTTTGATGTTTGCAAGTAAGAACATTCCCCCTTACCTTCATCCATCGCCTTCCAAATACCAGTCAAGATTCGTAATGCCCATGTCTCGCGATGTATCATTGATGAGGGCACATCCACCTACATGATGTTTGTCTCTATTTTGAATAAACTTGGATCACCTGAATTAGCCCCATAAAACATAACTTTATGTGCTTGGGATTGTCACTCTTCTCAGCCCCTTGGCATGTACCACAAATGTCTTGTCACTCTTGAGGGAAAGACTATTTGTATTGACATTGATGTCATTGATGCCCCCTTGGATTACAACATCCTTTTGGGTCATAGCTACACCTATGCGATGGCTACTGTCACGTTTGTAGTTCATTGTAAGATTTGATTTAATCAAAATGGAAATATCATTACCATTGATCAGTTGACATATTATGAACCAAATCCTGAGATCTCCCCCGAGTCTATCATATCTTCAATGGCCAATAAACAAGAAATCGGACCTCTTATCAATGTTTTACCAGGAGCATATAAATATTCCACCTTACTTGATTCTTTCCCTGGTTCCCCCCCCCCCCCCCTCTTGTCGCAGATCCTAGCTCATCGACTATTTTCATGATGCAATCATCTCAGACTAGCCACAAGCGGTCCAGTTCAATGACCCAACAGCCTACACCTACGCAACTTGCTAGTGGACCCTCGATGGAACCTATAGGGCCTTATTTTCATGGACCTTATACCTATACTAGTGTCTCTTCAACTCCTTTTCAACTAGGATTGGTTCACCCTAGCCTTAACTAGTTGGGATCCATTCCACCAGGCCATTACCCCTCTAGTTAGATATTGTTTCTTGCTCCCCCCTTTAGAGTCTTTCTAGTGGTTCTTATGGCTACGTTGAGCCTTCCCAACTTGACATTGGAGATCCCAATATTGTACATTGATCACCCAGCCAAAACCCGCCTGTCCAGCTCAAAACGTATACCTCTTTGACCTCGGTCCAACCGGTTGCCATGACTCCTACCTTTGCTTTAGTGCCTCAGCAACCTCAACAGTAATCTACTCCTATTGTGAAATCATTTGGTCAGGGATTAAAATATAGGGAGAAGGAACCTAAGGGATAAGGTTTCCCAAACAACTTTGTCTCCTCCTAAGACTCCAAATATGTCACCTCTTTGCGCTTTGTGTGATGTTGTTGGGCATGCTACGCAAAATTTTCCTGAACTTCCTCTTCTTAAACTTTTCGTTAACAAAAAATTTCCCGAATCCAATATCTTGGAGGTTCATGTTACATTACCCTGTTCAACTAGAAAAATAAAAACATAGTGGATGAACCACCATTATGCTTTGTGTGATCTTTATGACCACTATTGTCACCTCTATCCCCATCTCGATGATTTCTGCGACACCCTTCAAGTTGTCCGCAGGCTCGAGGCCGAACATAGTGGAACCTCTACTCCTATACTCATGCATTTGGGTTAGGGTGAGCCAGAGAAAATTTCTCCACCCATTGTTATACCTCCACCAAATGTCAAGACGAGAGATCTTTTGTCCACTATACTCTATATATCATCATCCATGAGATCCTTGGGAGAAAACCACTCAGGGGCATTCCCTTTTGTTTCGACTAAATCTCCTTCGGCTATCACCTTTGGTTGAACATCGGTAGATGTTTCATATACTAGCTCTTCGTCTATCCTCCGTAGAAATGTGTATGTAAACCATATCTCTCATGATGATGTGTCAGGTAGCCCCACCATGTCATGTGATATTTTGTCTTCCAGTCCCTCCATATTTCATTCTGATGAAGACATTATGGAAGAAATGACCACCCCTATGTTTCATTGGGACGATATGCACCACTGTGCGTACTTCCTTCCGCGATAGTCCCATGATGAGTATGATGTGGAGTCTAAAGAGTTCATCTCAGATGAGTTCAATCAGCTTAGAAATCCCATTCCTGCACCCTATGCTTTCGAAGAAGAAAACATTCTCTTGGGGGAACATTGCGCCTCGGAAGAAATTGAGGCCTACTTCAAGCTACTCAAATAATTCCATAATTTTTCTTCCAGATCCTACCCAGAAATGACTTGACTTGATCTAGCCATTTTTGAACACCATATCGACACATGGCTCGATGCCTATCCTGTCTGTCAAAAGTTGAGACACATTCCTCCGTCTCGACAAAAGGTTCTCAAAACTATAATTGATAAGCTCAAGAAGGATGGTTGTTCCTATACCATTCTAAAAAATACTGGTACCATTCGTGTCTGTATAGACTTTCGTGACTCGAAAAAATTTGTCTCCAAGACAACTTCCATACACTAGGTATTGACCATATATTTAACAATTTTAAGGGGCATAGAAATTTTACTGATATCATCCTCCATGCGTGTTTTATTTCTACCATGCATTCAGGTTACTTGCATTGTCCATCATCTTCTCATCTGTTGTCTTATGACGTCTTTCAAATGGATCCCTCATCTACACCATACATCAGCTATGCCGATGATGCAAACCACTACTCATGGAATCTAACATCAGTAGCTTGGGCCATTTTTACCCCCATATGTTGGTTAGTGCTTTCCAACGGCGTATGTATTGGATCTGTCACCAATAATCAGGCCGAATATGATGCGGTGATAGTTTTTTTATTCGATGCACTTGACCATTGCATTCTTCATCTTCATGTTCTTTTATATTCCTTGTTTCTTGTCAGACAATTGAATGACGTATATCGTGTGCACAAACCTGTCCTTTTTAGAAGATATTTATGAGTGAAACTTTTAAAGAAGGAATTTGAAACAATTACTTTCAGTCATGTACCTAGAGCCTAAAATCACTATGTGGATATCATTGCAAACAATCTTCTATATTAGCACTTATCACATGCATTTAACACAAGAAAATAACCATAAACCAATTACAAGCCATATACTCGCCATATATAAAAAGATGCATATCCATAATATGTGTCCACAAAACCATAACTTTTTTGGATTTCTCCACTCTTATACATCTGAAATTCCATGGCATGTTACCCTTTTGTTTTTGGGTAATTTGGTACTTCATCTGGAAGCCTTTTTTCCAATAAGGGCCACTTCACTGCCTCTCAAAATCAAATTTCTGCACTTGTGCCATTTGTACTTGGGGCACCACTTAGCCTTCATACTTGTCGTTGCGTGTGTCGATTTTTTTCATGAGTAACCATATTTTGTTCATATTTTTATAATCCCCACCAGGCTTATTCTGTGTGGAAATATCATCAATTCACCCTTGCTCAATGTTGAATAATCACACACCATTAACACACATAAAAATACACAAAATGATATCGAGACATAGTCATATTTTCTCATTATTAAAAGAATGTAATATTACAATTAAATAGATGAGAATATTATGTCTCAAGATAATGTGTTCTATCTTGGACACTTTGGTTGAGACAATTTCTCAACCATACACACACCAATCTAGGAGCTACGTAAACTAACTCCTAACTTAAAGGAACAACCCAATCTAGAGAGTTAGGCCTAAATTCCTAACTTTTAATACTTAATTTATTAATTTATTTTGGATTTATAATTGTTTATGAGAGAGGCTGAAATCCCCCCCTTCAATGATAAATAAAAAATAAGAATGAGGAACCATCTTCCAAGTTCTCATGTTGATCCTCAAAAAAATTGCCTGAAAAACTGCCAAAGTTGGATGCTGAAAAAACTGCATTCTGAAGAGACCATAAGTCAGTTGCATGTCTAATTCATCTCTGAATTTTGCTTTAAAACTCCATCATGTGCCAAGTTGCAAAAGGATCCATCTATCCTTTGCGTGAAATCAACATCCTTTTTCCACTGAGAAAATTTGATGAACGCCCACTGGTTGATGATGTCAAAAAGCAACTCACTGTTAATTTTGCTGTGTTGAAAACTTCTCACTACTCCTTTGCTATCGACTGCCCACTGGCGAATTTTTTTATGCCCACTGATTGCTGAAGATGCCCATTGGCCGCTTTTTCTATTTTTGTCAAGAATTTCAGTCTGACAACTGTTGTCAATTTCATTGACACTTTCCCCCCTCTGTCCGCTGAAAGGAGAGATAATCCTCTGGAAAGTATTCCTGAAATCCCCCCTTTAGGTGTAGGAGTGGTGCACTATTGCAATCCCCTATTAAACTGCATGAGAGTACCATCTTGTTTTCATTTTCGGTTGCACTAGGTGTGATTGTATTCAGTTGTAGAACTGATACAATCTTTTGACTGTGGACGACCATTCCCAAGGATCAATCCATTCATAATTTATCTTCAATCTGGCTGACTTTTGTTGTTGGTTACAAAATTTATCTAATGAATGATTTGGCTTGCCACAATGGCAACAAGGATGGAGATCAAAACACAGATCTTCCATATGACCGGTTCTTTGACAATGAGGACATTTCAGTTTTACTACAACTTCAAGTTGCGTGCATTTCTGTTTGTCTGCAGCATTCTCAGAACATGCTGAGCTGATTTGTTCAATAAATCCTGCACTAATGAGCTTAATGCGTTTTGAATTGTTGGATGGTGTCATCTTTGACATATCCTAAGCCTCGTTGATTTCTATTACTTTAAATTTCTTTGCATTGCTTGATGATTGGTTTGGAAGAAAGGTTAACTTGAAAAACTTCGACACTTGAAGCTTTTTGGATGAATGAATTAGAATCATATTTAGTTTTATGGTTCAAATACTCAAAAGCATAAATCTTCTCTTGCAACTCATATCTTTGTAGTTGCGACTCCATTTTTCTGTTTTAGAGGTCGTGAAAGATCAACAAGAGTTTCTTTTCTGATTTGCACCATATCTTCAAAGCTTGAGAGGATCAAATTGTGAAGAATTTGCAACAACTGGATGTGTTGCATCATGTGAACTCGCTCTCTTGTCTTGAACTATATCACTTGATTTGAAATTTTTTAGATTGAATGTGATTGCTTGATGTTAATGACACGCTCACTTGCTTTGTTGCTTGAATAGCACACTGGCTTATACTGGCTCAATTGATTGAGTTTATCACTCTCACTTTCTTCAAAATTTTCTTGATATCTTGCTTGGTGAAACTTGTTTCTCTTATCTCAAGTTCACTGGAATTCACTCTTATTTGTTGTAGATTTCAACTATTTTGATTTTGAATAGTACATTTACTTGCATTGGAGTTGAACTCAATCTCTTGATTTGATTGTTGCTGCAATGACCTTCATGCTGGCTCTCTTGATGTTATAAAACTTGTACTAATTTGATGGAACTTTCTTGAATGAATACTCACGCTCGCTTGTAGGAGAGGAGAACCTATTTTTTTCTTTAGAGTTTAAAAACTCACACACTTGATATACTCACTTGATTGTGCTTTAAAGTAAGGGTGTCGAACACTTGTCGAAAATGAACCCAAAAAATCTTACAATGATTTGAATGACTGACTACAATGAATTAATTTTGACTCAATTTGACTCAATTCAAAACTTGGGTGTCAGTTTCAACCGAGAATGCACCCTTACAATTCAATGCAATTTGAATTTGATTACAAGTTCTTAAATTTATTTGTAAGAATGTTGATGTAGACTATGCTTTGAAACTCCTTAACTTCATTATATTGAGTGAATTTTCTTGTTGAGATGGAATGTTGATGTTGACAACTTTGATTATTTGTTGTAATGGCGCAAATGCATGTGTTGAGTTTAATTATCCTTCCTTTCAGCTACTTCATTACAATTTTTGTGCTTGCTTGCATTGAACTTCATGTGTGTGTTAAATGAGATTATTTGTGTGTCAAAACCAAACACAAATCAAAATCAAACATCATGAAGCCATAAAATCACGGACCATCACAAACATACACATGGTATACCTAAGATCCCCTTATTCAATTTCAGGCAGATCTAGAACACAATCACCAAAAAATGATATATTTATTGAGTATAGAGTAAATAAGAAATCTCCACCTTCAAGTAATGAAAATTCCAAGCTGGAAACCCTTTGATGCAACTCATCTTCGAAAACTGAATTGAATGTAGACTTACTCAACCTCCTAGAAGTAAAACTTTTACTTCAAAAATACACCTTATTTCTCCACAAATATTACAAATCCCTTATCACTCAAAAAAAAGTAATTACATAAGGTATATATATATGTATATATATATATATATAGATACCTTATCTCTCCATTTAAATTACAAAATTTAAAATCACTTTATAAGAGTGATTTAAAAAAAACTTTACTTTCTTAACCTGTCCCACTTCAAAAAGAACTTTACTTTCCCAAATTTTCACACTATTTTCCCAACTTTTCACACTTTCACCTTACACTAATTATTATAAAAGGTAAAACACTTTACTTTCCCAATTTTCACACTACTTTTCCAACCTTTCACACTTCCAAACATGAAGTTAATGTTTATATACAAAACTCATCTTAAAATTAAGTTAATGTATATATACAAAACTCATCTAAAAATTAGACTCTTAAATCCTTGAGAAAATTATTTTCCAATTTAAATTCTAGCTATTGAAAAATAGAGTTACAACCTTTTTATATTTTTCTTTACAGATCTTCCAAGAAGAATCAATAATAATAAGCTTCAGGGAGTTCTTCACATGTATTCCGAAAATGGCTATGCAAGTGTAGAGAACTCTGACAGACATTGGCACGTTTCCAATATTGCAGCCTTTATTTGAGGTTTCTATGGAGAAGCTCAGATTTCAGATTTTCCTCATAGTGAAATCGGTAAAAACACTAGAAGATGTCGGTTTTGTTGTGAAAACACTCGCACATATTTGTAGGAAAATTTCACAGGAACCTGCAAATAAAATTTTTTTTCTTGTCTTCTTGTACTTTTGAATGACTTATAACCATTGTTGAAGAGATTCTAGATTGGTGCATATTGAAAGCACACTAGAAATGGTTGCATTATTCGGTTTCATGTCCTATAATTGCATTTGCCGAAATTTTTTTGAAAGTTGTTTAATTTCCATACATATTTTGATTGAAGGAAGTGACCAAAACATTTCATAGCTCTATACCTACAAATTTCATTTCAAGAAATAATTATAGGGCTCCATTATAGTTCTCACTCTGCACATAATAAGAAATCATCGAATTTGATAGGACCATATCCCTCCATGGTTGATGCTCCATGGTTGGTGCGTTGGACATAGGCTCAGCTCTAATGTAGAGTTTCTTTTCAATGCAGCTTACATCCTCATGTTGTTGAGGCAAGTTCAAATGCAGTTGAAAATGGTCCTCTAGCTCACACTGGCACTTTATGGCTTTTGCTGACTCACATCTGGCGCTCTATGGCTTCTGCAGGCTCACACTGCTATGTGATTTTATTTCCTCTTAGTGAGATGCTACAGTGAACATAAAATACTTCCCTGTGGATTTATTTTCCATATAGATGTCCTCATTTTTGAATTTAGTAGAAATCCATGTTGAAAATCAAATTCAACGAAAATAACTTCAAATGAAGATTTGAGTTCTATCAATGATTTTCTAAATAAATGTTCAACACATGGTAGCAATATTATTTATGAAAATAAGAAAGTTCATAAAAATGACATGTTTTCTCATCAAATGATACTAATCAACATTCTCAAGGTCACCTCACTGCTATTAATCACAAAGGAGTGGCTTATAAGCAGATTCAACTATCAGAGGATCTCAAGTTTTCTAGTTTTGTACGTCAAAATCAGGGAGAATTGGAAAAGTCATCATCACATTCATGGAGTCTGTCCTGAGTCACTTTTTGCTTCATGTTACATTATTCCATCCATTCACACTTTTTTCCCTCTCCTTTGTATCCCATTTTGGCCTCTAGTCCCACTATCCCCCATCCCCTCACAATTCGAGTTAATTTCTTCCAGGTCATCCATAATTTTTATGCTTTGACAAGGGAAGTTGTTTGTTTGCTACTCAATATCTCCCATACCATCCTTATCCCTTGTCTCAGTCCGTCAGTTTCTCTACTATGATCTATCATGCCTTAGTTGAGGACCCTCATTTCCTCACCTATGGTGAACCTCCTTATGCCGACATCAACACATTCACTCTAGAAGATCAACCTAGAGGATGGTGTATCTTGGTTCTAGCTTCCATTGGTGTTGGGTACCTCGGATTATGAAAAGGGACTCCTTACTTCCCTTTGAGTTTATTATTTCTCATCGGCTCCACATCAGCATGATCAAGATTCATATACTTGATAGTTCAGTGATCTAGCAAATTGATCAAGTGATTCTCGATTGTGTGTGAGATGTTTCAGACCTCATGAGGATGTGTCCCAGCTGGTAGCCCTGCACATGCTTGGATGATTAATTTTATTCTACAACCTCATAAGTAGTTTTGCAGATTTGATAGGTTCAACCCCAACTGCTTGAAGTGCCTATAGCATTCATTTATCACTTAGATGATGCATTCATATTTTCAGAGCCCTTTCCTATTTATCAAGGTCTCTCTCTTTACTATTATATCTCATGTATTAATATATTTTTGTATTTAGTCATGGTGGTTGTCTCAAGCGCAGTATGTATGTGGGATCCATTAGATTTTTGTCTGGCCCATGTTGGGGTCATCATATCATGTACTTTATAGCTCAATCTCATTTTACTGGGCGAAAAATTATTCTTCGTACTTTTTCATCTTGGTGTGCATAGGTATGCCTCCCCTGCCGCATTGAGAACAGGTACCCAAACATTAAATGAGACTTATATCATTTGTAGGTATCACCCCCTCAAGGTTGTTGTCCTCTCTCACTTCCCTTCACCTACACATCTCTCTCTCTATGGCTCCCCTTTAGTGTCTTTGATTTTGTTCTTACAATCTACTTCGGTCATAGGATTAGCTCCTAACGCTCGCAATTCGGGTGCAATATATTACACTAATTTTTGTTCATCTAATAAATTTATAATTAGATGGATCGAAATACACCATGCAAGACCAATTTTACCATAGTAAAATTTCTTTCACTATAAGAAAGAATTTAATAAACCATAGTTTATTAAGTTATTTCTGGTCCAAATAGAAAACCCCACGAGGAATAATTAAATAAATTCTTATGTATTTGATCTCCTATAGGAATAATTAATTAAACCATTGTTTAAATAATATTCCTAGTAATATTTAACCCAATTAATGAGAAATAATTAGATAAATCATTATTTATCTTATTATTCTCTAGGAATAATTAATTAAATCGTTATTTAATTAATATTCCTTGTTAAATTTGACTAAATCATCTTGGAATAGTAAAATAAATAATTATTTGTTAAATTATTCCTTAAATCTGTCCTTGAAATAATAAATAAATCATTGATTTGTTTATTATTTCTAAATAAATGGATTTGACCAATTTAAATTCCTTTTCCCTCTAACAAAATAAAATAAAATATTCCAAGTTGTTAGATCTAGATTTTGGTCAATAATATTTATTTGCACCATTATCATGGACAACTCAATATTCTATTATAAATAGGAGGGTTTTCCATTCATTATTTGTTGTTGACCATTTTATCATGGTCGGACTTTGATCCTCTTATCATTGTCATACTTTGATTACTTTTATTTTCTTTTTTATTGAGCTCCCTTTGAGTTCTACACGTCTTGGGTTTTCTAAACCATTGAAAGAGAGGAAGCTGAAATGTTGAGGAAAGCCAAGAACCCATCGCATTGAGGGGGACTGGTAACATCATTCTTTATTCCCTTCCGAGATGTTAATCTAATATAAAAATTATTTATAAATCTTGCTTTGTTCATTGGATATTTGGAGAAAATATTATTTCATTTTACTGTTTAGATACTTTATTTGCATAGATATGGGTTTGTTTTGCATTGGTTTCGATCGTATATTGCGTATCTAAAGAAGTTAGACAATCATCTTTGTTGTTAGGGTTTTTTGTCATGTTTAGGAAAAGTGATATATTTTCGTACATTTGCGTTAAGAATTCATTCTAACATAACCCACATATGATATTCCATCTATCATGTATGTTCATGAGGCCAAAATCTCTTCCACTACTCTTCAACCTAATCAATTTATTGGTTCTGGAGCATGATCACCTTTCTCTTCAATATAAACTGAGGTTTTGTCTGGAATTCTCCATATGTCGCCACTTGTAATACATACAAGTTAATCAAATGATCAAAATATTTAACATACTTCGCAAATAATGACACATGGAGAACATCACGAACTTTCGTTGTTGGAGATAGTGCAAGTCGATAGGCTACTAGTCCAATCATTTTAATAATCTTGAAAATTCCACAAAACAACGGTGTTAGCCTTGAACATGATCCAATCCACAAGGAGATCTTCTTGGGCTTGAAATGTAAGTAGACATGTTCCCCAACCTCAAACTCCCAAAACAACTTGTTTCTATCTACATATATTTTCTTCCTGTCATGTGTTTCCTTTAGATTCTTCTTGATTTATTGCATTTCCCATTCCATTTCTCCTAACATGTATGGTCCAATCAATACCCTCTTAATCGAATCACTCCAACTAATGGGATTATTACAAATCCTCCCATACAGTGGCTTAAACAAAATCATCCTTGCTGACTCCCTATAACCATTGTTGTAAGAAATCTCAAACAATGGAATGTACTCCTCCCATCTCCTATGTTGTTGCATCACATACATCGACAAAATGTCCTCCAATATCCTATTGACCCATTTTTTTAATCCATGTTTCTATGGATGATAAGTTGTACTGAAGGCCAACTATATATCGAAACCTCCTAACAACTCCTTCCAAAAATTCAAAGTGAAATTTGCATCCCTTTCTAACAAAATATTCTAAACACCAAGAAATATGACCAAATCTCTGATGAACACCTGTGACACATCCCAAGATAAATATGTAGTCCTCACTCAAATGTACTGTCATACCTTAGTCAACATATCCAAAAAAACCATAATGAAATCATGTTCTCTATATGTCCTCGCCAAACTTGTGATGAAATACATGGAAATGACATCCCATTTCCATTCTTGAATCAAAATTGGATGTAGTAATCCACCAAGATGTTTACACTCTGCCTTTACCCGCTAACGGTTGAAAAATATACCCACAAACGCCACCACATTCTTCTTCAAATTCAACCAATAGTAGAAGCTATTTACTACTATCAATATCTTTTGGTATCCTGGGTGACTTGAATAATATTTCAGATGAAAATATCTCAAGATAATTTTCTTGAGCTCATTAATTTCTAGCAGATATATCCTATCCCTAAATATGATCAAGTCATCTTGTGAGAGATGATAGTCCACATCATGTGCACCTGTACCTACACCTGTACCTATACCACTACCTATACATGTACCTGTATAGTTCTATAACCTATGCATGAGGTCCATGAACCTGTTATCTTGTTGACCCACTTGTAAGATCTGGTGTTGCAAGTTTGTCCCATAAGAACTCATAGCTACTATATTATTCACCTATATCTGCCTCCTAAGAGCATATGCAACTCATTTTTCTTTACCCTTGATGTACCTTATCTCAAAGTAGAACTTGTTGATCGTGGCTTACCATCTAGCTTTTTTGGCATTCATATTCAGATGGTAAAATAAGTATCTCAACCCACTTTGATCACTCATCAGTACAAACCTCCTGGCAAGAAGATAGTGCCTCCACATCTTCAATGCATGAATGGTTGTTTCCAACTCAAGGTCATGTGCTAAATAGTTCTGCTCATGCTCATTCAATTTTTCTGACTCATAGCATACAATGAGTCCTCCCTACATAAGAACTCTGCTAAGAGCTCTCTTGCAAGTTGTATCTACTCACAGAGGTGGCTTATTATTGACAACTCTAGTGCCTTCTCATTTAATTATCAACCCGGGGTAAGTCTTCTTATTTCAAGAGTGTTGGCACAATATATGCGAGTCAGGTCATCTAATAGTTACTCATTGTCACTTACGAGGAGAATTTGCTGACTTCCTAAGTTCACTTATCCTAATGAGGGGTGGCTTGGATTGATTTTTAACCTAAGGTTGAGCAGAAAGACTGAGCAACCATCTAATTGAATTAAACAATAGTCTAACTGAATTGAACAAGAATCTAGAGAAATCAAGCAGCAATTAGATTGAATTAAATAACAGTCTAAATAAACTGAACAACAATGGAATTGAATTGAATCAACAATCTAGCTAACTGAGTAGTAATGGAACAACAGTATAAATAACTTAGAAGTAATGGAACAACAGTATAACTCAAGCAATTTAAATGAATTGTACAACAATTATTTAAGTAATTTTGCAATGGAATTCTCTTTATGAATTAATTAATTGACATTCATCGACGATTGAATGCTTCGTTGTGCTGAAAGAAGAATGCAATTCATAAAGAAATATAACATCGAAATCATCTTATTCTATCATCTATAACTCAAATGAAATGTTATTGAAGGAATTGGAACTATCTATTAATAATGAAACATTTCCATAAGTCGGAAAATACGATTTCAATTATCCCAATTCAAGAGCGCGATTGCTAACAATCTTGAAGAAAGAGAACTATTACTTTATTGAATGGAAATATACTTTACAACTACATCAGATATGTAAACATTGGTTCTTCAACTACACAAAGTATGAAAACTGGCGAGGAACTTCCAAGGGTTGGGCTCAGACCACCAGAAGCTCTAGCGTAGTAAAAAATTCAAAATATTATTGTTCAAAGCTCTATATTATATCTAGTGGTGTTACAAAAATACAATTAGATGGGTTGGTTTTGATGGGTTGATTACAGAATGAATTTCCTATTCTTTCTCTCCCTCCTCTTCTCATTCTTCCTTTGCCCTTTTAAAGGCGATTTCAAAAATGTGAAAGTATTTCCCAAATGACAGCCCGCTACACGTCGTAGTAGTTTAAGTTCTTGGACTCAAATTCTTTTGTCTACCTTCTATCAGCCACTAGGAGTTACCGAGTTCTCATATGTTTGCGTCTTTTCGTTAGCTTCTATTTCCTATTGGTCCAACCACTCTACCTTCCTGCATGCGAAGATAAGAGAAGTCAATTTTCTGTTACAAAAACATCCTTTTCATCATTAGTCTAATTTTTCTTGTTTTCATAATCTTTATTTATTTATTTTTAATATGAAGAGGAATTCTCCCAAAATTGTAACATAATTTGAAGTAATTACAAGGTGACATCATACCTTAATTTGGGCCCAACATGCTCCCCTGCTTACCTAATTGCATGTCCCCATGCAAACAGATGATTGAGATATAGCTGTGTTAAGGAGTAGGGAGGGTAAACCTTTTCATTGTATGATCTGAAGCCTTGTTTTTGTTTCATGAGTGAAAAGGAAATGCCTGTGGATCCTTCTGGTAATTCGTAATTGTGATTATAATCCTCGGTAGGATACCAGAGGAGAGGAATTATGTATCTACATCCCAACTAGGCAGGCCCCATGCTATAGACCAGGCTGCTATATGAGAGGAATCTATAGGCAGTAGCCTTGAAATTCATGTAACTGAATGGCTCCCTATTCTTCATATTGTTCATGGAGGCCATCCATATTTTCTTAGCTACTGCTAAGGCTGCTTCACGAATGTCCCCAAAGTATTCTCGTGCATTTTCTATGATATCTTTATTGATGGGCCTGTTACACAGTATTTTGTCACTATCCCTGGAATCCCTTGCCCTGCATATTGGAGGGTCTTTCCCGTGACTTGTGAGCAGTGTCATACTCTGAAAATACCTTCTTTGCATCCTTCTGCATAAGGACATGATTTCTCCTATTGAACATTTCCTCAGAAAGCACTCAAAAACCTATGTTTTGTCATTGGCGCATGTAGCCAGTTCACCCTCGCGCCAATGGGGACGATTTGCACTAGAGCCCGTTCCAGTTGTCGCTCTATCTCTTTGTTGTGCCTGCGCTATCCTTTTTATGAATTTTTTTGAACAAATTGGAGGTGGAAGTTTCCTTTAACCACCTCAGGAATGACTCATTGCAAGTGGTTAAACTCTATAAGCCATGGATCTTTTCCTTTAGGAAATGGTTGATTGGACATTCTTGGAGGATAGGACTCCCCCCATGATTATAGGAATCCTAACCTCTCCTTCTCCCTTTACAAAAGCTAGCTAAACATATAGCCAAGAAGCTAAACCTGGAGAAGAGATATTATAGCTGAGTAATCGGTATAGAGAAGGTCGAACCAAGGAGGATCCCATAGAGACAGCCCATGTGAACTCTCGACGAGCTTTGTGAGACGTGCTCCGCTGGAACCCTGCTAGAGGAGATCACAACGTCGAATCTTAGTTGTTCTCTTCCTTCTTTAAATTAATATACTTGACTATGGTATTGATTCTATCTCTGTGTTATATTTATTTGACGCATTTGATTTAGTCTTCTTCGACTGACTGATAGTTAGGAATGTGAAATAGTATGTTGTGTATCATATTTTTTTCTTGTGTATGTGCAGGTACCTAGGCATGAGAACGAACGAATCATAATCTGTCGAATCAGGAGCGAGAGGTATCCATTCTCCCAGATGACACAACAGTGCAGGACCTACGGTAAGTGATCTACCAAGTATTTGTCCATTCTTAACTAGGAATTGATGTCATATCATGTCTCCTTTGTGGCTAGAACCACTCTAGGGCTAGTGGGATTGCCTTTGTCCACAGAGGGGATTTAACTCACCAACGAATTAGCAACTCTGTTGGGGACCAATGCGATTTTGTCTTTCATCTACTAGATCTTTTTCTTGGTATTTGCTTGCTTATATTTCCTTTTCTAGTTGTTTAGCTGAGTCTTAGACCCCTATTCAGCCCTAAAGGATCACATTTGACCTCTGTTTTTCCAAAATTTTCATCTTTCCAAGGTTGGCTTGATTGGTGCAGTTTCCAGCCTGACAGTCGCACCCACTAGCACTTATTTCGAGTTCATCACCCACGCCATCCCCTATCTGGTGCGGATTACAACCAGAAAGTCGTGCCAATTCCTGTAGGTGCTAGGGTTTTCCATGTTTTGGAGTTTTGGGTCCATCCTGGTGTCTCTAGTTGTTTTTTTGACTTGATTTGAATGCTTTGGGTTTGTTTGTGACTGTCATCAGCATTCTTCCTTCGGTTGTTTGTCCATTTCTTTTAGCATTATGGCTTTAAGGATTTCTAGTGCTTTGGTATGCTAAGACTCCTATAGGAGTTTGGGTCTCTTATTTTTCGGTCACCCTTGTTATATGCTTGATTGCATTTAGCTCCCTAGATCTGTTTTGAGTGATTTATTTTGGTGAAATGAGTCTTAAATGAGTCTTTCCTCTTTCATTCATTTTTTCTTCCTGTCACTCTAATCATAGCTCACGTTTCTTGTATGGGTCTGTTTCGACATCTTTCTTCGATTTCAGAGATCGTGACATTGGTTTGAGTCTTTTTTTTGTTTTCTTTTGAGTTGGTTGAATTGTTTCATTTCGACTCTTGCATTGGCATTCTCGAACTAGTGTGAAGATTCATTTTTCATGTTATTTAGTGCATTTTTTTCTCTATTACATTGAAAAAATCAAAAAATATATTTGTGGTTACATTTTTGTTTACATTGTGGAATTGGAAAATCTTTCGCATAACTAGCATTGGGCATTCTAGAAGAGATTTCTCATTTTCATTATTTTGCATCTGGTTCTATAGTGAATACTTCTGTGTGTTCTCATTATTTTCTATCACTTGAAAACTCCTAAATTTCTCGTAGATAGCTCTTCATCGAACGAAATGGTATTTTATGGCATGTAGCTTGCATTCAGGGATTTGTGAGATCCGACACTTGCTAGGACCTTGGAATTGAAACATAAATACAATATCAACGTAAATTTTTTTTATTAACCTAAGGCAACATTGAAACTTAACGGAACATTTAATGGTCTAAGTTAGAGACGTGTTCTGGTGTCTTAAAACCTAGCAGTTGTCGCTCACCATCTGGCTTCAGACAGTGCTAGTATGGACTTGTGCTCCCCATATCGTCTAGTATATAAAGGGATACCCCTCTAGGTTGCAATCCTTTTATCCATAGCAAGCAGAGTTTGCTGCCTTGTAATCATGATACATCGAACACAACATTTGGGGAGACTACCTGCATGTATGTCAAGTCCTTGGTTGATTCTTATTTCATTTTATAACCAAGGTGTATATGGCAGTTCACGAGAACCTGGTACACCCTTTAACATAGACTACCTGAGTAGTCATTTTCGATCTTTACTGACTCCATAAATTTGAAAAGATAATCGAGCACTTGTCATTTGATGCTCGCTTAAAATTGAAAGAGACTAGAGTCATATTTGATTGTTTCTTGACTCTTAGAACATGAAACAACAAACTTTTGGTGTCAATGTGGTAAAATAAACTACCTACAATTACACACCCATTAAATATTGATTACTTGGCCTATTTTTGTTTTCCTTGGTTTTAATCCAAGAGTCCTCGTTTCCGATCTTTTTCCCTTTTCTAGTGTACTACAATCAAAGTGGCGGAACCATCAGTTTTTTCTACTGGCAGTCCTGTTTCGGATGATTCATCTCAAACTTCCTAGATATTTTGCTTTTCAGAGCTTCAACAACCTATCATCCTGTTAGAGTACCCCTTTAGAGAACCAGTTGATTTCGACTGGCCTCTTTCAAACGCTTGGTTTGGATTTGGGGTTGGGGAACATTTTCCCCCTCTTACATCAGAATCACCATTTTTGGTTGTTATCATACCTCCTAGCCCTCGTACTCTTTTGCAAGATCTTATGGTGGATTTCGATATGGATTCGTCTGGTCCTAATGGTAGTGAGGATATTCCAGTTTTTGACGAACAATACCAATTTTTCCCAGAAGACATCTATTAAGAGCCTGCTCAATCTTCACCAGCGTTGTTGCTTCCAGCCAGATATAGGTCTTTAGGTCAGATTATAGCCGGTATTACCTCCATGTCAACATCAACTCCATCAAGGGGTCTGATTCTCCCATCATTAGGTATGTCGCCAACGACACCTATTTTGTCGTCAGCGCCTTTTCTTATATCTATTCCCATTCGACCTACTGTCTGTGTGGCTAATTCAGCACCAGTTGTCACTATTCAGTCGTCAGGAATTTCAACTTCGGTAGAGACCTTGATTGCCATGGAAATCCCTCACGGCCTTTCTTTTGAGGAGTATAGGCTGGCTGTTCAGCAACAGAACTCCCAGACTTATCAGTCCCCTCAAGATCCTTATCGGTCTTATTTTTCTCATTATGGAGAAGATGGTACCCCAATTTATTCACTTCCGTTTCAGCATGATGAGAAGGGAAACCATATCTAATTGTCTACTCCTGAGGCTTATCAGTTCCTTTCCAGTTTTATACCTACCTTGCCTGTGAAACCCTCTAACCAACAAGGAGAACCCTTTCAGGGATAACCTTCGGTTCAGCAGGGATATGCTTATGACCCACAAGGACAACCCTTTCATGGACAACCTTCGGTGCAGCAAGGGTATGCGTAGAACCCACAAGGGCAACCCTTACAAGGAAAACCTTTGATCCAACAAGGATTGTTTTACGTCGAGCAAGGGCAGCCTTACAATCCTCAAGGTCAACCTTTATAAGCTCAGCCTGTGATCCAACCAGGGCAACCTCAAAGACCAGCTGGGCAGCTTGTATATCAACCCAGATAGTCATATGGTCCTGGGGGGCAGATTCATCCATCTCAACCTATTTTGCAACCTCAACAGCCATATCTTCCAATTGGTCCAAATGTTGCACAGGCAGGACCATCTTAGGGTCCTGCTCCAGGTCAACCTATTTATTAGACATAGCCTGGCCCCCCACTGCCATCAGGCCAACTCACTCCGCTAGGGCAACCTAGTGGCCCACAGGCATCAGGCCAATCCACTCCACCGGGGCAACCTAGTGGCCCTCATTAGTAAGGTCAACCTGCTCAACCAGGCCAACTTTCACAACCTATTTAACCTGCTCAGCAACCGCTCTACTCTATGACACAACCAAATCAACCACTGCACCCAACGTATCCAGCTCAGTAGGGCCCCACTTATCAGCAGCCTATTCGACCCCGAGGTGTTTATTTTCCTCAAAGTCAATATCGACCAGTTTCCAACTCATCTCAAAGTCCTGCTTATCACCCTCAACCACCATGTTATACTTATACTCCGCAGAAGAATCCCTACACTGCTCAATCGGGACCCTCATATACTCAGAATCAGTATCCTTGTTACCAGCCCCTGTATCTTGGTCCTCAGCCACCATATCAACCAAATTATTTGGCTTATACCTCTTATGGTTAGAATCCTCTGTGACAGAGCCAGTGGGAGCATATTTATACTCAACCAGGATGGATTATGGGTACGGGTCCTTATCGAGGACCTTCTATGCCTTTTAACCCTCAATTACCTTTTCTCACTACGTTGGAGGTACCGGAAGTGTCCAAATTGACAAATTATCCCATTCTTCATAATCCCTTTTGGCCTCCGGTTCCAACGAAGGTTCCTAGTGGTTGTCCCAAGTTTGAGGGCAAGTCTAGAGAAGACCCCCAAGCTCACGTCATGACATACCATTTATGGTATTCTTCTAATTCTTGGATGGATGGCTATATTCGACTCCGTCTCTTCCAGCACACTCTTACTAGAGCTGCTGCTAAGTGGTATATCAAACTGCCTCATGGTATCTTTCAATATTTCAACACTCTCGCTATGGAATTCCTGACTCATTTCTAGTTGTCGGTTCATTATGAAGCTGGGATGCATCTCGTCACACCCTTGAAACAAGATCGAGCTACCCATATCTCGAATCACATTCATGAATGCAGACGGCGTCATCGTATGATCAAGTTCGAAATTCCTGATCAGCTTCTTACTCATTGGTTCACTACCTCTTTTGTCAATCAGATTGTGAAAAACATCACCATGGGGGCATGTGTAACTGAGGAACAAGCCATAGCTCGTGCCCAGTACCTTGATTTAGTTTACTCTCAATAAAGCGTTTTGTACGACATATTGAATGAAGCTCCACGTCTTGGGACCTCTAAAGTGTTGGCTATCCCATCATTCGATGGCGTTCTTGGTTCCGTGTCTCATACTTCACACAAGCCTTCCAATGGGAAGCAGAAATCAAATTCTTCCACTAACTCTGCTCCTCAGGCTATCCTAGATTCTGGTAAAATCTCAGAGGTCAACGCTATTCAGGCCAATCCTGCAGACAAGACTTCCAAGGGGAAAAATAAGGTCAAAGGCAAGGCCAAATCCGATGCCCCAAAACCAGAATCATCTAAGCCTCGCGTTGATGATGGTTCACAGCGAAAGCCGAAGTATCCCTGTCTAATTTGTGATGAGGACCACTACACTAAGGATTTTCCTAAATAATCCAAGGTTAGTCAGCTAGTCAAAGATGCTAAGGGAAATCCAGCTGTCCTTAAATAACCTTTCCCATCTCAGCAGACCCAGATGGTCGAGCAACCTCCACCATCTGCGTCATTTGGCTCTCAAGTTTTCATGATGAATGGTTCTGCACCCACTTCCATCGCTACTCGGTCGAAGGATTATGCTAGATCACGCTAGGCAGCCGGGAAAGAAGTCGTTTATGGTCCTCCTCCCCCACATGCCTCTGGTTCCCTTGAAATTGAAATGCACAGTGCTGAACCCTTTATATGGCTAGCTTTTAAAGGTGTTCTCCGGAAATATTCTTATAACCCTAACACGCGTGCTGCTCAGAATTACAGTATTGTTGAGGATTTAGCACAGGCTCCTTCTGTGATGTCCATGTTAGAAGTGCTCCAGAGTTGTCTGTATCAACGAAAAGTGTTATTATATACGATTGGCGGGATTGAACCTGCTGATTCTAGCCTCCTCTCCTTCGCTTTAGATAATTTTGTTCCCCAACTTCCGCACCAGATTGCGCCTGTTATACAATTTGGTATCAACGGTCTCAACATCCATAGGGACATAATGGACGAAGGTACATCTACCTGTGTCATGTCATCTGCTTGCTGGAAGGCTATTGGCTCTCCAGCCCTGACTTTATCACCCAGTTCCCTTGAGGCATTCGATGGAAGGGAATCGAAACCCTTGGATGTTCTTGCTCACTTGCCAATCACGTTGCAAGGAAAGACAGTCAACGTTGAAGTAGAAGTAATTGATGCCAAACTCAATTATAATCTTCTACTCAGTCACAGTTGGACTCACGCTATGCTGTGCATTCCATCCACACTCTTTCGAATTCTAAAGTTTCCAAATGAGGGAAAAATCATTACTATAAATCAGTTGTCATTCTTTACCTTGTCTTCCGAGAACAACGTGCCATACATGGATAAAATTCCTAATCCCCCTGAAAGTATAGGGTCGGGTATTTTCATAGATCCCTCTCTCATGGGTATTTCTCCCCTTCTAACACCAAATATCATTCAAGTCAATCTGGTCTCCCAGTCAGATGACCCTTTGATCATCCCATTACCTAAATAGGTTGATTCATTCGGAGATTCATTTCCGCTTAGTCCAATCGAAATCAATTATTATGAGCTTACAACTACATCTAATTCTCCCCCTCTTGAAACTGCTCCTTTAAGCATGTCTCTCGACGTGTATTCTCAACTTCCCTGGCTTAGCAATGCGGACTCACCCAATCCTTCGAAAGAGTTATTTCCATCTGATGAGGTTATCATGGAAACCATGTCTCTCAAGGATTTACCATGGAGTGATGGGCATCATCATTCCTCGTTTATGCCTTCCCTCGGGGAAATGTCTACCTGTCTAGAATTTTTTGCATCCCAAGTTCCTTCTTCGCCACTTAAAATGCCTATTTTGAATCATGAAGTCTTTGCGGAAGGTAACTTGGGTAACATTACTCAAACAATGTCTATCGACATTTCCGTCAAACTGGGGACTGTCAAGAACATCCATGTGGGAGTCACTTGCTCTTTCGAGGAAGTCCAAGTGTAAACTAGTCTCTTTCACGAATTCCATGATGTTTACTCTTGGTCTTACGAAGAGTTGCCTAGAATCGAACCCAGTATTGTGGTGCACGAGATTCCCACCTATCCAAGTGTGAAGCCTATTCGCCAGCGTCTTCATCCTGTGCATCCTCAGAAAGCCTCCACTATCAACGCTGAAGTTGAAAAACTTCTCAAAGTGGGTTTCATTTATCCGATTCCCCTGATTGAATGGGTTTCTAATATATTTCCTATGGATAAGAAGTAGGGCGCCATTCGTGTTTGTGTTGACTATCGCGATATGAATCGGGCCTGTCCTAAGCATAACTATCCCACCTTGTTTATTGATAAGATCATTAACGATTGCGCGGGGAGTGAAATCCTCTCTCTTATGGATGGCTTTTCTAGCTATAACCATATTAACATTAATCCATTGGATCAACACAAGACCTCTTTTATCTGTCCATGGGGAACGTTCGCATATAAGAAACTCCCTTTCAGCTTGAAGAAAGTTGGGGCTACATTCCAACGCATGATGTCTTATGCCTTTCATCATATTCGACATATTGTCCAACCATTCCTGGATGAACTTTCGACTCATTCAGCTGCGCCGAAAGACCACCCAAAACACCTCCATCAAATCTTTCTTCATTGTAGATGCTACAACATTAGGATCAACCCGCATAAATGCGTCTTCTGCATCGACTCCGGTAGAATCTTGGGGTTTATCCTATCTATAGATGGAATTTTCCTTGACCCTCTTAAGGTTGAGGCTATTGTCAATCTCCCTTCCCCGTCCTCGTTACACCAGCTCCAGAGTCTCCAATGGAAATCCAATTTCCTAAGTTGTTTCATCCTGAACTACACTAAAGTAGCCAAAGGATTTACATGACTTTTAAGGCAGGAATTTCCTTTTTGTTGGGATGAGATTGCTCTACAGTATTTTGATAGACTTAAGATGTTTCTTGTAAACACTCCTCTATTACGTCCTCCGAATTACCATCGTTATTTCACCCTCTACCTAGCTACCGCTTTTAGTATGATCGCCATGGTTTTAGTTCAAAATGATGATAACAGTAATGAGCATGTCATTTACTACTTGTCACGAAACCTTATCAACCCTTAAACATGCTACGCACATGTCGAGAACTTAGCATTGGCTGCGGTCCAGGCCGTCCAACCTTTTTCGTCATTACATTCTTTTACGCATGGTGACCGTGATTTCTAGTTGTAACCCCATGACTTGTCACGAAAGTTGCTGGGGGGAAAATAATCAAAGTGGATCATTATCATCGAAGAGTTTGACTTGGATTTCACTACTACCAAATTGAAGAAATCACTTATTTTCACTGATTTGATTTGTTCTCTCCCCGTTCACTCTGCTCCTTCCTCTTCCGAAAATCATATTCCGGATGAAACTCTCTTCCTGATCAGCACCCTCAATTTGTGGTACGATGATATCATAGTGTACCTCCAAATGTCTACTTTCAGGTCTGAGTTAACGAAATATGCCCGACGCCACATTCGGCATTAATCGCAATCTTATCGTATTGTTGGAGATACCCTTTATCGTGTCGGAGTCGATTCTATACTCCGCCAATGTCTCACCCTCGAGGAAGCGGAGAAAGTTTTAAATGACTGCCACAGTGGTGTCTGTGGTGGTCACATGTTTGGTTGTGCCACTGCACAGAAGATTCTTCGTGCCGGCTATCTCTGGCCCTCCATTTTTAAAGATTGCATTGTTGCAGTACACAAATTCCATGCATGCCATATTTATCAACACAAGATGTGTGTGCCACCTGTTCCTTTACACCTTGTTGTTATCATTGGTCCTTTTGCCAAATGGGGCATATATTTTATGACGTGTAACCCTCGTTCGGCCGGGGGGCATGCCTATATTATCATGGCCATCAATTATTTTATGAAATCGGGCGAAGCAATGCCTACACTAGATGTGGACGGTAAGACAGTGGCACAATTCAGATTTAATCATGTTATTGCCTGGTTTGGTGTCCCTCAAGCCATCGTCACTGACCATGGTTCTCATTTTTGGGATTATATGATGGCTGAGCTGACGTATAAGTTGGGTCTACATCACGACAGCTCAACGCCTTACTATCCTCAAGCTAATGGCCAAGTTGAAGTTGTAAACAAGGTCCTTGTTACAATGCTTCAACAAACAATTGGGATCCATAAATGAAACTAGCATATTATGTTGTTCTTAGCTCTTTGGGCTTACCAAACGTCATTTAAGAGTGCAACCGGATTTACCCCATTTTATTCGGTATACGGTTTGGAAGCCAGTCTTTTGATTGAATTTCAAATTCCTTCACTCAAAATAGCAGTGGAATTACTACCTGACACTTCGCCATAAGAAAAACATCTCCTCTACTTAGAGAGATTGGATGAAACTCTTTGCTTAGCTTCCTTGGTCATCAAAGCACAGAAGAAGCGAGTCAAAGCCTATTTTGACCACACAGTTTCTCCTCGTTCTTTTATCGAAGGCGATCTCATTCTCCTATACGACCAAGCTCATGACAAGCTGGGGGTAGGAAAATTCCAACCTATGTGGAATGGGCCCTATATCATCAAATGTGTGTTATAGAATGGGGATTATGAGCTTATTGACTACGTAGGTTGTCCTTTATCGCAACCCAGAAATGGGTTGTACCTGAAAAAATATTATTCTTGAGTCATTCACGCGTGATATGTGTACATAGGTGATTGTTTTCTTTTTGTGTGAATGTTTTGGTTTGATGTTCTTTGTGAGATTTTTTCTTCTTATTGGGTCTTATTCGCTATCCAGATGTCTATTTACCCTTATGCCGGTCTCACGGATGGTGCTTCCCACAGTACCAGGAACTTGTCTTCGACAGCCTAGGTAATTTATGATTCTGTTGGTGAGTTGATTAAGTTACAAGGTATTTTTCTAGGGCCAGCTACAAAAAATGTCGTTGAATATAGTGCAGTTTTGGATCTATTAACCGAGGCAGTCAAGCTCAGCATACACGCATTTCTTGTGAAGTTGGATTCACAACTTGTTGTTCTTCAACTGAACGGTCATTATTCAGTTCGAAACCCATGCATTTCGAGATTGTATTTGCGTATTCTTTTACTTGAAAGACATTTTGATTTCATTACATATCAAAATATAGCAAGACGAATGAATACATTAATAGATGCAATAGCTAACATTGTGCTAGACAGATATTTGTCCAATTTATAAAAACATCATCATATGTACATAGACCCATGTAGAAAATAGATGTATATATATATTGTTTGTTTGCAACGTGTGCATCATAAAACCCAAAAAAAATATCATATTTTTGTTTTAGTTACATCATGAGATAGCATGTCCCTCAAAATATGCAGAAATAAAGCCTAAGTGCCTAATTGGTGCGGTGCTCATGATAGCACGTTACCGCCCATACCAACTGCCTCAGCAAGCAGTGGATACAACTTGGCACCCCTACAGTATGCCTCTAATAGTACCGAGGCACATCATCCAATCGAGCATAGTCTGGGATCCCACAGATGATCTCCTCCAGATTCTGCACTATTTCCTCCTCGCCACCCTCACCATGAGGATCGAAATCGCGAGGAATATGCCTCACTACCGACGACATGCCTCTAGGACACTCTGGCCCAAATTTTGCATATATATAAGGATAAATATCAGAACATGCATATATATCAAAAATAAAAAATTATAAACTCATGAAAATAAAAAATAAGTCTTACCCAGTTCTTCGTTCCAATCTTCTCCCTCTAGGAGTGGGAGGTTTGGATCTCTAGTGAAGTCTCTACTGGAATAGGGCCAATACTCCATGACAATCAGTTGTCATCGGATCCAATCGAAAAAATATGGCCTCCAGGACATCTCTTGGCCACCCCCTACTCTAGGCATCATTGTCGCCCATCGAGCCATCCGTGGCTCAGTGGGTGGTGGCTCCGGGACTATAACCTCCTAACACTGAAATATGGGTAATCGTTCCAAGAAGAATGATACCATAATCAATCTGTACCCAAAATTATTTAGTTTGGTCTTCTTGCACTTAGTGAGCTACCGTTTGATGTTGATAGTCACGACCTTGGCCCAGTTGAAGATGGTCGGGTTCATGCACTCTAAAACAAGAAGAAGTTGTGTCTTCATGGCCACATGCGTTGCCTGTGATCCCGCAGCCCACGTGATAGTGTGCAGCACTACCCTTAGTGCCAAATCAGGGAGAGTTTGGATATCCACTTTGCTGCTCCCTGATCCTTTTCATGCCCTGTGGCACACCCTGTCAATGACCATTGCCATTCTTTCTCCAGAATGCCGGGTACCAGTTACGATAGGGACTGCACCCCTACGTGACAACCTAGTGATGAAATACACAACGGAAACTTTGAGTTCAAGCTCCTCATACTGAAGTATGAAATTGTCCTAATCTTCATCCCAAATTCTTATTAGATACTGAATAAATTCAGGCTGAGCCTAGAGGCATGGTGTCATGAAGAATTTATTGAGCCCACAATTCCTAAGGTCATTCATGCATTGTTCACTTCCCATTTATTGTTCATCCTCTTAATTGTGTTCTCTCTCCTTCCACTCAATTAGCATATTTTCTCGCATTGTACCTGCATGAATTGACCAGAGGAACATTAGAAACCCCCTTGGGTATTAAAATTTGTAGTCTATTGGTTTCATTTTCTTAAATTTAAAATGGATTTTGGGATGCAGGGTTGGCGTGACTATTAGGCTAACTGTCATGCCACCTGGCATGACCCCTATGTAAAAATGGGTCGATTGGTGCGGGTTCATGCCCGAAACCCGCGCCAACCACGATGCCCTATAATTTGCAAATCCTCCCCTAAGGGATCCAAAATGACAACTAAATGCAATAAAATATAGCTTAAAATATGGAAAATGGAGTCGAATCTTACCTGAAATAGATGAAATCTGGATTGGTCCACTGGATTTTTCATAATAATTTCCTAAAGATCAGAAAGGGAAATGGATCACTGTTGCTCTGCAAAGAGGTAAAAGTGAAAAGTAAACATTTTTTACCATTTATGGTCTTTTAAATTTTTTTCCTAAAATACGTTTTAAGACATATTTGTCGATATATTTCCATATTATTTTCGAGGAATACATTTTACACATGTCTTTTTATGGAGCAATGGGTTATGACGAAGAAACAAGTTGTATTTTATAATTTTTCAGACTCGGTAAAAACACGAAAAAGTCACTACCAGAGTCACCTTTTAGCTCTTTTCTGACTCTCTAAAATTGTAAAGATCGCTGAGCCGCTTGTCATTTTAAAATCATTAATTTGGCCATGACACAATATCTACCGAGTATATGTTTACCCCTTTTTCGGGTTGGGATAGGTTATTTACAAAAAAGGAATACCTTAGCCGTTCACCACTAAGAGGTTCTATCAGACATAGTTTTCTACCTTTTTAGATCTATGAGACTATTTACGAAAAGGGCCTTGTTGGAGTTTTCTTTTCTGCCTTGTTTTCAAACTCTCTAAACATGAAAATATGTCGAGTTCTTCCTTTGTCAGACTCGTTAAAAAATGGATGACATCGGACTCCGTCGTCATGGCGTTACTCGAGTTCCTCCTTCCTAGGGCTCATAAAATGTACTAGGTTGGATTTGTCTGAAGGAAAAATTTACATTGAAAGCACATGCTATCTCCTTCAAGCTTGTTTTCAAAAATAATTGGGTTACTTGCCAAAAATGGTGGGGGGAAATGGTACCAATATTGTAGTTGTGTTGGCAGTATGTCGCTCTCGAACACGGCGTTTGCCTGCATTCTTGTCGGGTTGGGTATATCTCTCTTCATCATTTGTTTGCCTGCATGGTTTTTGGTAATAATTTTTGACCTCTCATCTTCTCTTCGACACGTCACCATGACCTTGGATCCCTTGATGTCGAATACTTCCAAATCCAATGTCGTGCTACCAATATGTTCAGGAGAATTTTTCCTCTGAAGTTTTCAACCTCCCTCTAATTCTTTTTTGGTATTGATTCAAAAACATCATGTTCCTCTGTCTCGTGTCGATGAGGTGGGAAACATTATGGCCCACCTTTGATCAAGGTCACTTCCTGTCGACTCCAACTCATTATCTAGGAAGCTGATCTAGAGACTCCCTTCAGATACCTTAGAGCCTGCATGCCTCAATGGAAGGTTCTTCGCACTTGACGTAAGATCCACATCATTGGCCTTCGATCGACTGACTCTATGAGTGTTAGACGTTAGATCACTATTCACACTCCATGGATTGAACCTTTCATACCTTAAGTGCCATTGTCATTATTGGTGGTTTCTCTCACGTCTGTTAACAACTTTCATCATTGCCTGGTAATCAGATGATTTTCTTGCATATTCGGCTTCAGCTCACATATTCACATGCTCAAATTTGAACTTTGTTCAGGTGGGGATGGAGCGCAAGACCCCGGGTTTTGTCTGATAAAATCTAGATTCTGGGTTCTTTGTGGATTACTATGACTTATTACATAACTCTTCGGATTGGATGGCTGCGACCATACCTGAGTCTATTTATTGATCCCTAGTGTTCGATGGCTATATCCATACCTCGGATTTCATTGTTTATATACTCTATTATGGATGGCTACGCCCATGCCACATGTCATGTATCAGATGTATGAGTTTTAGTTGTAGTTGCAAGTATTCCGACAACAGCGTTTAGGTCAGATGCATTTATCATAAAGAATTTCACCCCTCCCTCTCTCTCGGACCTCATGCTTTAGGGGGCATCTATTACATAGTATTTTGTCACCGTCCCTATAGTCCCTCACCCCACATATTGGAGGTCCTTTCCCATGACCTTTGAGCAGTGTCACACTCTGTAAATACCTTCTTTTCATCCTTCTGCATAAGGACATGATTTCTCCTGTTGAAAATTTCCTCAGAAAGCACTCAAAAGCCTATGTTTTTGCATTGCCGCGTGTAGCCAGTTCACCCCTCACGCCAATGGGGAAGATTTGCACTCGAGCCTGCACCAGCTAGCGCTCTGTATCTTTGTTGTGCCCATGCTATCCTTTCTAGGAATGTTTTTTAACAAATTGGAGGCGGAAGTTTCCTTTAACCACCTCATGAATGACTCATTGCAAGTGGTTAAACTTGATAATCCACGGATCTCTTCCTTTAGGAAATGGTTGATGGATAATTCTTGGAATATAGGACTCCCCCCATGATTATAGGAATCCTAACCTTCTCCCTATATATAAAAAAGCCTTCTCCATTTACAAAATCTAGCTGAACATATAGCCAAGAAGATGAAATTGGAGAAGAGATATTATAGCTAATTAATCGTTATAGAGAAGGTCAAATCAAGGAGCATCTTGTAGAGAGAGCCCCATCTGAATTCCCGACGAGCTTTGTGAGATGTGCTCCACTGGAACCCTGCTGGAGGAGATCACAACATCAAAGCCTGGTTGTACTCTTCTTTAAATTAATATACTCGACTATGGTATTGATTCCATCTTTGTGTCATGTTTATTTGACGCATTTGATTTAGTATTCTTCGACTGACTGATAGTTAGGAATGTGAAATGGTATGTTGTGTATAATCTTCATTTCTTCTATATGTGCAGGTATCCAAGCGTGAGAACGAATGGATCATAATCTTTCAAAGTAGGAGCGAGAGGTAGCCATTCTCCCGGACAACACAACATCATAGGGCCGATGGTAAGTGATCTACCAAGTCTTTGTCCATTCTTAACTAGGAATTGATGTCATAGCATGTCTCATTTGTGGCTAGACCCACTCTAGGGCTAGTGGGATTGCCTCTATCTGCAGAAGGGATTTACCTCACCAATAGGGCCCCAACCTATTCCTCACACCTTACCTTCTCATGAATTTTTTGTGCCGGATGATCAGTTGCAGGGGTTTTGTAGGCTCCCCCCTGACCCATAAATCTAGGCTATGCTCTCTTTTTTGGAAGATGACGTAGGCTTTCGCCCACCTAACTTGGTTTTTAGCAAATTAAAGGAATACTTGTAGCTGTACATCCCCTATAAAGGGGCTAGGGTTGTTGTCTGTGTCTTCTTCTAAGAAGATGTTATGCATGTAAAGTTCACACAAGAGGTGATGGACCTGCTCATCCTGATCATTACAACAATGGAAAAATTCTTCTATGGTGGTGAAAGTAGTGGATTTTTCTACCCTGACAGCTTTATCTTTTGAGAGTAAATATTGTTCTATTAGGAACAAGGCATAGTTGCATTTCGAACCTTTGCATGATAGCGCATCATTATATAGAGAGCAAATTGGAGAGATTTTCTTCTTATCTTGCTCCACCTACTCTTGTACCATTTTAACCTTTGCTTGTTCTCCTCTAAGATGGGAAAATGTTTCATATTTTGTGGAGGAGAGGCCAGTGAACTTTTTTAGCAGTGCCTGATATTCTTGTAATGGCACCACCTCCTTCCTACACTATGTTAGCTCATGCCTCACTTGCACTATTTCATTGTGTAATTTCTAGTTGGCATCTTTATCTACTAGATGGGCATAGGCAGGGGCTTCCTTTGTCTGGGTCCCCTTTTCTTCTATAACCTTCTGCTCTGTTTGAGTAGAGGCCTTGATGGTGTTTTCTAGTTCTTTCTGCATTTCACCCTCAGTGGTGTCTTCTAAATTGGTTTATACCCCAGCTTCTGTAGTAGTTATCAAATTGGTTTGTATTCCAGTTTCCACAGTGTCGGATAAGTCAGTTTGCATTTCACCTTCAACAATATTTATTGGTTCTATTTGAGTTCCTCCAATAGAGGTTTCTTTATTTGGATTTCAAGCACTTATTTCTTTCTTCAGTTGTTTTCTTATATATTTTACCAATTTCTTTAATCTCATGCAGTTCCTTCTTAGTTTCTCACTTCTCCTTTCATCTGAATATTCACCTGTCCTGATTTTAGAAGGTGGTAGGGGAGCGGAATTACCCTTTTTAGGGATGGTGTCTAAAATGGTGTTTGTGATTACATCTTCAAAATTTACTTCAATGTGAGGGTCCTGAATAGGAGGAGCGATGCTACCTCCTGGTGACAAAGGGGTTGTCTCTGTGTGTGTGGTTTGCTCCAAAAGGACGTTGTCACATGACTTATCTTGTGATTCCATTCTCTCCTCTATCTGCCCATCACTATACTCTTCATAATTATTAATAGAGGAGAGAGCATCATCATCTTGTGTTTCCTCTTGGTCAGGTAGGGTGTTAGTGTGACTAGAGCTACTCTGGGTGGCGGATTTATCAAAAATTTCCTCTTGCTCCCCTGCTCCCAATAGGTTTCTTAATTCATAGTCTATCCTTATTTGTCCTACGACTTGAGCCATTTCTTCCTCGAAAGATTGCAAGGGTGCATCGGATGGTCCTACTTCCTCCATGAGGTTCTAGGTTCCTTGGAGTTTCTTGGACCATTTTTTCATTCTTGGTTCTGAACTTGAGGTTCGGGTCCTTTTTCTTCTTGGTGTATTTACCATGGGGGGCTCAATTTCAGTTATTTCGGGGTTTATTTCTGGTTCTTGTGCCTTAGGGTTAACGAAATTAGCCTAGACTATTTGCTGCCTATCTAGCTCATGAATGATGATTAGTTTTAATAACCCCTGGTGGCTAACCACTTCTTGGGGATTTTTGGATTTTCTCAATCGAACAACAATATCATGCAATACAAAATTCAAGAAGGCAGGTAGATTAATTTAAATCTTTTGTTTAAGTGCAGCTAAATTCTTGAGCTATCGAGGTTTTAACACATCCCGACGTCCTTCGCATGTAATAAACTTTTGGATGAATGTCACTAGCTTCTACCATGGCAGGTGTAGAGAGGCGGGGTTAATCCCTATGTTTTTTCATTCCAACAATTCCTCCAGGTCCTAGTATGCTACTACTGCTTCTCTCAGGAGGAGATGCTTCTCTGCACATATTTCTCCTTGCACTGGTATTCCATAAACTTTCACGATAATTCCCTATGTAACTAGTATAATTCGACCTTTGACTCTAGTTTTCCCATCGTGTAGATTTTGTAGAAAATTGATTGCAATTCCCATGTCGAATCCCTGTAGTCGGTGTACATATGTCAGCCATCCAGCTCGCTGGAGGATGGCACTCACTGCCTCTGAAATTGGAAATTTTTCAAGCTCGCTTCGAAGGGTATTTCCTCCCATAGCTGATATGCTCCTTTCCTTTGATTATATTTCTTCTTAGCTCTGTTGTTTCGACTGGATGTTGTATGCAAGAGAAAAAGAGATTGTGGCTCTGTGCAGATAATCTTCATGCCTTAATTTTAGTGTTTCTCTAGTCTTATCGATGCGTCTAACCAAATTTGTCCAGGGATTTCACATGCTTTCCGAATTAATACCAATTACACCACCTCCCTCGAAGAAAGGGAACCCACGCCCTTAAGTGTATGAGAGATTTGGTCGCTCACGAATGCAGACAGGGAAATGTCAGAATTTGGTAATGATAATTTGCATGTGAAGGAGCAGGTGGTTGAGTAATTACTAACATATGTAGTATAAAGGTCATATTTAGAAGTTTTCATAATTGTATCTTGTGCAGAAGTGACCGGAATGCGAGAGGAAATAGCATAGCCATTATTGCAATATGATGTCCTTGTAAAACTGAAAAGTTATGATGGAAGAAAGACTGATTTAAGTAATGATTGGCATTGTCATCCCGAAGTTCAAAATATGTCAGCATATCTTTGTTAGTTATTCTTATGGCAGGTCATAATTATTACTAATTTGAGTAATAGATTATGGAAGAAGAATGGAAGACAAGGTGTATATAAAAGCAATTGGCTATTGAAGGAGAAAAATTTCATACCACAAGCAGAGCCACTGCTGCAAGTAAGCGTTCATAGCCTCGACAGGGTTGCTATTTTAACCCGAAAAATGAGCCAGGATCCTTATGTAAAAATAATTATTTTTTCAATTTTAGGGAGAGATCACCATGCTGGTATGGTGGCCAGATAACCATGGTGCCACTCACTAGAGTTGTAGAAAAGTGATAAGGCCGACTCGTGATGAGACCTCCTAACCTTCAAGTAGTTAAGAAGGTCATTACCCTGGTGTGGTGGCCATAGTGGGCATGTCACTTGCTACACTCTTATGAACATGGTAGGCTCGCTCGTGATGAGACCCCTTATCCTCTTTTAAAATATGCACGTAACTGTAGTACCTCCTTTTGAATTGTAACATCTTGATTTATAAGGAGGCCATTGTGCTAGTGTGGTAGCTAGATAGTCACAATGCCATTCACTAGAATTGTAACAGAGTGATCAGGCCGGCTCATGATGAGACCTCGTGTCCTTCTAGTAGATGAGAAGGTCGTTACCCTGGTGTGGTAGCCATTGTGGGCATGTCACTTGTTAAATCCCTATGATGATGGTAGGTTGGCTCGTAATGAGACGCCCTATCCTCTTAAATATTTTCATGAGCACACAATAATTTCTTTTTATACATAGAGGGAGGTTCATTAACTCCTTAAGAGTGAGGGATGATGAAAGAAGCGGAAAAAAAATTCCCATACCATTAATACCCCTTGTTCCATTCATTCATGCTATAGGGACATATTACTCGAATAGTGTAGAAAGATATATCGTCATAAGGTCATGTATTGCATGATATGATATTTGAACTGAGGGTGACTTAGCCTTTCATTTCATGTGTGCATAATGTCAACTACCTCTTTAAGAATTATAGTGCCAAAGGGCCATCATATTTGTAATTTTACCATTTTCTCTCTCTCTTTCAACTGCCATTCCATACTCAAGGTTACTCAATTTGAGAAAAACACAAAAAGAATGGATTTTTAAGTTTTTCAGACAACAATTGTTCAGATATTGAGCAGCAGTTGTTCACAGATTGCTCGGCCAATTAAAAAACATTCAAAAACAGTTGTTCAATTCGAATGAAGAGCAGTCATTCAAAGATCAAACAACATATGTCTCTGAATTTAACATCAAAAATAAAAACACAGGAATGAAAAGTTTTTCAATTCGACCGAGCAACAATCGTTCAAGGAGTAAACAACAACTATTAAAAAATTGAACAAAAAAGTTAAAAACGTGAAAACGATTGTTCAATTTTGGTTGAATCAACATCCCTTCAAATATTGAACATCAGCTATCCACGAGAACAAAAAAAATAAAAACGCCGCAAATGGTTGTTCAATTCGACTGAGCAACAACCATTAAGAGATTGAACAGCAACTGTGCATGAATTGAACAGTGAAAAAAATGAAATCATAGCAAATGGATGTTCAATTTGGTTGAACCATAACCATTCAAAGATTGAACAATAGTTGTTCTCTAATTGAATAGCAAAAATAAAAAAACACAGTCATGACTGTTCAATTTGATTGAACCGCAGTCGTTCAAAGATTGAACAACAGTTGTTCTCAAATTGAACAAAAAAAATAAAAAAAGCACCAACGAACAACTGTTCAAATCAACTGGACAACATTCATTCAAGGATTGAATAACAGTTGTTCACGAATTGAAAAACAAAGTTAAAAACGTGAAAATGTTTGTTCAATTTTAGTTGAACCAGCAACCGTTCAAAGACTGAACAACAGTTGTCCATGAATTGAACAACAAAAATAAAAACACCGCAAATGGGTGTTCAATTGAGTAGCAGCCATTTGGAGAGTGAATAGCAGGTGTCCACGAATTGAACAACAAAAATAAAAACACAACAAATGGTTATTCAATTGAGCAGCAGTCGTTCATAGATTGAATAGCAGCTGCCCACGAATTGAATAGAAAAAATAAAAACACAGCAAATGGCTATTCAATTCGATTGAAGAACAATCCTTCAAAGATTGAATAGCAAAAATAAAACTGCAAATGGATGGATGTTCAATTCGACTGAACAACAATCATTCAAATATCGAACAACAGTTGTCCCCGAATTGAACAGCAATAAAAACACAATATTACAAGGAAAATAAATTGCAAATGTGAAGAATGTAAAAAAATAAAAGACAGTTATATACATTATTTACAAGTGATGCTAACAAACCTCTTATGTACTTGATTTTGTGGGGTTATCACCCCCTTGCACCACAACTTGGATAGTGGGATCATTTCGTACCTATTGACAGAAAGATTCTTTCGTGAGAAGTTTGCGATAGAGGCATAATTTGTGTCCGTTAACTCGAAATGTTGAACCAGTCCCATCTATGGTGGTCAAGGTGAGGGTACCTTTTCTATGTACTTCCTGAATCTCATATGGACTAAGCCACCTTGTTTGCAGTTTTCCTAGAAAGTATTCGAATCTGGAGTCATAGAGGAGTGCCCAATCTCCTTTTTGAAATACCTTCTTCTTTATTAGGTTCTCGTGCCACTTGGCTCACTGTTGTTGAATTATCATTGTATGTTGCAAGGCTAGCAGTTGAATTTCGTCCAATTCATTTATTTGTTGGAGTCTCCAAGCTTGAGCTTCTGTTAAGTCCAATCCCACTTCCTAGGTTGTTCTCAGAGTTTTAATTTCGAATTCAATAGGGAATATAGGTTCTCTCCAAAATGCTAGCTGATATGGTGAATATCCAGTGGTATTTCACCAGGTTGTACGTTATGCCCATAAGGCTTATGGTAGTCTCATGGTCCAGTCCCGACGATGTGCTACAACCGTATTGGTAAGGATTGCCTCTAGGATTCTGTTGGTGCTTTCAACTTTCCCATTGGCCTGCGGGTGGTAAGGAGACGTAACTCTGTGATTGATATGCTGATTTCTTAAGGTGGATGTGATCTTATTACTTGTGAATTGTACCCTTCCATCAGTTATCACTTCCCTTGGCAAGCTGTATCGCACAAATAGTTCAAAGAAAAACTTAATCACTGATACTTTCGTGGCTCTTGAGAAGGCCACTACTTCTACCCATTTGGTGACATAATCCATGGAAACTAATAGGTGGGCTTTCTTGTTTGATGGTGGGTTGAATGGCCCAACGAAGTCCAACACCCACCATTCAAATGGTTCCACCACCAATTTTGGTTTTAGGGGCATTTCATCAGCTTGGCATGGGCGGCCTATGCTTTGGCAGCTATCGCAGGCCTGGACATATTTATTTGTATCTTTGAAAATCGTAGGCCAATAATAGCCTAATTGCAAGACTTTATGCCCTGTCCTACGTTCTGCGAAATGGCCACCTCAGGGTTCATCGTGACAAGCTTGTAAGATGTCATAGATTTTGTCTTCCCTTATGCATCTACATATGTGCATATCAGCCACTGTATGGAATCGGTATCCCCCAATCCAGGAGAATCTTGTGATGCGCTGAACAATCAGTTTCCATTCTCTCGATGTTAAGTATTTGGGTAGCTTCCCCACTACCAGATAATTTTCCACATTTGCATATCATGGTGTTTTTACCGCTACAGCAAACAGGTGTTCGCCAGGGAATTGATCATCAACTATTATCATGTTCTCTATTTTGGGGACTCTAGATAGGAAATCTGCGACCACATTTTCCTTCCCTGGACAGTCTTTGATTATTATACCAAATTCCTGCAGCAACAGTAAAAAATGATTTATTCTCCCATTCGTGATTGGTTTATTAGCTAAATATCTAATAGCAGAGTGGTAAGTATACAGGAACACTTTATATCCAGTTATATAGTGCCTGAATTTATTGATAGCATAAATGACAACCAGGAAATCTTTTTCAGTCGCTATATAGTTTAATTCAACAGGGGTAAGGTTTTTGCTGATATAATAAATAGCATAAGGCTTTCGGTCCTCTTCTTGGCTAAGGACTACTCCTATTGTTGTATCATATGCATCAGAAGAGATGTGAAAGGGCAACTTTCAGTTCAGACCTTGCAGGATTGGTGCTATTGAGACTAGCCTCTTCAAGTCTGTAAAAGTAGTGTCACATTTGTCAGTCCAATGGAATTCAACATTCCCAGTCAATGCATATAGAGGTGCAACTATTTGTGAGAAATTTTTTATAAATCTATGAAAATATCCTGCATATCCCAAAAAAAAGCGCACCTCTGTCTGTGTACAAGGTGTGGCCAACAGAAGGATTACATCTATATTAGCCGGATCTACCTATATTCTAGCTGCATAAATGTAGTGACCTAGGATTACCCCCTCAATCATCATCATGTGGCATTTTTTGTTGCTTAGACATACTCTAGTAGTAATACATCATTCTAACACTTTTTCTAGCGTTTCTAGAGCTTGATCAAAGTCTTCCCCATACGGTGTAAAATCATCCATATAGATTTCAATTCCTTCATTTATTAAGTTAGAAAAAAATGATAATTATGGCTCTCTGAAATGTTGCTGGGGAATTACATAATCCAAATGTCAAAACTCTGTAAGAAAAATTTCCCCACAGGTAGGTAAAGGTTGTCTTATCTTGATCTTTGGGAGCTATTTGGATTTGATTGTATCCATTGAATCCATCAAGAAAGAAGAAAAATTGTTTCCCAGCCAATGTATCAAGGACTTGGTCAATGAAGGGGAGGGGGAAATGGTATTTCTACGTTGCCTTATTTAATTCTCTGTAATCTACATAGATTCTTGACTTCCCATTATTTTTATGGATGACTACCAGAGGGGAGACCCATTTGTTGTCTGAAATAGGATACATGAAATTTACATCTAATAGTTTTTGCAGATCCTCTTTGACAATATCTTTTAAGTGCGGGTTTAATCTTTGTTGGGGTTGTCTAATGAGGCATGTTTCCCTATTGGTATAGATATCGTGCATGAATAGCTATGGGTTTAAACCCTTCATGTCTTGGTAGTCCCATGCAAATGCACCTTGGTGCTTCCGGAGGACTTTTATGAGTTTCTATTTTTGGTCATCATCCAAACTTCCATTAATATTTAGAGCCTTTCCTGGCTTGATCTCAATATGTATGCTGTTATGAATAGTGGTTGTGGAGATATGTTGAGTCTCGAATTCTATCACATGATCCTCTTGATCTTCATGTTTGAGGACTGTTTTCAACATTTGGAATTTTATATTTTCAGGCATGGGTGACTGATTCATAAAATTATTGATTACATCATCTTCAGTTTGATCCTTGAATTTGATAACTTCTACTAGTGTCATAGGTTGAGGGATGTTTTTCTCCCAATATGTATCTAAATGTTTTTGAATTTTTACCGTGGGAAAGCTTGGTTTGGCAGGCAGATAAATAATGATATTTTTTATAGAATCTCCTCTAGTGATAGTCATGCTACCTACTCGACAGCCTATGTAAGCATTTGTTGTGGCCAATCAAGGTCGCCTAAGAATCAATGGATGCCCTTCCATCCTGTTTTTTGGATTAATGACTAAAAAATCGGTTGGGTATTCCCATGAGTCCACAAAGACCACGATTTCTTGCACTATGCCTTCCGGTCTGATAACAGACTTGTCAGCTAGTTCCAGAAGTGCGGATGTATGTTATAAAGCAGATATGCCCAGTTTTTCGCAAGCTACGGTAGTTAGGATGTTAATGGTTGCCCCCAGGTCAACCAATGTGTTTGGAAATGAGTGGCTAGTGATTTGCATAGTTACAATGGGGTTTCCTGGATCTTCATATTTCACAGGTGATTCCCTACCTAAGAACAAGTCAGATAGCGTTCCTACCACATGAACGGTGGGTGCAGCCTTTGTTTTCTTGACTTGTTTTTTTCCACATAATTATTTGATTGTCTTTGCATAGATGGGAGTGCCTTGGATGGGTTGGAGAAGAGGAATTTTGATACAAAGGTTTCTTAATTCCCCTAGGTGTCAAAATCTGGAGTGATTATAGGCTTGGGTAGATTTAATCTTTCAGGAAATGGAGGTGGAGTCAGCCCAAGTTCTTCGGGTCTTTATTGATCATCTATTTCCTTATCTTTACCTATTTTTGTTATATTCATTAAGCTAGGTTTTGTTGAGGTTTCAATTCAGGATTGAGGTGGTGTTGTGGCTTCTAAAGGAAAGATGGTACGTCTTGATCTTAACCATAGTTTGTTTCAACATTGGGTTTTGGATTTTCTATGATATAAATGAGTTGAACCGGTCTGTTATTGGGATTAGAATTAGGTTGGAATATAAATTAACGGCTGCTGGTTATGATGAATTGGTAGAGAGCTGGAAACATAGGTTTATTTTGGATCCCTGCTCCTATCAAGAGATTGGCCATTCCCATGGGTCACTACCAATTCCAATTGGTGTTTTGAGTAGGGGGGTTTGGTCATTGTCTTTGATATGGGACATTCTACCAATAAGGGGGAGATCAAGGAAACTTTGGCCAATTATTCCTCGGTGGAGGTTGTGTAAGCCAGGGTGGCATAGGAAATTCTTGGTTTGGCTAGGTTGGGAAAGAGTTTTGAGTCTGCCAAGTTGTTGCAGGGTTTTTTTGGCTAAACTGCGGCAAAGGAAAGTATTGAGGCAGGTCTTGCGGTATGACAGGTCGTACTTTCCATTACCGACGTTGATTCATTAAATAGATTGGCTTGGTTTCTTCTTATGATTCCTTGTAGATGGCTTTTAGCCCAGGAAGTGAGGGACACTGGTCCGTGGTATGATCCTTAGTGCAGATAGCACAAGTCTGAACCATGTATAAAGGACATTCCCTCTAGCTATGCTTCTTTTGACATCTTGGGAAAAATATAGCCAGGTTTTGTTCTGCTATAGCTTGTTTCTGTTTGGCTTGTAAAACATCAAGTTGTGTTGTCAAAGCACCCAGGATGTCAATTTTGAAATTTTCTAATAGATTTCCAAATTATACCCTGGTTACATTGCCATTGGTCTGCTTCAGGTATTTCTTCATAGAATCACGCCCAATAGGCCTATTGCGTGAGCTACCCCGGGAGCATCTAATACATAAGGAAATAATCTCGTCGTATTCTTCTTGGTAAATATCTCCCTTCCCCATGATGTTAAGCATCTCAATTCATTCTTCCTTCATCCCTTTAAGCATTGTGACTTTTAAAATGTCCTTGGATAGCGTGGTACATGGGGGTCTTTGTAAATTTTATTGAAATCTTTCGGTGTATTCCTCTAATGTTTCATTGTCTTTTGTAGACATGTTGAAGATTTCATATTTCAGATCTCGATTTCGGAAATAGTCTTCGTATTTGGTAAGAAATATATTCTTCATTTGGTCCCAGTTGTTTATAGTTCCCCCACCAAATCCTACAGACCAGTGTAGCGCAATTCCTTTTAAGGTAGAGGGAAATAGTTCTAGTTTCTAGGGATCGGTGGTGTAGTCATATCCTCTCCATAAGACATTAAATTCAAATAGGAATGCATCGAGATATTCTGTGGTTAATCCATGAAATGTGGGAATGTTGTGCAAGGGAATGGCTTTCATAGGGGCATTGGCAGCATGATCAACAATAGGCTATTCTAATGTTGATGTCTACGTCTCATTCTGATTTTTATTATTTTACATCTCATCAAAGAGGTGCCATAAATCTTTAGGAACTTCTCAATCTAGAGGAGTGATTCTAATAGGCCTGAGAGGTGAATGTGATGGGGGTTTGAAAGCACTTCCCTGATCTGGGATCCTAACTAATTTTGTTTCAATTAATTATTTAGGGGACTTAGGTTCTGATATTTCTATGTGAATTCCTCCACTAGTTTCTCCCCCTCCTTCTTCTAGGTTGCAAGATCCTCCCTCTTTTGAAGGGTCAGTGCCTATATGAATGACAGTCTGTAGGCTTTTCTTAGACACCTCTGTCTCGCAGTGACTCTAAGCATAGGATACAGATGGTGAGGCTGCCACATGAGGGAGTGTATTAGGACTTTGAATGGAAATAGTTATGGGTCCTATAGATGCCTGAGATTCATATTTCTAAATGTTTTCGTCTATATATGTTGCTCTTGCAAGGATTGCTGGTCATTTTGATTGTGAGGATGGTTACAAATGATTTTGGATTATTTCTATATTTTTCTTCCTAGACATAAAATAAGAGCACCTATCCTACAATTATTTTTACGACTTGCTGGTAAGGGGGCTAGAGGGCAAGCATGTTGCTTGCCGGTACACAAGTTCTTACCTCTTGTTTTCAATACCCAATTCTTCACAGCAATGGAGAAATATGAATAAAGGAGATGACTCTTAACACTCTCCCCCGCAACAATGCCAAAATGTTGCTACTCATAGAGGTGGCTTATTATTGACAACTCTAGTGCCTTCTCATTTAATTATCAACCCGGGGTAAGTCTTCTTATTTCAGGAGTGTTGGCACAATATATGCAAGTCAGGTCATCTAGTAGTTACTCCTTGTCACTTATGAGGATAATTTCTGACTTCCTAAGTTCACATATCCTAATGAGGGGTGGCTTGGATTGATTTTTAACCTAAGTTTGAGCAGAAAGACTGAGCAACTATGTAATTGAATTAAACAACAGTCTAAGTCAACTAAACAACAATATAGAGAAATCAAGAAGCAATTGGATTGAATTAACCAACATTTTAAATAAACTGAACAACAATGGAATTGAATTGAATCAGTAGTCTAGCTAACTGAGAAGTAATGGAACAACAGTATAAATAACTGAGCAGTAATGAAACAACAATATAACTAACTGAGAAGTAATGGAAGAGAAGTATAATTGAAGTGATTTAAATGAATTGTACAATAATTATTTAAGTAATTTTGCAATGTAATTCTCTTTATGAGTTAATTAATCGACATTGATCTATGGTTGAATGCTTTGCTGTGCTAAAAGAAGAATGCAATTCATAAAGACAGATAACATCAAAATCATCTTATTCTACAATCTGTAACTCAAATGCAACGGTATTGAAAGAATTGGAACTATCTGCTGATACTGAAACATTTCCATAAGTCAAAAAAAACGATTGCGATTATCCTAATTCAAGGACGCGATTGCTAACAATCCTGAAGAAAGAGAACTGTTACTTTATTGAATAGAAATATACTTTACAACTGCAACAGATACTTAAGCATTGGTTCCGCAACTACACAAAGTATGAAAACCGGCGAGGAACTTCCACGGGTTGGGTCCAGACCATTAGAAGCTCTAGCGCAATAAAAAATTCAAAAGATTATTGTTCAAAGCTATGTATTACATCTAGTGATGTTACAAAAATACAATTAGACGGGTTGGTTCTGATGCATTGATTGCAGAATGAATTTCCCATTCTTTCTCTTCCTCCTCTTCTCATCCATCCTTCGCCCTTTTATAGGTGATTTCAAAAATGTGAAAGTATTTCCCAAACGATAGCCTACTGCACGTGGCTATCGTTTGAGTTCTTAGACTCGAATTCATCTTTCTGCCTTCTGTCTGCCGCTGGGAGTTACCGAGATCTCATATGTTCGGGTCCGTTGGTTAGCTTTAATTTCCTATTGGTCCAACCACTCTACCTTCCCACATGAAAAGATAAGAGAAGTCATTTTTCTGTTACAAAAACATCCTTTTCATCATTAGTCTGATTGTTCTCGTTTTCATAATATTTCTTTCTTTATTGTTAATATGAAGAAGAATTCTCCCAAATTTGTAACATAATTTGAAGTAATTACAGGGTGAGAACATACATTAATTTGGGCCCAACATACTTCCCTACTTACCTAATTGCATGTCCTCATGCAAACAAATGATTGAGATGTAGTTGTGTTAAGGATTAGGCGGGGTAAACCTTTTCGTTGTATGATCTAAAGCCTTGTTTTTGTTTCATGAGTGCAAAGGCAGCGCCTGTGGATCCTTCTAGTAATTCATAATTGTGATTATAATCCTCGAGAGGATGCCAGAGGAGAGGACTTATGTATCTACATCCCAACCAGGCAGGCCCCATGCTATAGACCAGGCTACTATATGAGAGGAATCTAGAGGCAACAACCTTGAAATTCATATAACTGAATGGCTCCCTATTCTTCACATTGTTCGTGGAGGCCATCCATCTTTGCTTAGCTACTGTTAATGCTGCTTAACGAATGTCCACAAAGTATTCTTGTGCATTTTATATGATATATTTATGAATGGGCCCCAACCTAGTCCTCACACCTTGCCTTCTCATGAATTTTTTGTGTTGTATGATCAGTTGCAAGGGTTTTGGAGGCTCCCCCCTGACCCATAAATCTAGGCTATGCTCTCTTTTTTGGAAAATGTCATAGGTTTTGGCCCACCTGATCTAGTTTTTAGCAAATGAAAGGAAGGCTTGTAGTTGCATATCCCCTATAAAGGGGCTAGGGTTACTATCCGTGTCTTCTTCTAATAAGAAGTTATGAATGTAAAGTTCACAAAGGAGGTGTTGGACCTTCTCATCTTGATCATTATAACAATGGAAAAATTCTTCTATGGTCCTGAAAGTAGTGGATTTTTTGGCCCTGACAGCTTTAACTTTCAAGAGTAAATATTGTTCTATCGGGAACAAGGCATAGTTGCTTGTCAGATCTCTACATTATAGCGCATCATTATATAGAGAGAAAATTGTAGAGATTTTCTTCTTAGCTTGCTCCACCTGCTCTTGTACCATTTTAACCTTTTCCTGTTCCCATCTAAGCTGGGAAAATGTTTCATCTTCTGTGGAGGAGAGGTCCGTGAACTTTTTTAGCAGTCCATGATATTCTTGTAATGGCGTCACCTCCTTCCTACATTATGTTAGCTCATGCCTCACTTGCACTAGTTAATTACATAATTTCCAGTTGGCAGCTTTCTCTACTAGATAGGGGCTTCCTCTGTCTGGGTCCCTTTTTCTTCTGTAACCTTCTGCTCTATTTGAGTAGAGGCTTCCATGGTGTTTTCCAGTTCTTTCTGCATTTCGGCCTCATTGATGTCTGCTAAGTTGGTATATACCCCAGCTTCTCTAGTTATTATCAAATTGGTTTGTATTCCAGTTTCCATGGTGTCGGCTAAGTCGGTTTGCATTTCGCCTTCGATAATATTTATTGTTTCTATTTGAGTTGCTACAATAGAGGTTTATTTCTTTGGCTTCGAGGCCCTTCTTTCTTTCTTCATTTTTTATTATTATATATTTTACCAATTTCTTTAATTTATTGCAGGTCCTTCTTATTTTCTCACTTCTCCTTTCATTTGAATCTTCACGTGTCCTGATTTCAGCAGGTGGTAGGGGAGCCAAATTCCCCTTTTTAGGGATGGTGTCTAAAATGGTGTTTCTGATTACATCTTTAAAATTTACTTCAATGTGAGGGTCTTGAATGGGAGGAGTGATGCTACCTCTTGGTGACAAAGGGGTTGTCTCCATCTGTGTGATTTGCTCCAAAAGGACAGTGTCACCTGACTGATCTTGTGATTCCATTATCTCTTCTGTCTGCCCATCACTATACACTTCATAATTATCAATAGGGGACAGAGCCCCATCATCTCGTGTTTCCTATTGGTCAATTAGGATGTTAGTGTGACTAGAGCTATTGGTGGTCATGGATTTATCAAAAAGTTCCTCTTGCTCCCCTGCTCCCAATGGGTTTCTTGATTCATAGTCTATCCTTATTTTTCCCAGGACTCGAGCCATTTCTACATTGAAATGTTGCAAGTGTGCATGGGATGGTCCTTCTTCATCCATGAGGTTCGAGGTTCCTTGGAATTTCTTGGACCGTTTTTGCCTACTTGGTTCTGATGTTGAGTTTCGAGTCCTTTTTCTTCTTGGTGTATTTACCCTGGGGGTTAAATTTTGGTTATTTCGGGGTTTATTTCTGGTTCCTATGCCTCGAGGTTAACAAAATTATCCTAGGCTATCTGCTGCCTATCTAGCTCATGAATGATGATTAGTTTTATTAACCCCTGGTGACTAACCACTGCTTCAAGATTTTTGGCTTTCCTCAATTGAACAACAGTATCATGCAATACGAAATTCAAGAAGGCAGGCAGATTAATTGAAATATTTTGTTTAAGTGCAGCTAAAAGTTTTAGCTATCGAGGTTTTACCACATCTCAATGTCCTTTGCATGTAATAAAATTTTGGATGAATGCCACTAGTTCCTCCCATGGCTGGTGTAGAGATGGAGGGTTAATCCCTCTGTTTTTTCGTTCCAATGGTTCCTACGAGTCCTGGTATGCTGCTATTGCTTCTCTTATGAGGAGATGTGTGTCTACCCATCTTTCTCCTTCCGCTGGTATTCTAGAATATTCCGCGATAATTCCCTCTATAACTGGTATAATTCTACCTTTGACTTTGGTTTTCCCTTCTTGCAGATTTTGTAGAAACTTGATTGCAATTCTCGTTTCAAATCCCTGTAGGCAGTGTACATATGCCAGCCATCCAACTCGCTGGAGGATGGCACTCGCTGCCTCTAAAATTGGAAAGTTTGAAAGCTCACTTCGAAGGGTATTTCCTCCCATAGATGATATGCTCTTTTCCTTTGATTGTATTCTTTCTTGGCTCTGTTGTTTCGACTAGATGTTGTATGCAAGTGAAAAAGAGATTGTGGCTTTGCGCAGATAATCTTCATGCCTTAATTGTAGTGTTCCTCTGGTCTTATCGATGCGTCTAACGAGATTTGTGTAGGGATCTCACATGCTTTCCAAATTAAGACCAATTACACCCCCTCCCTTGAAGAAAGGGTGCCCACGCCGTCAAGTATAGGAGAGATTTGGTCACTCATGAACGTAGACAGGGAAATGACAGAATTTGGTAATGATAATCTGCGTGTGAAGGAGCAATCGATTGAGTAATTCTAACATATGCAGTATAAAGGTCAGATTTAGAATTTTTCATAATCGTATCTTGTACAAAAGTGACTAGAAAGTGAGAGGAAATAGCATAGCCATTATTGAAATATGATGTCCTTGTACAATTGAAAATTTATGACGGAAGCAAGACTGAGTCAAGTAATGATTGGCGTTGTCATCCCGAGGTTCAAAATATGTAAGAATATCTTTGTTAGTTATTCTTATGGCAGGTCATAATTATTATTAATTTGAGTAATAGTTTGTGGACGAAGAATGGAAAAAAAGGTGTATATAAAATAAATTGGCTATTGAAGGAGAAAAATTTCATACCATAAGCAGAGCCACTGCTGCCAGCAAGATTTCATAGCCTCGACAGGGTTGCTATTTTAACCCGAAAAATGAGCTAGGATCATTATGTAAGAATAGTTATTTTTCCAATTTTATGGAGAGATCACCATGCTATTATGGTGGCCAAATAACCATGGTGCCACTCACTAGAGTTGTAGCATAGTGATCAGGTCGGCTCATGATGAGACCTCCTATCCTTCAAGTAGTTAAGAAGGTCATTACCTTGGTGTGGTGGCCATAGTGGGCATGTCACTTGCTACACTCTTATGAATGTGGTAGGCTGGCTCGTGATGAAACCCCTGATCCTCTCTTAAAATCTACATGTAAGTGTGGTAATTCCTTTTGAATTGTAACATCTTGATCTATAAGGAGGTCATTGTGCTAGTGTGGTAGCTAGATAGTCACAATTCCATTCAGTAGAATTGTAACAGAGTGATCAGGTCGGCTCATTATGAGACCTCCTATCCTTCTAGTAGATGAGAAGGTTATTATCCTTCATTGTGCAAAAAGAAGAATGCAATTCGTAAAGATAGATAACATCGAAATCATCTTATTCTACGATCTGTAACTCAAATGAAATGGTATTGAAAGAATTGGAACTATATACTGATAATGAAACATTGCCATAAGTCAAAAAATATGATTGCGATTATCCTAATTCAAGAACATGATTGCTAACAATCCTGAAGAAAGAGAATTGTAACTTTATTGAATGGAAACATACTTTACAAGTGCATCAGATACTTAAGCATTGGTTCTGCAACTACACAAGGTATGAAAACCGACGAGGAACTTCCAGGGGTTGGGCCTAGTCCACTAGAAGCTCTACCACAGTAAAAACTTCAAAATATTATTTTTCAAAGCTCTGTATTACATCCAGTGATGTTACAAAAATACAATTAGACAGGTTGGTTCTTATATGTCGATTACAGAATGAATTTCCTATTCTTTCTCTGCCTCCTCCTATCATCCGTCCTTCACCCTTTTAAAGGCAATTTCAAAAATTTTAAAGTATTTCCCAAACAACAGCCCACTGTGCGTGGATGTCGTTTGAGTTCTTGGACTAGAATTCGTCTATCTGCCTTCTACCGGCCGGTGGGAGTTACCGAGATCTCATATGTTTGCATCTATTGGTTAGCTTCTATTTCCTATTGGTCCAGCCACTCTGCCTTCATGCATGCAGAGATAAGAGAAGTCAATTTTATGTTACAAAAACACCCTTTTCATCATTAGTCTAATTTTTCTCATTTTCATAATATCTATTTCTTTATTGTTAATATGAAGAGGAATTGTCCCAAAATTGTAACATAATTTGAAGTAATTACAGGGTGAGAACATACCTTAATTTGGGCCCAACACAAGAATTTGTACAAACTACACATTCTTCACCTGGATTTGCAATATTTAACACAAGAGAATTTCTGAAAAAATTCTTCAAATGTTCAAAAAAAAATTCACATTTCTCTATCCATTCAAATTTATTACCTTTCCTCTACAGGCAGATGATAGGATATCCAATTAGGGAGAAGTTTCTAATGAACCTCCTATAATATCCTGCTAACCCCATAACTAATCTTACCTCATCCAACTTTCTAGGAGTTTCCCACTCCATGATAACTATTATCTTTTGTGGATCCTCTGATATTCCCTCCTTGGATGCCACATGCCCCAAGTAATGTACCTTTGTTTGAAAGAAACTGCATTTATTGAGCTTATTAAGATATAGCTGATTCTCTCTCAACAATTTCAACATTGCTACTAAATGCTCAACATGTTCTTCCTCATTCTCATAATATATCAAGATTTCACAAATAAATATAATAACAATTTTTCCAAATACGGACACAACACACTATTCATCAAGCACATAAAGGTAGCTGGAGAATTATTCAAACCAAATGTAACTACAACAAACTCAGAATGCCCATACGTGATCTAGAAAGATGTTATAAACGTGTTATTCTTTAATGCATACCATATAATATCTCGATGTCCAATTAATATTCAAGAACACTCATGATCCCTTTATATTATCAAATAAGTCATCAATCCTTAGCAAAAAATTACTTTTTCTTCATGGGCACCTTGTTCAAATTCCTCTAATCAATGCACAACCCGAGAGTACCATCCTTCTTCTTCACAAAAAATACCAGTGAACCCCACAATGAAATAGTTGGCCTAATGTATCCCTTGTTAAGAATTTCCTTCAACAAAAATTTTATCTCTACAAACTATGGAGTGTTCATATTCTACGTTGCCTTTGATGTTGTTTTTTCCCCTTGTACAAACTTAATGGATAGGTCTAGTTATCTGTGATCGGTAAATTTGAGATCTCTGTTGGAAACACATCCTAAAATTGTTATAAGATCAGGTACCTTCTTAATATCTCTACATACTCATCCTCCTTACCTATATCACTATAAATGTGAACTGCAAATAAACACACACTTTTCTGCGACTACACTTTGTCTGCATAGTTGTGACAATCCTAACTGATGTTACTTTCTTCTTACCTTTTAATATTTTTTTTCTCCATTGTCATACAAGCACTAAATGGATTTTTCATAATAGTCCAACTGATTCCTATCAATATATACCCAATCCATACACAAAATCATACTATATGACCCTAATAGTAATAAATTAAAAAGCGCTGAAGTAAGCATGCCATTCAACTCAAATACACAAGCTCTTACAAAATGAGGAAATCTCTTCTCAGTACTTGTATCTAACTTCAGTAACCAATATTATGCATGCACTTATTTATTCAAACTACACTTATCCACCGTGTCAGGGTTAACATAACTAAAATTAGATTGAAGGTCACTCAAAATATAAAAAATTTGATCACAAATCTTACCTTCCATCTCTATGATAGATGTCTGATGATCTATCTTCTTTCTATCAAGTGCTGCATAGATACGAGAAATGCTCTCCCCAACATCCCCAATAGTTTGTGCCTCTTGTGCACTATATGTGTCTAAGGCTTATCACCTTGATTTTGTGGAAAATGTGATCTGTAATTATGCAGGAATGCAACAAAATACACATATAATCATAAATATAAAATGAAGTGGAAATAACACTTCATTTAATTAATATCAAAGAACTAAAATCTATTTACAAAATAAATCGAAATAAACTAGCTAGGGCGCTGGTAGCTTATCTCTGAGAAGATATGTGGTGGCTACATGCCTCTGAAATTTTTGTTACATTGAGGCTCGAAGGACCATATATTATTGAGAAACAATTTAAAACCCTAAACATCCAAAAACCTAACTGTAGGAGATGAAACGCCAGAATATGGGCCTTGTCGGGGTAAATTGGTACATCAATTTCCCGGGGTCTTAATGTTGGCACATTATCTCCATTTGATGCACATGATACATCGTTATAAATATTTATCTGAGGACTAAAATTTTTGGCCACAAATATCAATTCCAAAATGAAATCATATTTTCCAGAGAAACGATGCCCAAAAAATTCCGTTTAGGGCCTCAAAATGGCTCCGGAAGTTTAGGACCCGCAAAACTGCTAAAAATAGTAAACTATGCTATTATTAAGGAAACTGAAAACTCAAAGAAACATGTGGGGCCCCAAGTAGAATAGGAGGGTGGCCACCAATATCCACCTGGATCATTCCTCCCCCCTTAGGAAGAAATGGTCACCATTGCGTTGAGTTCCTTCGTGAGATGAGGAAACTTCTGCCAAACTTAGTCTCTCTTAATCCACTTGCCTTGGTTCAGGAGTTGGCTAGCTTTGACCACCTGATATAGTTGGATTTCTGCGGGCGAGTGTTCTTGATTTTCATGTCCATGAAATAATATTTGGTGTTCTTTTTCATGAAGTCTAGGTTGAAATCTGTTGGCGTGAGTTATTTTGTAATGTCAGAGGTGTCGAGTAGAGGTGGGAAATGGAGCCGAAGGTGTTCCACATTGAATACTGGGTGCATACCAAGGAATGGTGGAATACTGAGCTCAAAAGCATTGTTCCCTATAGCCTTGGTGATGGTATAAGGCCCATAGAGGAGAGGGAAAAGCTTGTGGTGGGGTTGAGTGAGGCACTCCTTCTACAAATGTAGCCACACTTTGTCACCCACCTAGAAGTGGTGTGGCATCTGATGTTGATCATGTCATTGATTGTACTTAGCATTGGTTCTGACAATATGTCATGAACCTATTGGAAGATGTGTTGAATGTGCTCATTGAGGTTGTTTCCTTTGTCAGCTTCAGACTGAACATGAGCCAAATCGGCTTGTGTAGCCACAAATGGCATGACTACGTGAATGGGACATAATGGCTAGAACCCTAGGCCCACCTAAAAGGGGTTGTGTCTGGTTGAGCTGTGGAGAGACCGGTTATAACTATGTTATACATAGGAAAGGCTCTCATCCCATGTGCGTGGATGCTTTGAATTGTACATGCGCAAAATGTATAAAATCATCATGTTGATGACCTCTGTCTGGCCATAAATTTGGGGATGGAAAGTTGTGGATTTGGTGAGCTTGGTGTCCAACATCGACCAGAGACTAGACCAAAATGTGTTGCAGGACCTGTTTTCCTGATACGAGATAATGGACCATGGGATCCCAAAGTGCACCCACACTCATTCAAGGAAGAGTTTAGCAGTGGATTTTTCTTTGATGTTCTTCCTACAGGTTGACATAATATGATGGGAGAATCTTCGAGAATCTGTCGACGACCATGAAAACAAAGTTATTTCCATGCTTAGTAGAAGGAAGGCCTGATATGTAATTCATGGAGATGGATTCCCAAGGTCAACTAGGGGTAGGTAGTAGAGTATATAGGCCTTACTTCTTTATGGTCTATTTGGAAATGGATTAAGCAGTGTAGGATTCAATGTACTTCCCAACATCCTAATATTCGACCAATAGAAATACTTCTGTAGTACTACCACTATTTTCTTGACCCTGAATGCCTAGCGACGTGAATATAGTGTGATTCCCAAATAATCTTGGCATGCTTGCTTAAAGGAACACAAAGGTGTCCCAGGTGACATAGCGGTGGATCCCAAAGGTGAAAATTTGGAAATTTTATACCCTCCAAGAGTATCTTGTATGTGTGGCCGAATTCTGGACCACTCTTATAGAGAAGCAACTAATCAGAAGTGCCGTGCCCACAAGAGTTGAGAACGGTGGTTAGTGCCATGACTGGTGGTCGGCTGAGGAAGTTTGTAACATTATTGGTGTTTCCCTTCTTATACTTGATGTTCAGAAGAGGTTGTTGTAGATATGTGGACCACTTCTGATGGTGATCATTCTGTAACTTCCCTTGTGTCTGTATGAATTATAGGGTTCGATGGTTTATGTGGATGATCGTTTCCTTCCCCAAATTGTAATTCTTCCATTCACGGTATACCTGCAGAATTGAATACATTTATTTGTCATAAGTGGGATACTCATGGACTGTGTCGGACAAAATTTCGACTGTGATATGCCACTAGATGCCCCTGTTGAGTAATAACTACCCCAATAGCATATTTAAAGGCATATATATCCATCTCAAATGGTTCTTGAAAGTTTGGTAATGTGAGAAGTAGGGCATATCAGAGGCGATGTTTCAATTATACGAACGAGTTCTATTGAGATTTCGACCAAAATATTTTTTCTTTCCATCCTCCCTTCGTGACTTGACTCAAGGGACAAGTGATATGAGAGAATCCCAATATGAACATACGGTAGAAATTAGAAAGACACAAAAAGCTGCCAAGCTTTGTCAGAGTGGTTGGGGTCAGCCAATCCCGAATTACTTGGGTCTTGGATGGATCCACATGGACCCCTCGTTCATCAATAATGTATCGCAAATACTAAACCTAGGTCATGCGAAAAGTGCACTTCTCCAAATTTGCACACAACTTGTGTTGTGATAGTGTTTGGAGGACCTGTCCGATGTGGTGGAGGTGATCTTCCCAAGTATGGATGAAGATCAGGATTTCATCTAAGTACACTAATACAAATGTGTTACTAAATGGTCGTAATATGTCATCCATTAGCCTCATGAAGGTTGCAGGAGCATTCGTCAACCTGAAAGGCATGACCATCCATTCAAAATGGCCCTCCTTAGCTTTGAAGGAAGTCTTCCACACATCGAATGGTTCGACCGGTACCTCGTGATACCAAGACTTCAAGTCAATCTTGTTGAAATACTTTTCCCCTTTGAGTTGGTCAAGAAGGTCATCAATTCATGGGATTGGGTACCTATTCTGGACAACTATCTTATTCAGTGCCTGATAGTCAATACAGAGTCTTCACGTCCCATCGTTCTTTTGCACTAACACGATCGAGCTCCCACAGGGCGATGAAGTAGGCCAGATGCAACCTTTTTGTAGCAGCTCCAGAACATGCCTCTTGATTTCATTGTTCTTTAGAATACAACATCGATATATCAGTCCATTGGTCAACGACTCACCTGGGATCAGCTCAATGGGGTGCTTCACATGATAGTGCAGAGGTACCCCTGTGGGTGAGGTGAAGATGTCCCCCTACTCCTACAAGACCTTGTCCATTTGTTTTCGTCGTGCAAAGGATCCTTGTTTTGAGGTCATGGCCACAATCTTCTTCTTGCCTTGGGAGCAGATCATCATGAGAACAAATTTCCCAATTTTGGAAATGAGCTTACTTCATTTTTTTGTGGTAACCAAAGAGATAGCCATAGGCAGTGGTACCTCTGGTATCTTGTACAAATTATTTTCAAAAGTAACAATAACAGTGTGAGGTCGTGACTCATACACATCATGTCACTTCCACAAGTATGGTTGGCCTAATAATACATCATAAACATCAACAGGAGAAATGTCACATAATACTCCATCTTTGAAGGGCTTGATGATATAGGGAAGGTGGCACTACTGGCTGACGCGAAGATCCTGTCGTTGGTGAAGACACCCAGTGGTGTACGACTGTGGGTGTGTTGTGGTCGGCAAGCCAAAATTCTTCAAAACCTCTAATGAAATGAGGTTCATTTGGCTCCCACAATTGAAAATGAATTGTAGCGGGGATCCCTTTACCCACATCTGAATGTGGAAGAGATGCTCCTCCTCCTTTGGATCTTCCGGTTCCTCCTTTTGGATATTTGTAGTGGAAATGGTGGCGTTGGGCTCTGCATCAATAATATTCTCCATTTTTCATTTGAAATGTTGGGTTCTGATTTAGAGTCGGAGCATGCATATGATTTACAAGCCCTCATCTCAGCCACGAGTGACTACTTGGCCCGACACTCACTTGTATTGTGAGTGGGGCTCTTATGGAACTCACACCACTTTTCTATGTCCTTCTTTGGCTTCGTGGTGTTTTTCTTTGCTTGTGGCTTTGGTAGGTTATCTTGGGCCACCATGCCTTCGCTTTGTCATTTGTTCTGTGATTTTGGGGCACCTTTCCCTTGTTTTTGATTCACAGATCCAAAGTCTCACTTCTTCTGTTTGATTTTCTGCTCAATCTTGGAAGCATACCGGTATGTCGTACCAAGTGAGGAGATGTCGAGGAACTCCATTTCCTCATGAATATATATGTGCAGAAAACTATGGCACTTCAACACAAAATGTTTCTCCGAATCTTTGATACCCAAATTTGTGCACAGGGTATGGAACAAATTCATCAGCTCATGTACATCTTGACCCCTTTGCTACCATAGCATAGTCCATTGTATGAACTTGTCCTCATAGCTCCCCACAAGATAATATTTCTCCTTGAGGTCATCGCATAAATAATTCCAAGTGGGTACATCCGCGAATAGAGGGGGTTCCCCCTCGTCCTTTTTATCACAGTAAGTTTACCACTAGTCCTTGACATGCAAGGTAGCTTTGAGGAGTGCAAACATAATCTTCTCCCGGTCGAAAAAGTCATGAAAGGAGAAATATCCTTCTAAAATATTAAACCAGCTATCTACGGTGTCTGCGTCTATTTTTCCCTCAAATATGGGAATGTCAAATTTTACCTATTCCTTAAAAGGATTTTCACCTCCAGAGTGGCTGCTGCATGCAGATGTGCCGCCAGTGGGAATTCGTTGAAGGATTTGGGCAAAGTTATCCATCATCACATTCCTTTATTTTTCGAGGGCCTCCTCAAGCAATACTTTGATAGGATCTCCTACTCCCTCATATTTATGTTCGTCCCCCATGGGCTACCATCGGGGTTTGTGAGGTTGATATTACAAATGTTCAACAAAATCGAGCCCTAATTTTGGAAGTTTAGGACCCAAAAAACTGCTAAAAATAGTAAAGTGTGCTATTATTAAGGAAAATGAAAAAATGAAAGAAACAATGGTGGGACCCCAAGTGGAATAGGCAGGTGGCCACCAATATCCACCTAGATCAAATTACCTTTTAAGATGCTCTTTTAGACATGTCCAACACTCCAACAGTCAGGTACCATCACATCTTTTATGTTGGTGTGACATGTGTTCTTGTCTAGCTCCATTGAACTTATTATGTGGTGCAACATTCTCTTTCTCCTCTATATCATTATGTCGTTTCCATCCTTGTTCATAATCATTCTTATGATTTTACTTCTCATAATAGTGCTTACCATTCTCAATATGATCTCTAAATGTTAATAGAAATCCACTAGAAAATCTATGGACTTTAGCCTTTTCATATTTAAGATATGGTACATACCTCAAAAGATCCAAGAACTTTGTGATCTACTCCTCATCTTTCATCTATTGCATCTTAAGCTTATGGAATTCACTTATGAAGAATCTTTTGAATTCATGCCAACTCAACTCCTTTGTCATGATGTTAAAAGAAATTTTTCATGCCAATTAACCAGGACATTGCATCCTTAGGCTTCTTCAAATCTCCATAAAAGGAAGGTGGCCTTACTTTCTTAAACTCATCCGGTAAGTATCCCCTATCAGTCCTCTTGTAAAGGTGATAATGATGAAGATCATAGTGTGTGTCTGAACCAGAACTAATAGTGTATGTGTCCATCACATATCCTATCTAGAGTATCAACGAATATGCCATACTTGATCGTGTCATCTCTATATGACATGTGACCACCATGAGACCTACTGCCATATGCCCCACTAGTCCCATCTTCCTATCCATAGTTGATCTGGAGTTTTCTATGTCTCTAGAATTCTAACAAACTCTGAATAATTATTTCATTGGATTTTTCTTGTTTCTCTTGTGCATGCATTATTCTATCATTATCTTCTTTGCAACTCTTTATTTCTTCCTTAAAACTCCTCATTGCTTTTGGTAAGTCATAAGAGTATCGGGCACCATGTCAATCATATCATTCATAGGGAGAATATTTGTATTCTACCATCTTGCTATTCATTGATCTCATCCTACAAGGCATAGAATGTAAGCTAAACAAAATCATAAACAAACAACATACCTTAGTATAATTCTAGGAGGATATTTTGTTTGCAAGACTGACTAGATTAGAAAAAGATATATATATATATATGTATATATATATATATATATATATATATATATATATATATATATATATATATATATATATATATATATATATATATATATATATATATATATAATCAAGTCACCATATAACCTTCATTTCAACCATTATCGAGTTACCATGCATGATGCCACAACCATAACACTAACTAGACATAGTGCATACATAACAACATATGTATTACATGCACGCATACAAATTTGATACAAACATTGACATGCATAACCAATACATAACCGACATACATTCACAATAATTAAATTCAGTAATGACATCATCAACTTTCATATGGTGACATGACTAAAACCATAACCAACACCATGCATATATCACAAGCATGGGAACACATATGCAACTGACATGAACGCATGACCAGCACACCTCCCATCTAATCCAAGGGGTGAACCATACTTTGATACTACTCTGTAACACCCTCCTCCCACAGTGACCCAAGTAACCGACCAACTGAGGTAAACATGTGACGAGAGGCTACTATGATCTGATTTAACTCAATTGGAAGTAACACAAAACAACCAATTTGATCTTCAAAACATCCTTTATAGCCCCCAAGAGCTAACCCACCCTTCGAGATGACCAACCCTTGAAGGAACTCAAAATTTCAAGGAATTAAACCCCCAGTCGCTCCCTTGGCAAGGCTTCCATGTGTCTAAGAGCCCCAGTTGCTCCCATGAGCCTACCTGAGTGCGACTGTAGCATTTTTTCGCAAGTTTTATACAAACGATTGTGATATTTAAGGCTAATTTCCATGGCTAGGACCTAGTCACTACCCATAAATGCCTTAAAAATACATAAATAAAATGTAGCATAGAGAAAATTATTCAAACGAAAACAAAAAACAAAGACTTACTGGACCCCTAGTAGCCATGACAAGAATTTCAATAGATAGATCTCAGGTATGAATTGTACAGGTCTAATAACATATCTCAGCATAATGATCTCATATTTATTTGAGAATCACAAAAAAGAATTAATGTCTTATCACATTAGCTGCATTATCATCTATTAGGTAAATTTTTTATCATTAATTCATTTATAAATTAAAACATGATGAGATCCAAAATCCAACCACGTTTGGGATCTCCACATTCCACCAGACGATAGATTGGCTAAACCAAATATCTCTTCAACCAATCACCTTTGTGCCATATTCCAAGCATCAATGTGGGTCTCAAAACCATAAAAATCAACCAAGGCTTGCCAAGGATAAACCATCTCACCCTCATCAATATAACCAATATTTACCACAATCCTCTCTATATCACTAGGCCATAAACAAGCACGAACACTAGTGGATTTCTTCACCTACACCATGAGGATTTATGGCAATCCACTATCTGATCTAGGGTTAACTAGGCCATAATCGAGGCATCACCCTCCAGGCTTTACCATATATCCGACCATTCACTATTCAAGGATTCTTAGGCCTGGTAAATGGAAACCACCTCTAGGCTTTACTGTATATCCTTCCATTCACCGGTTGAGGATTCCTAGGCCCATTGAGTCACACAATACCTCGTTTTATTGCAACCCACAATATGGTTCAGGGGTTACTAGCCTTGTGGCTTTACCATAATCAATTGTATGCTTTGGGGATTACTAGGCCATGTGCTATTTCATTCTTAGATCTACCTCTCTCAATTTCAAATCCATCCAACAATCCAGTTCAACCAAAACATGAGAACCCCATCACACCATGGCTATATAGTAATAGAAAGGAAAAGATAAAGAGCATTGTCACACCTATCAAAACCCATGGTAATAACAAGAAGATAACCAAGAACACACATGCATAACCATGCATGCCAATTCTACCAAGGAAATAACACATGAAAATTGATACCTGGAAGTAAACTTGATGTAGCTTCTTGATCCTACTCTTCCTTGCTCGATCTTTTCTACCTCTTTGTCTTATTTTCCTCTTCTTGATGCAATGCTAACATGCTCCAAGAAATCTATAAGTGCCCAAAAGTGTGATAGAGAGAGAGAATAGAGAGAGAGATCTCCAAAACTAAACTGAAAAAAAATAAATTACCAACTAATCCTCAAAATCATTTATATTAATGAGGTCTCTGTTTCCTTCATTTCCACTATTTTTATTCATTTTCCTCCTTCATTGGTTTCACCTTTCTTTCGTCCTAATTTCCATTATGTTCATAAATAAACTGCAAAAAAATTCCATTTACCTCTGCAAAGCCTTTGTCATTTCCTTTTCAAATTTCCTTACCCATAATAATTAAAATGAACACCCACACTAGGATTTTTTTCCCAACATTCATCTTCGAAAAAGTGTCCCATAACAAATGATTCCAGGAAGAACTCAAATTTTCACTCATTTCACTATACAAAAAATCGTAGGGATCAATTTGAAACCATTGACATGTTTTGTTCTTATTTTTTTTTTTAAATATGTTTTAAAAAATATATTGATATAAAAAATATGTTACATTCACACAAAAAAAAATAATTCAAAAATAATGAAAACAATGGATAGTGAAAATAAATAGGAATCAATAGAGAATTATTTATAAATTAACCCCGCCAAATAATATAGAAAAAATGAAGAGAACATGCTCACTAAGGATTTTTCATGAGTAGAGTTGTCAATTTTGTTATCTTTAAATATCCTTAGAAGATTAGGATCTATTTCTCCATGGATATTTTCATCTAATCCATTAGGTAGTGTGTAATGGAAATCAAGTGAGACTATCTAAATCTAGTAAATCAACAAATTTTCATTCCGCACAGAGGGGTGAAAAGGATCATATCTATACATCTCCACACTAGAAACCATAACAATGTTAAAAAAAAATTCATGCATAAGAGAACATAAAATATGAAGAGAAATACAATTTTTTCATTCATAAGTTAAGAAGTACAATATATTTTGTACTTTGAAATAGTGAAACCCCCTGTATAATTCCTAGTCAGTTTCTCTCCTTCAAAGATATATGGATTGGGTATATCTAATGTGAAAGAAAAAGTTCTAGGATAACTATGACAACTTAACTAACTTATCTGTAATGTATTTATATCCCACCCCTCTTTAGAAGGTGTTAGTATATAGGATTTTCCTAGACTCTAGAGGATGTATCAGGAGACATGTTTCCATGAGAACCTAGGCTTCAATATAACTGAATTTGGTGGATACAAGTCCTTGATAGAATTGATGGCACATGAATCAAGAAATTACAAGGCATGCATAAGTTTCTTGCTCAATTATAAGCTTTTCCCAAGTCATTAAGAAACTTCTTCTCAATTATGAGATTCTTTTATCAATTATGAAATAATTATTAGTTAATAATTATGAAATTGTGATAAAATTATTATGAGAAATTACTCAATTATGTAATTTCTTCCCTATAAAATCTCATGACATCCTTATATGGCCCATATAAGTAAAAACAAGGGCGAAAGAGGATGAATTTTAGCCAACAACTAAGGTAAGTGGAACTAGGGTATCCTTCACAATAGTGGAGTGAAAAATAGTTTTAGAACGCAAAAATATGTGATAACTAAGTGTAGTACTATTATTTTCCAACATTCCTCAAAAGAGAGTTACTACACCTCCTAAAACTATTGAAGGCTCATCCTTGACTCATGAAGAATTCTCACACTTACTTTTGATCTACACCAAGTAGAATTCTTAGAAAAGGAGAATATTAAATCTCTATGGCCTTGCGAATGAAAATTCCTCATGTTATACCTTGGTTAATTTTTACAAAAGTATTGGTAGCACATTATAGATATATTAAGAGAAATATATTATTTAGTGGATTAGTAAATTTTCGATAAATGTATAGTTAAAAAGCACAGTTAACATAAATTCTCCACAAACCCTCAAGATAAAAGAATATATCAAAGAGAAAAACTACCAATAACTTCATCAATTGAAAATTAGAAAAAACTTCTCAATTGGTTCATATATCTAAGACCATAGTTTTAAGAAATGATTGTAGATGGAGGCACCATAAATTTTTCAGGGAAGTAGAATAGTATGAAGCTCAATATAGAGGAGAAATTAATGGTTAGTCCTTGATTCCAATAAAAATGGATGGTGTTGGTGTTATATAAGAGGTAAGTGGTTTGAGCTTATAAGTATCCATTGAAAACACTCTAAACAGTTTAATTAATGTACTATTTACACATTAAAACTCATATAAATTCTATAAATTCTTTTTATTATAATTATAATTTCCTTAAACATGATTTTCGTTTGGTAGATTTATTAGTGAATTGGTTTAGTTGGTATGTCAAATGGTTTAGTTGATTAGCGGAATATCTAAAATAATTTAGAGATTATTTGCTACGGTTATTATACCTTCATACGAAAGATAGAAACATGTAAGAGATAAGAATATTTAGAGGGGTTTGAGAAAATGCATCAATGATTTGGTTTTTCTTAGTTGTGGTAATGTGACTAGACAAGCACAAGATATATAAAGAGTTACTTGAAGCATGTAATCAACTAACGATGTATTAAACACTGAATTCGAGAGTTGAGAAAATGTATTAAGGAATAGGCTAGTATTTCACGACAATGTCACTAGTATTTCATGGTAATGTGTAATGTGACAAGAGAACCACATAGATACAAATGAAACCACTTTGAATCATGACCTAGATGTAAGAGTGCAATTGGGTTATGGATGTGTTCAATGCAAAATTTGCAACACACATCGCAGAGCTGCGTTAAATTAAGTATCTCTGTTAGAGATAGCTATGGTTTACCTGAAGTTTCTAAAATTGGACAAATCAATTTCAACCTTAGGTTCGTTGCTCAACGTAATAAGCCCCGGTTAACACGTGTAAGATTTTTGAGATACAAGGATCTAGATCTGCAAAACAATAAACAAGCTTGCAAGAGAAGGAAGGAAGTGAGCAAGAATTTACAATAGAATGAAATTGATTCTCCAATATTAGTTTTTGGAATAAATACATAAAAGCAACTAAGTTAAGCTTAGTTGTACATGCAATAACTAAAGCTAACTGAAGCTAAGTGTGCTTTATCTTATGTTAATGTGTACATGTGCCACATGCAAGCAGTAAGATAACTTAACTAAGCAAGTGCACATCACATGCAAGCAGTAAGTTAACTAAAACTAATCTAGGTGCATGTACACCAACACAGCTAGTCTAAGTGCATGTACACCAACACCCCCCCTTAAGCATAACTTAGGTGAGTGTGATGCAAAATGAATGAGTCCCGGCAACACGACCATTTTAGGTACCCATATACAATGCATAAAAAAAAGAGGAAAGAGGGAAAACCCAGTGGGAAGAAAACCCCCCCTCAAAATATAATGCAAAAGTAGAGAAAAGACAACTGCTAGGCAGTCGTCTCCTTCACCCCAAGACGATCTCGCAAGAATCGAAACTTCTGCTCAGTGAAATTCTTGGTGAAGATATCAGCAATCTTCTCAGAACTAGGATAGTACTGAAGATCGATGATCCCATCATGAATGAGTTCTCTAATGAAGTGCATGTGGATCTCGATGTGTTTGGTCCGCTGCCGCTGCACTGGATCTCTGAAAAACTTTAGCGTACTTTGATTATCGCACCAGATGACAGTTGGATGATGGACACTGATCCCAATCTCAGATAGGAAATTTTGTAGCCAAATTGCCTAAATAGTGGCATTGACTACTCCTCTATACTCAGCCTCTGCTGATGATAAGGCAATGGCAGCCTGCTTCTTGCTTGACCAACAAATTGGACCGGATCCCAAACTAAGTACATAACCGGAAGTAGACTTGCGATCAATGGTGTCGCCAACCCAGTCTGAATCTGTGAACCCAATGAGATTCAAAGAACAATTGGCTGCATAATGAATCCCATAGGTGATTGTCCCCTAGACATATCGAAGGATGTGCTTTGCAGCGTTCCAGTGTAACTCATGTGGCTCCTGCATGTATCTGGAAACTGCTCTGGTAGCATAGGATAGATCAGGACGGGAGTGAGTGAGATAAAGAAGACTTCCCACAAGATGGCGGTACAATGTGCAATCAACCAATGGTGTGTCTTTGCCATACTCAAGTTGTATCCCTGATAAGAAAGGTGTGGTTGCTGGCTTGCAGTCACTCATGTGAAATCGTGCCAAAAGATCTCTAGCATTCTTTGGTTGAAATATGGTAATCCCAGAATCACTCTGATAGATCTCTAGTCCAAGGAAGAAATTTAGCAAGCCCATGTATGTCATAGAAAACAGCTTATGCAATGCAGTTTTAATGTTAGTAATGACAGAAGTTGAACTACCTGTTATCAAAAGATCATCTACGTAGAGTACTATGATCAACAAGGAGTCAGTTTTCTTCAAAAAATAAACATTGGAATCAGATTTGCAGCATACAAAATTTTGAGATAACAAATAAGAATCCATCTTTGCATACCATGCTCTAGGTGCCTGCTTGAGGCCATAGAGAGACTTCTTAGTTTCCATACTAGAGATGAATTGTGCATGTATCCCGGTGGCTGCTCCATGTAGATTTTCTCCTTGAGATCACCATGAAGAAAGGCATTTTTCACATCCATATGATGCACCTCTCATCCTCTTGCTGCTGCAATGGAGAGAGCTAGCCGAATGGAATCCATTTTTGCCACTGGAGAAAAAGTCTCATCATAGTCAACACCATGTACTTGCTGAAAACCTTTTGCTACCAATCATGCCTTATATTGATTAACTTGGCCATTTGATTCTTTCTTGGTCCGGTAAACCCACTTGCATCTCACAAGTTTGCAATTGGAAGGTAGCGGAATCAAATCCCAAGTCTGGTTCTCAATGAGAGAGTTATATTCCTCATCCATGGAAGCTTCCCATTTAGGATGACCATTTTCTTCTGCATAAGTTTGTGGATCAGATCCATGCATCATATAAGCATGCATGGGCATGGATGGCTCCATAGCTAAGACTGCTGGCGGATCTTCCTCAAACAGAAGGATAGAGGCAGGATCATCAAGGATATCACTCATGCTTCGCCATTTTTGTGTTGAAGGTGGTCGAGAATCTTCCGAAATACATGCAGAAGTATGATCTCAATGTTCAACAACTGGTGGTCTAACAGGGGTCACATGAAAATACTCATCTTCATCAGAATGTTGTTCTGAAGTTTCATCTGCATACTCATCAATGAATGGTGATGGAAACTTGGTAACAAGTTCATCTGCTGGTGCATGCAAAATATCTTCGTCAAACTTTACACTCCTTTCAATAAAGAGCTCTTCACTATGGATATCAAGTAATCAGTACCCTTTGACTTCATCAGAATATCCAACAAACATGCATGCTTTTCTTTGAGGCTCCAAAGCCTTTCTCTTCTCTGTAGGAATGTGGGCCCATGCTCGAGATCCAAAAATGCAGAAATGAATAACTTCAGGTTGCATGCCAGTCCAAGCCTCAAAAGGTGTTTTTCCAGTAACAAATTTATGAGGAGATCTATTCTGGATGTATGAGGCACAATTGATAGCTTCAGCCCAGAATTTCGACGGAAGACATCTTGCATGCAACATGCAATTAGCCATCTCTTTCAAAGATCGATTTTTCCTTTTAGCCACGCCATTTTTCTGTGGAATGTAAGGAACCATATGCTGCAACCGTATTCTTGCTTCATTACAAAGATTCTTGATATCTTTGTTGACATATTCCGTCCCATTATCTGTGCGGAGTATCTTGATACGTTTTCCAGACTGATTTTCCGCATGCGCTTTGAAAATATTTAGATGTTGAAAAAATTCAAACTTGAGTTTCAAGAAGTAAACCCAAGTGAATCGCTTGTAATCATCTATAAATGACAACACATATCTTGCTTTTCTCATTGAAAGCACCAGAAATGGACCCATGAGATCACTGTGTACAAGTTCCAAAGGTGAAGAGGCTCTCCATGCATGCCCCTTCTCGAATTTGTCTTGTGGATGCTTTCCAAGAGCACATCCATTACAAACACCATCTGAAAATTCAATGGTCGGAAATCCTTTAACCATCCCTTGCTTACTAAGCTGTTGCATATATCTGAAATTGAAGTGCCCAAATATCTCGTGCCAAATCATACTTTCTTCATTTGCATGCGTAAGAAGAAAAATAGAATCTGATTGAGGAACAAAATCAGAAAATGTATACAAACGAGATTGATCATTTACCTTGCGAGATGCAATCGTCAAGTTGGTTTGCATGTCATAAATGCTCACGGAATCTGGGGTAAATTCCACTTTCCTTCCTCTACCTGTGTGTGTCATCTGATACACTGAGAGCAGATTCACAGAAAGCCTTGGAATATGCAAGACATTTTCAAAACTTCAATCTTCGAATTGCACTCTTCCTTGTCCAGTTGCTACAACTGCAGAATTATCCCCCATGAGAATGGGAGGACCTGAGTATGCATGTAGAGAAGAAAATGATTCCTTTGAAGAAGCCATATGATGTGAAGCTCCTGAATCGATGATCCATTCTTGCGATGCAGAATGAAGAGCAATCAAAGCATGCCCATTACCTCTTGGATCTCGGGCTTTTTCTCCAGACTTCTTCTTGGCATTCTCAGGCATGTGGTCTCCAAGATTGTGTTGCTGGAGTGTCTGCGCCATAAGATCTATAGTCTTCTTCATGCATCCAGATTGAGGATGAAAACCATGGTGGCAATAATTGCACATTGATTGCACTTTCATTCCTTTCCTTTCCTTTGAGCCAGATGATCCATCAGGGGGTTTGGGATTTCCTCCCTTTCTTGGATCAGGATCTTTCTTCCCTTTTCCTTTCTGATGGTCTTTGGAATTTGCCTTTCCTTTTGCATGCACAGTAAGTGCATGCGCTTTGGAATTTTTAAGTGTGCCCATTTTGATGAGCTTATCTTGCTCATGCATCAAAGACTGAATAAAAGAATCCAGTGAGGGCATCTTCCAAGTTGCACCAGTTGCAGATCTGACTGTGTGAAATGTAGAGACGAATACTGCATACTCTGGACCAAGTTTTGATAAAATGGAAAGAATCAACTGATTTCCTTGCTTGGATTTGTTGATCCCGCATCCTTTCAGCTAAACCAACAAGGCTTTATACCTTGTGAAAAAATCTTGAATGTTCTCAAATTTCTCGGATCTAATGAGTTTAACTCATTTTTGAGAATGTGACCTTGCATTTCATCCTGTTTTCCAAACAATCCTTCCAAAATTTTCCATACTTCATTTGGAGTTGAACATGATTCAACATGAAAAAGCAATTCCGGAGAGATAGATAAACATAAGATGCCGAAGGCCTCGTCCATGCGATTGAAATATCTTGTTTTCTCCATTGCTGATGTTGGTTCAACTTCTGTTTCCATGGTTATTCGAAATAAGCCTCTACCTCTGAGATGAAGTAGAATCTTTGGCTTCCATTCGAAATAATTATATGGAGTAAGAATTGCCGATTGTGGAAACTCCAATCTAGACTCCATTCTTTGTTGTTGCTTCAATCTTCTAAACCTGCAAATAAAATTTCTTGTGCTCTGATTACAAATCCCTGTGCTCTGATACCATGTAAGATTTTGAGATACAAGGATCTAGATCTGCAAAACAATAAACAAGCTTGCAAGAGAAAGAAGGAAGCGAGCAAGAATTTAGAATAGAATTAAATTGATTCTCCAATATTTGTTTTTGGAATAAATACATAAAAGCAACTAAGTTAAGCTTAGTTGTACATGCAATAACTAAAGCTAACTGAAGCTAAGTGTGCTTTATCTTATGTTAATGTGTACATGTGCCACATGCAAGCAGAAAGTTAACTTAACTAAGCAAGTGCACATCACATGCAAGCACTAAGTTAACTAAAGCTAATCTAGGTGCATGTACACCAACACAGCTAATCTAAGTGCATATACACCAACAACACGCCCTTCAAAATCTCTTTTTGGAACGTCATGTCCCTCCACAATTCTATGAAGCTTTCGGTATGAAATGAGGTCAATGTATGGATGGAATCGACTGAAAATTTAGATTGATGGTTTAATTTCACGAAGTTTAAGTGTGGTTTAGACACTTGTTTTTCTACACCGGTAAGTTTTGAAGCAGTGTGGCTAAATATTTTCGACAAGATAGATGCGAGAGTCGGAGTTTCGAAACGTCCGTTATAAAAGATATTTTGATATACAGCTCGACAAACCTATACCACACTTTCCGATATATTACAATCCGATGCCATATAGCACCTCAAAACATAGGAATATAAAATAAAGCAAAGTAAGTTGCAAAAACCAGAACTACTTGTCAACGGACATGATGATGGGAAAAAAGTATTCAACATTGACGCATAAGGTGGCTAAATTAACGCACTTTCATGCTGTGCTGAAAATTTTGTTAACTTTTGGGACCTGAAAACTTAAGGCTTCAGTGGTTGACCTATTGACGTAAAGGGCTCATGAAGTTTATCATAACCCATTCTCTTTACGTGGAAGGATTTACGTCGATGGCGGACAAATTTTATAACACTGAATAAAAAAATTAAAACGTACATAAAGTAAAACAAACAAACTACATACATAAAACGTACATAAAGTTTAAAAAAAAAAACAAACAACCTAGATATGACACTGAATAAAAAAGTAAAACGTACCTAAAGTATTCCAGTAGAACTGAGAAAACTAGTCAAAATTAAAAGTAACCTAATCATAAGCAATTAACTATATTACAACACAACTCCATTAAGCAAAAATAGGCATTCATAGTAATTCCTCCGGCTCGTTAGACGACTCCATTAACTATATTATACGACAACTCCATTAAAGAGACAACCATTTATACAGATCTTCACCCTAATTAAAATATTGAAAACACAATTCTGTATATGTAAAGCACGAGTGAGTTGCACACATTCACTCGACGAGATGTCAAGGAACCGTATATCCTCAAAGTGAAAGCCAGAGCCAACCACGTTTAAAGGCAAAGCCAAAGCCAAGCAGTTTTAAAGAAAAATAAAAACATAAAAAACGTTTCCATAATTCCATTAGCAGAGATGCCTGTGCACCTGTCTACCTTTCGACTGGTTATGTGGTTCGAATATTGTCTACCTGTACCTTTATATTTTTCATGGCTGGCTAACTCTTTCTTGAAATTTTTTCTCCATGAAAGGTTTTATTTGCAACCCAATCTAGTAACTGGCGTTATATGTGAATTACAGCAAAAACTATAGAGATAACTACATTTCTTGCAAATCTTTTGAAAGGTGCAGAATACCCTTGTGTATATTTCAGAGAAAACAGCTAGAATTCATACAATATTTTATATATTTATCATCATTGATGGCTCAGTAGTGCAACATTTGAAGTACAAATATCAGACATAACCAAACAATTAACACAAGAAGGAATGCAAGAGAATGGCTATTTTGAATGCGAAGTTTTGAATTAATATTTAGCATTGATTATATAAAAAATTACGAAATTTCCATACATCTGGAGATACCAATATCACAAACGAGGTTTGCTGCAAAATTCTTAAACATGAATATCGAGAAGAATGCCTGGCCTTACCTGCATGCCTGCTACCTACTTCTTCTATTCATTATTGCCTATGGCTCTGTGAATAATAAAAGCCAAAGCTCCATAAGTTTGTATTTAGAGAGTAGGAAGGAAAAATGAATAAATAGATGGGAAAGTTCACAGCCGATCCAGGCAAAAAACACCCGTTGAGAAAACGCCGAACATATGTAGTCATGCCTAGCGGGTTGCATCCGAATGGACGATAGTGCACTGGATCCCATGGGCGAGCTGCTAATTCCGTTCATTTCTATTGGTTCGACCCACTGTTTCCTGCATGTAAATTCCTTGCAAGAAACCTCTAAATCGCCTTAATCGAAACCCCAACGATACAACAATTCGAACTCCTGTACTCCTGTTTCGATGTTGGGAGTTGGCAAGAAACCTCTGAATCGCGTTGAACGAAACCCCAACGATACAACAATTCGGACTCCTGTTTCGATGCTGATCTCAGCACAGAGATGGGAAACCCTTGCGATGATGTTTGTGTTGGAGAACAATAATTTCAACCCACACAAAATTAAATGCGAAGAGTCGTCTCCGTGTTTCTGGAGAGATCTAGGTTCTTGAGGAAGCTATGTCTGCCGACTTTCCAGAATCCAGAAGCTTCTCTGCTTCGTATAAATATCTGTTCGTGGTAATGCAAATAACAAGTTAAGTTATTGTGTTCATTTTTCTGTGATGGTATCAGAGCTCCTTCATTGGAGTTATTTTGATTCTTTCATGGCGGCTTGGTGAGTGTTTAGGGGTGACTGCCTGCAGTTCAGCCTGTGTACTAGGTGAATCGTAAAGAAGCGTCCAGCATTGAGTATTCAGTCGCTGGAGTTTCGAGCCTGTGTTTGGAGCTTGACTATGAGAAGTGTTTGCACATGTGTAGCTGCCCTTTTGATGGCTCGGTGGTGTGAAGGCCACAAGGAGTTTGGTGTGTAAAGTGAACGTTGAGGATAATCAAATTGGATTATTTTAGTGATTGTGAGGTGTGCTAAGGTCGTTGTGAAGAATTGTGTGAAAAGAATTGAGAAACTTAAACGTAAACTGGAGCACAGAGTTGCTTATCTCAATATTACCAAATAGTTAAATAGGAATACATTGGAAACATTAGCAATAAATGACTGAAGTGAACTAAAGTAAACTGAAGTAATACTAAACTACCTATGACACCTAGACAGTGAGATTAATATCTCAACATCCCCTCCTAATCTCAATTGTCACAAGTGGAGGCACTAACAATGCCTAATTTCTCTCTTTGAAATTAAAATACATTCTTTCCCAATGGCTTTGTGAAAATATCTGCAAGCTGATCTTTGGAACCACAAAAAGAAAGTGTGATGTCCCCATCATTGACAAGTTCACGAATGAAATGAAATTGTGTGTGAATGTGCTTGTTCTTTTTGTGAAAAACATGATTTTTTGATAAAGAAATTGATGAACTGTTATCACAGTAAATTGGAGTTGGCTCCTTGTGAATATCTGAAATGTCTTTCAATAATATTCTCAACCATACTGCTTGACAAGCTGTCTAATTTGCTGCTACATATTCTGCCTCTGCAGAAAATATTGAAACGATTGACTGTTTCTTGGATGCCCATGAAATCACATTTGTTCCAAGATGAAAAACATACCCTGAGGTACTTTTGCGATTGTCGAAACTCCCTGCATAATCGTTGTCTGTATAACCTGAAAGTGAACACTTTTCAGAATGTGTATAAAACAAACCATAGTCTATGGTCCCTGCAATATACCTTAAGATCCTTTTTGCAACCTGCCAATGGGTAAACTTTGGTGACTGCATAAACGTGGAGACAAAACTTGCTGCAAAAATAATATCTGGTCTAGTTACAGTTAGATACAACAAACTACCAACTAGGCTTTTATACAATGTGGGGTCAATAGATGGTGCTACATCTTCTTTGCTGAGTTTAGTACCTTGAGAAATTGGTGTATCAGCTGATTTGCTATAGATCATCTACATAAAGGCATACAATAAGAATTTTACCTTCATGAGATTTGGTATACAAAGTGGGTTCATGGCTGCTTCTGGAAAATCAACTTTTGATGAGATAGGTGTCGATGCGACTGCACCAAACTCTTGGAGCTTGTTTCAAACCGTATAAAGCTTTCTTCAATCTATATACTTTATGCTCTTGTCCTTTTACTTCAAAGGTTGGAGGCTGCTCTACATAAAATTCTTCCTGTAATACACCATTTAGGAAGGCATATTTTACATCAAGATGATAAACTTTCCATTTGTGTTGAGTTGCTGTGGACAAAATGGTTCTAACAGTGTCTAACCTTGCTACTAGAGCAAATGTTTCACCATAGTCAACACCAAACTATTGTGAGAATCCTTTGGCAACTAGCCTTGCCTTATGTTTCTCAACTTTCCCTTTTTCATTTGGCTTGGTCTTATATACTCATTTTACACCAATTTTTGTTTTGTCTCTTAGGAGATCAGCTAATTCCCAAGTCTGATTTTTCTCTATGGCAGCAATTTCTTGGTTCATTGCTTCAACCCAATGCTTTTCTTTGACTTCTTCTTCAAAATGAGTCGGTTGAGTTGAAATTAATGAAAACATATTTTGTTGTTCAGATTCATGCTCCTGTTGATATATCTCTCTGATACTTCTTGTTTTCTATCCCTCTTCTGAAGATGTTTGATCACTGACTGAATCAATGCTTAATGATGTTCCATTTTCAGAATGTTCTGGTTGTTCTTGAACCTGCAATCTTGGATTTTGTGGTAGATAAAAAGGTTGATTTGAAGTTTCATCTACATGGTCAAACCAGGATTTATTTTCGAAAAATTTCACATCTCTGCTTATAATGAAATTTTTGGTAATAGGGTTAAAAATTCTGTAGGCTTTTGACTGCTCATTGTAACCTACAAATATGCATTTCTCACTTCTATCATCAAGCTTTTTTCTTAGTTTTTCAGGAACATGAGAAAAATCTATTGATCCAAAGATCCTAAAGTGTGACACATTTACCTTGTTTCCATCCCATGATTCTTGAGGTATTTTATCTTGTAGGCTGGATGTTGGATATTTGTTAAGAACATACACTAATGTCGACATTGTTTCGGCCCAATAGTTAGTTGTCAACTTATTCTCCTGTAGCATGCATCTCGCCATGTTCGTGATCTATTAATTCTTTCTTTCTGCTACTCCATTTTGTTGTGGAGTGTATCTGGTTGTGTACTGCATTAGGGTACCTTGTTGTCAACAAAATGTTTTGAATTCATTTGAGGTGTATTCTCCTCCTCTGTTTGATCTGAGTACTTTCAAGAGTTTTCCACTCTGTTTTTCTGCTTTTGCCTTGAACTCTAGAAATCTAGAGAAGGTATTTGATTTGTTTTTTAAAAAATACACACATATCTTCCTGCTAAAGTCATCAATAAAAGTCAGAAAGTAGAAACTACCACCAATGGACAATTTTTGCATTGGACCACATATGTCGATATGGACAAGTGCCAAAGGCTCTTTTTCCCTTGAGGTTGATGAGGGAAAACTATCTCTTTTATGCTTGGACAAGACACAAACTTCACAATTACAGACCTTTTCACTGATAGTAGGTAGAACAATGACCATAGATTTATTTTGAAGCAGACTGAGACTCTTGACTGGAATGTGGCCATACGTAGAATGCCAATGATGAGTTTCATCTATTCTTGATATATTGTGGACTAAATATTGTTTGGTATTTTGGCTTCTAAGGGTCAATGGAAACATCCTACTCTTGGTCTTTTCAAATTTTGCTATCAATCTTTTATGAGGATCTTTTTCATATATATAGCAAGTGTTCTTTTGAAACAATACATCATAGCCATGTTCCATTAATTTTCCTACACTAAGGAGATTATGCTTGAGCTGAGGAACATAATAAACATCAAGAATGTATTTGTTTTGATTCTGCTTAGTAAGAATAGGAACAATACCTTTTCCTTCAGCTTTAATACTTGTACGATCTCCAAGCGTTATATCTGATGTTATGGAAGCATCTGGAGAAGAAAGAAGATGCTTGTTGCCTGTCATGTGATTGTTACATCTGCTGTCGAGTAACCCAATATCTTCACTCTGTTTGTATTCTGAGATATGGCATGAAAGAAACATGGTCTTTGAGGATTCTCCTTCGTTACTGGAGAGATCGATATAGCCACTGTGTTGATCTAAATGTTTCTTTCTACAGTCATGTTCGTAGTGGTGAAAATTATTACAGTAGTAACATTGAACACTCGACCTGTTCCATGACCTTCCTCTCTGATTTCAGTTTTGTGGAGGTCTCCACTACTCTGTCGCATGATAATGATCAGATCTGCCATTGCCTCGACCTGTGCCTCACTTATTTTTGCCTCTATATCCTTTGCCTCTGCCTCTGTCAAATGAGAGATGTGCTTTGAAGGCTTGTTCCATGGAGTCTTTTGTCAGATTGAGTCTTGTTTCATGTGCCAAAAGTGATCCAGTCAACTGTTCTACTGAGAAAGTTTTAAAATCATTGGATTCCAAAATGGCTGTGACAATAATGTCATATTTATTTGGTAGACTTCCAAGAATTTTTTCAACAACTTTCTGATCTGTAATGGTTTCACCAATGAGTTTGATCTGATTGACTATTCCCATGACTCTGGTCATGAACTAATCCACATTCTCGGTGTCAGCCATCTTTAGAGTTTCAAACTAAGCTCTCAATGTTTGCAGTTTAACGGTCTTTACTGTATCATTTCCTTGATACGTAGCTTGCAAAATATCCCAACATTCTTTTGCTGTTGTCGCACCAGTTATTTTTTCAAACATAGAATCATCGACTGATTTTTGTATCCATCATTTGGCTCTGTGCTCCTTCTTTATGAGTTCAATAGTTGCATTTATCTGATTATTGGTCATGGCCACCCATGCTTCTTGGGTTGGCCCTACATAAGCAATCAAAAGTGTGTCCCAACAATCTTGTGCTTTTAAAAAAGTCTTCATTCTCAAATTCCAAAATTCATTATTTTTGCCAATCAGATTTGGTGTTTGTGGCAAAGAACTTGAAGAGGCCATTATTTCTTCAAATGCTAATATGCGCCTTGTATAAATCTCCTCTAATTTTTTTTAAAATATGTTTTAAAGATTTGAATAAATCCCTTAAAAACCTTCTTTTAAATTTTCTCTTAAAAAAAAACTTTCTTTTTAAAAAAAAAAGCTTGACCTTCACCAAATTCTCTTTATAAAAACCTTTGAACAAATTTCAATTTTTTTTTATAAAAAAACTTAAATAAAAAAAAAACTTCTTTTTATAGGGCTTTCACCTTTATAAAGTCAATACCTTAACATGTTGAATGCCTTTCACCTTTTTTTCTAAAATCGACACATCAAAAATGAGGTTTCGCTTTGAATCAATTTTAAAAATCCTTATATAAAGCTTTGACCTTTTATACTTTGAATTCTTTATAACAAAAAAATCACATACGTAACAAAAATTGACATTCACCTTAACGCAGATGCGTTAATTTTTTGCTTGCAGACTGGCGCGATCCTGAGGGGAATAGCCACGACTAAAAACAAAATGATGCAAGGCAACAAACTAGCGCGTGTATGGCTTGTACTTTCGTGCCAATCCTTTGTTTTGGCACGTTGGCGCGAGTATTAGCTTCATAGTCATGCCAATCAACTGCTCCTCTCTTCTACTCTTTTGCGGCTCTGTTGCTGCTCTCCAGGGAGGCTTATGCAATCTCGCTCTGATACTATGAAAAGAATTGACAAACTTAAATGTAAACTGGAGCAACAAGTTTCTCATCTCAATATTACCAAATAGTTAAATAGGAATACATTGGAAACATCAACAATAAATGACTGAAGTAAAACTAAACTGCCTATGACACCTAGCAGACAATAAATCAAATGAACTGAACCTAACGGATAGTGAGATTAATATCTCAACACTGTACAGAGTTCACTGGGCAAAGATTGAGCTGAGAAGTGGTTCAGTGTCCCTTTATTTTGTTTGGCAGTGTTAGAGAGGGTTATTACTGAGATTGTGTTGTTGGAAAATTGTGGTTGTGAGGTCATCCTCCGTGTGAAGGAAGGTGACGTGTGAAACAAGGTGTTGTGTGGAGCGTGTTTGTGGTCGTTGCGACTTGTGATCGCTCTGAGTGTTGAAGGTGTAGCTGTTGAGTTGCACCAGAGCCTATGGTGTGAAGAGTTGTGAGACTACTGGGTCATGACTAGTGGAGTTGATCTCCCATTGGTGTTGGAAATTGGACGAGGCATAGATTGCTGGCATGGCTTGATGAGCTGTGAGAAGCGGTGGTGCTTGAGTTGTTTTTCGGCAAGGAGAAGTAGTGAGTAGGATCCGTTAAGCTGTGTTGAGCCACAGTAGAGGGCTCATTGTTTTGTTGATATTGTTGTGGACGAGTGACCAACAACTAACTTGTGTGATAGTTGTTCAAAGAAAAAACTAGTGGAGTTGTGCGGGTGTGTGGTGAGCACTCGATCGAACATGGAGGAGCGAATTCCTGGAGAGGAAAATTCATATAGAGAAATGTGGACTAGTAGAGGAGCTGCCTGGAGAAGAGGCCAGCTCAAAGTTTCAATACTTTGTGAAGTCGTACTGGCGCTAAGAAGTCTCTTGCTAAGCTCATAATTAACGCTGCTTGTGGAGCTAATTCCTAGAGATGCTCATTCAGTGAGTCTTCAATTCTGTGTGTGGTTTGAAGATTCCCGCAAAATTTGACGAGACCAGAAGAGTACGTTGTGAGACATTGCAAAGATTAAGCCCGACCGTTGAATTTTCTTTAAAGGCATTATAAAGTTCTTTATATCTGGTTATTGTCTTTAAATGCAGGGTTGCATGAAGAGAAATGAAGGGGGGCTGATTCAAATAAAAGGAAATAAATATAGTTACATAATGGCATTAAAATTGTGAGAGGAGCACCTTGCATGCAAATATTTTGGAGGCTTTTGTGTTGTTTTTTTAAAAGTGGGTTTATTAAAAAAAGTTTATTATATATAATGAATTTGTGAATGCCTCATAAAAAATCTGAAAGTGTAATTGTTGTTTTTGCTACTAGCCCTATGTTGTGAATGCAAGTTTGGTGTCAAATATTTTTCTTTGGAAAATTTTTTTGGTATGAATTAAGGTGTGTTGTATGTAAAAATTTGCTGGAGATTTGGCTTTACTATAGAGCAACAGGTAGGAAAAAGAGACAAAAAGAGTTCTGAAGAGAACTAAAAAATATCAAGAGAAATGATAGAAAAGTAGAAGTTGCAGAAGAATATGCATTGTTGAAGGATATGGAATCAATGCTCAATGAAGATATGAATTCGGATCAACCAAAAGATTTTACGGATGCAGTATTGAAGAGATTCATGTCAGTGCTTCCATCATTCTCAGGTAAAAATTTTGAACTTTGGGCTATTAAAATGGAGGGATTAGGTTTAGTAGATTTATGGAAATTTGTCCAAGAAACTGATATGAATTCTGAAAATAAAAGTAGACGTGCATTAGCAGTGTTTCTCATTATATCAGCTCTAGATCAAAACATCCTGTCAAGCATTTTAAATGAATTTGGTGAAGTATTTGATCCAAAAATGTTTTGGCATATTATTGAAATAAATTTTAGCATGAAGTGGAGTCAAAAAGACGAAATTGATGAATTTTTTGTTAAAAAATGTGATGGTGTTGAAAGCATCATAACTGGGATCAAGACTGAAAGTATGTCTGTAGCTGATGATAGAGTAGCATGTGATAGTCAAGAAATTCCCTCTGATTCAAAAGCTTGTGAAGTCAAATATAATGAGAATTATGTATCTCATGAAGAGTGGTTTAGTTTGATGCATGAAAAGCAACTCATTGATAAGTTGTTGTTTGGTGATAAGATATGCCTATATCCATCTACAAATCAAATGTAGGATGACATGTTTACAACAACGGAGCTGATTAAAGAGGTTGAAATCATGAATCAACCAACTATGAAAGATGAAGGTCTACATAATGATGTAGATATTATAGAGAGAAATATTGTGGAGGATTCAATAGCATCTCTTGAAGTTGTAAACAACTCAATAGCAACTCTTGATGAAGTTGTGTAAGACTCAATAATAGTTGATGAAGTGAAGAAATTTAAGAGCCTCTTTGAAGAAGAGTGTGCAAATTTTGACACTGAGGAAAAAGCACTTTAAGAAATGGCAAGCATTGAGGACAAGTGTAAATCTCGAAAACCTCCAGCAATGATGAATGGAAAGAATGTTAGCCTGCAATCAAGAAAGGAGAAAATTCACCACTATCTTATGGCGAGAAAGGTGAAGATGAAACTGCGTTTGCAAATAAACAAGTATGGACGATTTAGAAAGAAGACAAAAATGACATTATTCTTGTCATGTTTTTTGTTCTGTTGTAAGCCTAGATGAGACTTAGACCAGCAGACATATCAATTAAGAGTGTTTATATGTATAGTGTATTTTGTGTGTTTGTATATGGTTGAAATTAAGGGGGAGTGTTGGAGAATATTAATTTCAACCAACCACCACCGATAAAATTAAATGCGAAGAGTCATCTCGGTGTTTCTGGAGAGATCTAGCTTCTTGAGGAAGCTATCTCCACCGACGTTCCAGAATCCAGAAGCTTCTCTGCTTTGTATAAATATCTATTCCTAGTAATGCAAATAACAAGTTAATTTATTGTGTTCAGTTTTCTGTCATGGTAATAGAGCTCCTTCATTAGAGTTATTCTGATTCTTTCAGTTTCATTTATTTTCTTACCCCAGACCATTTTCTATTGTATAAAGCTCTTAGGTCTCTACATATCTTAAATAATGAATCCACCGAAGAAGAGGGAGGTGTAAACCTACGATATAGGGCATAACTAATCCACCCAAAAGAAGGGAGGTGTAACCCTAAACTGAAACCCTAAATGATAATGTCGTTAGGGTGGGCGAAACACTTCAAGTTGCAGGTTCCCAAGGTCGATTGAAGGGTACTGACCAACAAACGAAGTGCAGTGAGAATAGTACTGAGTTATTTGAACGGGAAGCTCTAAACCTTCCACACATATATACACATTATGTATCCATCAATTCAAGGAGAAAGACAAAAGGTGAAAAAAGACAGATCCATGACAAACGCCCAACGCACAGATCCAAAATGGGTTATCATTTTGCGCATATCTAGTAGACCACCACATCTATACGACGCCATAATTTTCTAGAACTAATTACGTATTCTACCATGCCTTGGATTTTTCCTTTGTTCTATGATTTTGGGGCACCTTTCCCTTGCTTTTGATTCACAGATCCAAAGTTTCACTTCTTTTGTTTGAATTTCTGCTCAATCTTGGCAGTATACTGGTATGTCATACCAAGTGAGGAGCTGTTGAGGAACTCCATTTCCTCCTGAATATATCTGTGCAGACAACTATGGTACTTCAGCACCAAATGTTTCTCTGAATCTTTGATACCCAACTTTGTGCACAGGGTATGGAACAGATTCATCAGCTCATGTACATCTTGACCCCATTTCTATCACAGCGTAATCCATTGTATGTACTTGTCCTAATAGCTCCCCACAAGATAATATTTCTCCTTGAGTTCATCGCATAAATAATTCCAAGTGGGTACAACCGAGAACAAAGAGGGTTCCCCCTCATCCTTTTTAGCACAGTAGGTTTCCCACTAGTCCTTGACATGCAGAGTAGCTTTGAGGAGTGAAAACATAATCTTCTCCTGGTCGGAAAAGTCACGAACGAAGAAATATCCTTCTAACATATTCAACCATCTATCTACAGTGTCTGCATCTATTTTTGCCCTAAAATATGGGAATGCCAAAGTTTAATTGTACCTTAAAAGGATTTTCACCTCTAGAGTGGTTGTTGCATGCAGATGTGCCGCCAGTGGGAATTTGATGAAGGATTTGGGCAAAGTTATCCATCATCATGTTCCTTTATTTTTTTTAGGGCCTCCTCAAGCAATATTTTGATAGGATCTCCTGCTCCCTCATATTTATTTTCGTCCCCCATGGGTGGCCGTCGGGGTTTCTGAGGCTGATATTATAAAGGTTCAACCAAATGGAGCCCTAATTCTAGAATTTTAAGACCCAAAAAACTGTTAAAAATAGTAAATTGTGCTATTATTAAGGAAAATGAAAAACTGAAAGAAACAATGGTGGGGCCCCAAGTGGAATAGGCGGGTCGCCACTAATATCCACCTGGATTGAATTACCTTTTAAGATGCTCCTTTATACATGTCCAACACTCCAACTGTCATGTACCATCACATCTATTATGTTGGTGTGACATGTGTTCTTGTCTAGCTCCATTGAACTTATTATGTGGTGCAACATTCTCTTTCGCTTATATATTCTTATGTCATTTCCATACTTGTCCAGAATCATTCTTACGCTTTTACTTCACATAACAGTGCTTAACATTCTCAATACAATCTCTAAATGTTAATGGAAATCCACTGGAAAATCTATGAACTTTAGCCTTTTCATATTTAAGATATGGTACATACCTCAAAAGATCCAAGAAATTTTTCATCTACTCCTCATCTATCATCTATTCCATTTTAAGCTCATGGAATTCCCTTCTGAAGATTCTTTTGAATTCATGCCAACTCAACTCCTTTTTCATGATGTTAAAAGAACTTTTTCATGCCAATTAACCAGGACTTTGCATCCTTAAGCTTCTTCAAATCTCCATAAAAGGTAGGTGGCCTTAATTTCTTAAAATCATCTCGTAAGTATCCCCTATCAATCCTCTTGTAAAGGTGATAATGATGAAGATCATAGTGTGTGTCTGAACCAAAACTAATAGTGTATGTGTCCATCACCTCTCCTATCTAGAGTATCAAAGAATATTCCATACTTGATCGTGTGATCTCTATATGACCTGTGACCACCATGAGACCTACTGCCATATGCCCCACTAGTCCCGTCTTCCTATCCATAGTTGATCTGGAGTGGTCTGTGTCTCTAGAATTCTAACAAACTCTGAATAATTATTTCATTAAATTTTCTTGTTTCTCTTGTGTGTGCATTATTTTGTCATTATCTTCTTTGCAACTCCTTATTTCTTCTTTCAAACTCCTCAATGTGTTTGGTAAGTCATAAGAGTGTCGGGCACCATGTCGATCATATCATTCATAGGGAGAATCTTTGTATTCTACCATCTTGCTAGCCATTGATCTCATCCTGCAAGGCATACAATGTAAGCTAAACAAAATCATAAACAAACAACATACCTTAGTATAATTCTGGGAGGATATATGGTTTGCAAGACTGAATATATATATATATATATATATATATATATATATATTCATCATATAACCTTCATTACAACCATTATCGAGTTACCATGCATGATGCCACAACCATAACACTAACTAGACATAGTGCATGCGTAACAACATATGTATTACATGCACAAATGGACATTTGATATAAACATTGACATACATAGCCAATACATAACCGACATACATTCACAACAATTAAATTCTGTAATGACATCATCAACTTTCATATGGTGAGAAGACTAAAACCATAACCAACACCATGCATATATCACAAGCATGTGAACACATATGCAACTGACATGAACGCATGACCAGCAAAACTCCCGTCTAATCCAAGGGGTGAACCATACTTTGATACTACTCTGTAACACCCTCCTGCCACATCGACCCAAGTAACCGACCAACTGAGGTAAAAATGTGATGAGAGGCTACTATGATATGATTTAACTCAATTGGAACTGACACAAAATAACCAATCTAGCCTTCAAAACATCCTTTATAGCCCCCAAGAGATAACCCACCCTTAGAGATGACCAAACCTTGAAGGAACTCAAAATTTCAAGGAATTAAACCCCCAGTCGCTCCCTTGGCAAGGCTTCCATGTGTCTAACAGCCCCAGTCGCTCCCATGAGCCTACCTGAGTGCGACTGTAGCATTTTTCCGCGAGTGTTATACCAACGATTGCGATATTTAAGGCTAATTTCCATGGCCAGGACCTAGTCACTGCCCATAACTCCTTTAAACATACATAAATAAAATGTAGCATAGAGAAAATTATTCAAATGATAACACTTAAACAAAAGACTTATTGGACCCGTACTAGCCATGACAGGAATTTCAACAAATATATCACAAGTATGAATTGTACAGGTCTAATAACATATCTCAGCATAATGATCTCATATTTATTTGAGAATCACGAAAAAGAATTAATGTCTTATCACATTAGCTGCATTATCATCTATTAGGTAAAACTTTTATTGTTAATTCATTTATAAATTAAAACATGATGAGATCCAAAATCCAACCACGTTTGGGATCTCCACATTCCACCAGACCATAGATTGGCTAAACCAAATATCTCTTCAACCAATAACCCTCGTGCCATATTCGAGGCATCAATGTGGGTCTGAAAGCCAAACAAATCAACTAGGGCTTGCCAAGGATAAACTATCTCACCCTCATCAATATAACCAATATCTACCACAATCCTCTCTATATCACTAGGCCATAAACAAGCACGAACACAAATGGATTTATTCACCTACACTATGAGGAGATTTCCTGTCTCCTAGTCTCTAGAATTTATGGCAATCCACTATCTGATCTAGGGTTAACAAGGCCATAATCGAGACACCACCCTCCAAGATTTACCGTATATCTAGCCATTCACTATTTAAGGATTCTTAGGCCTGGTAAATGGAAACCACCTCTAGGCTTTACTGTATATCCTTCCATTCACCGATTGATGATTCCTAGGCCCACTGAGTCACACAATACCTCGTTTTATTGCAACCCACAATATGGTTCAGGGTTTACTAGCCTCATGGCTTTACCATAATCAATTATATGCTTTGGGGATTACTAGGCCATGTGCTATTTCATTCTTAGATCTACCTCGCTCAATTTCAAATCCATCCAACAATCCAATTTAACCAAAACATGGGAACCCCATCACACCATGGCTATATAGAAATAGAAAGGAAAAGATAAAGACCATTGTCACACCCATCAAAACCTATGGAAATAAAAATAAGATAACCAAGAACACACATGCATAACCATGCATGCCAATTCTACCAAGGAAATAACACATGAAAATTGATACCTCAAAGTAAACTTGATGTAGCTGCTTGATCCTACTTTTCCTTAGTTGACCATTGCTACCTCTTTGTCTTATTTTCCTTTCTTGATCCAATGCTGACATGCTCCAAGAAATCTATAAGTGCCCAAAAGTGTGATATAGAGAGAGAATAGAGAGAGAGATCTCCAAAACTAAATTGAAAAAAAAAAAATTACCCACTAATCCTCAAAAGCCTTTATATTAATGAGGCCTATATTTTCTTCATTTTCACTATTTTTATTCACTTTCCTCCTTCATTAGTTTCACCTTCCTTTTCTCTTAATTTCCATTATGTTCATAAATAAATTGCAAAAAAATTCCATTTACCTTTCCAAAGCCTTTGTCATTCCCTTTTCAAATTTCCTTACCCATAATAATTAAAATGAACACCCAAACTAGGATTTTTTTCTCAACATTCATCTTGGAAAAAGTGTCCCATAACAATCGTTATTTTTCCTTTATTAACTTTTATTACATGGAATTTTCATTTGAATAAAATTTAGATTACCATTTTTTCAATTTCACTCAGATTCCAGGAAGAACTCAAATTTGCACTCGTTTCACTATACAAAAAATCGTTGGGGTCAATTTGAAACCATTGACATGTTTTGTTCTTATTTTTTCCAGAAAATATGTTTTAAAAAAAATATTGATATAAAAAATATGTGACATTCAAACAAAAAAAAAAAATTCAAAAATAATTAAAACAATGGATAGTGAAAATAAATAGGAATCAATAGAAAATTATTCATAAATTAATCCAGCCAAATAATATAGAAAAAATGAAGAGAACATGCTCACTAAGGATTTTTCATGAGTAGAGTTTTCAATTTTGTTATCTTTAAATATCCTTAGAAGGTTAGGATCTATTTCTCCATGGATATTTTCATCAAATCCATTAGGTAGTGTGTAATGGAAATCAAGTGAAACTATCTAAATCTAGTAAATCAACAAATTTTCATTCCGCACAAAGGGGTGAAAAGGATCATATCTATATATCTCCACACTAGAAACCATAACAATGTTAAAAAAAAATTCATGCATAAGAGAACATAAAATATGAAGAGAAATGCAATTTTTCATTCATAAGTTAAGAAGGACAATATATTTTGTACCTTGAAATAGTGAAACCCCCTTTATAATTCCTAGTCAGTTTCTCTCCTTCAGAGATATATGGATTGGGTATATCTAATGTGAAATAAAAATTTGTAGGATAACTATGACAACTTATCTAACTTATCTATAATGTACTTATATCCCAGCCCTCTTTAAGAGGTGGTAGTATATAGGATTTTCCTAGACGCTAGAGGATGTATCAGGAGACATGTGTCCATGAGAACCTAGGCTTCATCATAACTGAATTTGGTGGATACAACTCCTCGATAGAATTGATGGCACATGAATCAAGAAATTACAATGCATGCATAACTTTCTTGCTCAATTATAAGCTTTTCCCAAGTCATTAAGAACCTTCTTCTCAATTATGAGATTCTTTTATCAATTATGAAATAATTATTAGTTAATAATTATGAAATTGTGAGAAAATTATTATGAGAAATTACTCAATTATGTAATTTCTTCCCTATAAAATCTCATAACATCCTTATATGGCCCATATAAGTAAAAACAAGGGCGAAACAGGATGAATTTTAGCCAACAACTAAAGTAAGTGGAACTAGGGTATCCCTCACAATAGTGGAGTGAAAAATAGTGTTATAATGCAGAAATATGTGATAACTAAGTGTAATACTATTATTTTCCAACAATCCTCAAAAGAGAGTTACTACACGAAGTGTAGTACTATTATTTTCCAACATTCCTCAAAAGAGAGTTACTACACCTCCTAAAACTATTTAAGGCTCATCCTTGACTCATGAAGAATTCTCACACTTACTTTTGATCTACACCAAGTAGAATCATTAGAAAATGAAAATATTGAATCTCAATGGTCTTGTGAAAGAAAAAATCTCATGTTATACATTGGTTCATTTTTACAAAAGTAGTGGTAGCACATTATAGATATATTAAAAGAAATATATTATATAGTGAATTAGTAAATTTTCGATAAATATATAGTTAAAAAGCACAGTTAACATCAATTCTCCACAAACCCTCAGTGGTTGATCTATTCACGTAAAGGGCTCATGAAGTTTATCATAACCATTTCTCTTTACGTGGAAGGATTTACGTCGATGGCGGACAAAGTTTATAAAAAACATATGTGCTAAGTTAAAAAAACACAAACAAACTAGATATGACACACAATAAAAAAAAGTAAAACGTACATAAAGTATTCCAGTAGAACTGAGAAAACTAGTCAAAATTAAAAATAGCCTAACCATAAGTAATTAACTACATTACACCACAACTCCATTCAGCGAAAATAAGCATTCATAGATTCGAGCAATAGAGCCAAATCTAACCATAAGCAATTAACTATATTATACCACAACTCTATTAAAGAGACAGAACCATTTATACAGATTTTACAGATTTTCACCCTAATTAAAATATAGAAAACACAAGAATTCTGTATCTGTAAGGCACGAGTGGGTTGCACACATTCACTCGACGAGATGTCAAGGAACCGTTTCTCCTCAATGTGAAAGCCAAAGCCAAACACGTTTAAAGGCTAAGCCAAAGCCAAAGCAGTTTTAAAGAAAAATAAAAACATAAAAAACGTTTCCATAATTCCATTAGCAGAGATGCCTTTGCATCTATCTACCTTTCGACTGGTTATGTGGTTATTGTCTACCTGTACCTTTATTTTTTTTTATGGCTGGCTAACTCTTTCTTGCAATTTTTCCTCCATGAAAGGTTTTAATTGCAACCCAATCTAGTAGCTGGCGTTATATGTGAATTACACCAAAAACTATAGAGATAACTACATTTCTTCCAAATCTTTTGAAAGGTGCAGAATATCCTTGTCTATATTTCAGAGAAAACAGCTAGAATTCATACAATATTTTATATCTTTATCATCATTGATGGCTCAGTGGTGCAACATTTGAAATACAAATATCAGACATAACAAAACAATTAACACAAGAAGGAACGGAAGAGAATGGCTATTTTGAATGCGAAGTTTTGAATTAATATTTAGCATTGATTATATAAAAAATTACGAAATTTCCATACATCTGGAGATACCAATATCACAAACGAGGTTTGCTGCAAAATTCTCAAACATGAATATAGAGAAGAATGCCTGGCCTTACCTGCATGCCTGTTACCTACTTCTTCTATTCATTATTGCCTATGGCTCTGTGAATAATCTAAGCCAAAGCTCCATAAGTTTGTATTTAGAGAGTACGAAGGAAAAATGAATAAATGGAAGGGAAAGTTCACAGCCGATCCAGGCAAAAAACATCCGTCGAGAAAACGCTGAACATCTGTAGTCATGCCTAGCGGGTTGCATCCGAATGGACGATAGTGCACTGGATCCCATGGGCGAGCTGCTAATTCCGTTCATTTCTATTGGTTCGACCCACTGTTTCCTGCATGTAAATTCCTTGCAAGAAACCTCTGAATCGCCTTAATCGAAACCCCAACTATACAACAATTCGAACTCCTGTTTCGATGTTGGGAGTTGGCAAGAAACGTCTCAATCGCCTTGAAGGAAACCCCAACGATACAACAATTCGGACTCCTGTTTCGATGCTGATCTCAGCAGAGAGATGGGAAGCCCTTGCGATGATGTTTGTGTCGAAGAACAGTAATTTCACTGCGAAGATTCGTCTCGGTGTTTCTGGAAATATGGGAAACCAACCGACAAAAATTGAATGCGAAGATTCGTCTCGGTGTTTCTGGAGAGATCTAGCTTCTTGAGGAAGCTATCTCCGCCGACATTCCAGAATCCAGAAGCTTCTCTGCTTTGTATAAATATCTGTTTCTGGTAATGCAAATAACAAGTTAAGTTATTGTGTTCAGCTTTCTGTCATGGTATCAGAGCTCCTTCATTGGAGTTATTCTGATTCTTTTATGGTATCAGAGCCGATGGTTTCGGCTTGGTGAGTGTTTGCAGGAGTGAGTGTACTAGGTGAATCGTAAAGAAGCGTCCAGTATTAAGTAGTCAGTCGCTGGAGTTTCTAGCCTGCGTTTGGAGCTTGACCATGAGAAGTGTTTGCAGATGTGTAGCTGCGCTTGTGATAGCTCGGTGGTGTGAAGGCCATAAAGAGTTTGGTGTGTAAAGTGAACGCCGAAGATAATCAGATTGGATAATCAGATCGTGAGGTGTGGTAAGGTCGGTGGGAAGAACCGTGCAGAGTTCGCTGTGCAGAGATTGAGCTGCCAAGCGGTTCAGTGTCCATTTATTTTGTTTGGCAGTGTTGGAGAGGGTTATTACTGAGATTGTGTTGTTGGAAAATTGTGGTTGTGAGGTCATCCTCCGTGTGAAGGAAGCCGCCGTGTGAAGCAAGGTGTTGTGTGGAGCTCAAGACTTGCGATCGCTCCGAGTGTTGAAGTTGTAGCTGCTGAGTTGCGCCGGAGCCTCTGGTGTGAAGAGTTGTGAGCCTATTGGGTCTCGGCTAGTAGAGCTGATCTCCCATTGGTGTTGAAAATTGGACGAGGTGTAGACTGCTGGCACGGCTTGACGAGCTGTGAGAAGCGATGGCGCTTGAGCTGTGTGCCGGCAAGGAGAAGTAGTGACTAGGAGCCGTTAAGCTGTGTTGAGCCAGAGCAGAGGGCTCAGTGTTCTGTTGATCCTGTTGTGGGCGAGGGACCAGCAATTAACTTGTGTGATAGTTGTTCAAAGCAAAAACCAGTGGAGTTGTACGGGTGTGTGGGAAGCACTCGATCGTACGTGGAGGCGCGAATTCCTGGAGAGAAAAATTCCTGTAGAGAAACGTGGACTAGCAGAGGAGCTGCCTGGAGAAGCGGCCAGCTCAAAGTTGCGATACTTTGAGAAGTCGTACTGGCGCTGAGGAGCCTCTTGCTAAACTTGTAATTAACGCTGCTTGTGGAGCTAATGCCCGGAGAAGCTCATTCAGTGAGACTTCAATTCTGTGCGTCGTTTGAAGATTCCCGCAAAATTTGACGAGACCAGAAGAGTACGTTGTGAGCCATAGCAAAGATTAAGCCGGGCCGTTGAATTTTCCTTAAAGGCATTATAAAGTTCTTTATATCTGGTGAGTGCTTTTAAATGCAGGGTTGTAGGGTTGTTTTTATATCTGGTGAGTGTTTTTAACAATGGCATTAAAATTGTTAAAGGAGCACCTTGCATGCAAATATTTTGGTGGCTTTTGTGTGTTTTTTTTAAAAGTGGGTTTATTAAAAAAAGTTTATTATATATAATGAATTTGTGAATGCTGATAAAAAAAATCTGAAAGCGTTATTGTTGTTTCTGCTACTAGCCCTATGTTGCGAATGTGAGTTTGGTGTCAAATATTTTTCTTTGAAAACTTTTTTTTTTTTTTATGAATTAAGGTGTGTTGTATGTAAAAATTTGTTGTAGATTTGGCTTTAATATAGAGCAATGGGTAGGCAAAAGAGACAAAAAGAGTTCCGAAGAGAACTCAAAAATATCAAGAGAAATGATTAAAAAGTAGAAGTTGCAGAAGAATATGCATTGTTGCGTGATATTAAATCAATGCTCAATGAAGATATGAATCCAGAAGAATATGCATTGTTGCGTGATATTAAATCAATGCTCAATGAAGATATGAATCCAGATCAACCAGAAGATTTTACGGATGCAGTATTGAATAGATTCATGCCAGTGCTGTCATCATTCTCAGGTAAAAATTTTGAACTTTGGGCTATTAAAATGGAGGGATTAGGTTTAGTAGATTTATGGAAAATTGTCCAAAAAACTGATATGAATTCTGAAAATAAAAGTAGACGTACATTAGCATTATTTATCATTATAGCAGCTTTACATGAAAACATCCTCTCAAGCCTTTTAAATGAATTTGGTGAAGTATTTGATCCAAAAATGTTTTGGCATATTCTTGAAATAAATTTTATCATGAAGTGGAGTCAAAAAGACAAAATTGATGAAATTGTTGTTAAAAATTGTGATGGTGTTGAAAGCATCATAACTCGGATCAAGACTGAAAGTATGTCTGTAGCTGACAATAGAGTAGCATGTGATAGTCAAGAAATTCCCTCTGATGCAAAATCTTGTGAAGTCAAATATGATGAGAATTATGTATCTCATGAAGAGTGGTTTAGTTTGATGCATGAAAAGCAACTCATTGATGAGTTTTGTTTGGTGAGAGGATATGCCTATCTCCATCTACAAATCAAATGTAAGATGACATGTTTGCAACAACGGAGCTGATTAAAGAGGTTGAAATCATGAATCAACCAACTATGAAAGATGAAGATCTACAGAATGATTTAGATATTACAGAGAGCAAAATTGTGGAGGATTCAATAGCATCTCATGAAGTTGTAAAGGACTCAATAGCAGCTCTTGATGAAGTTGTGGAAGACTTAATAATAGTTGATGAAGTGAAGAAATTTAAGAGCCTCTTTGAAGAAGAGTGTGCAAATTTTGACACTGGGGAAAAAGCACTTGAAGAAATGGCAAGCATTGAGGACAAGTGTAAATATCGAAAATTTCCAGTAATGATGAATCGAAAGAATGTTAGCCTGAAATCAAGAAAGGAGAAACTTCACCACTATCTTATGGCGAGAAAGGTGAAGATGAAACTGCGTTTGCAAATAAACAAGTATGGACGATTTAGAAAGAAGAAAAAAATGACAGTATTGTTGTCATGTTTTTTGTTCTGTTGTAAGCCTAGCTGAGACTTAGATCAGCATACATATGAATTAAGAGTGTTTATATGTATAGTGTATTTTGTGTGTTTGTATATTGTTGAAATTAAGGGGGAGTGTTGGAGAATAGTAATTTCAACCAACCACCACCGACAAAATTAAATGCGAAGAGTCGTCTCGGTGATTCTGGAGAGATCTAGCTTCTTAAGGAAGCCATCTCCATCGACATTCCAGAATCCAAGAGCTTGTCTGCTTTGTATAAATATCTGTTCCTAGTAATGCAAATAACAAGTTAAGTTATTGTGTTCAGTTTTCTGTTATGGTATCAGAGCTCCTTCATTGGAGTTATTCTGATTCTTTCAGTTTGATTTATTTTGTTACCTCAGGGCTTTTGCTCTTGTATAAAGCTCTCAGGTCTCTACATATCTTAAATAATGAATCCACTGAAGAAGAGGGAGGTGTAACCCTAAACTGAAACCCTAAACCCTAATATCTAGGGCATAACTAATCCACCCAAGAAAAGGGAGGTGTAACCCTAGACTAAAACCCTAAACACTAATGTCATTAGGGTGGGTGAAACACTTCAAGCTGTAGGTTCCTGAGGTCGACTGAAGGGAACTAACCAACAAACAAAGTGTAGCCAGAATATTACCGAGTTATTCGAATGGGAAGCTCTAAACCTTCCACACTTATATACACATTATGTATCCATCAATTCAAGGAGAAAAACAAAAGTTGAAAAAAGACAGATCCATGACAAACGCCCAACGAGCAGATCCAAAATGGGTTACCATTTCACGCATATCTGGTAGACCACCACATCTATTTGACGCCATAGTTGTCTAGAACTAATTACGTATTCCACCATGCCTTGGCTTTGTCCTTTGTTCTGCAATTTTGGGGCACCTTTCCCTTGCTTTTGATTCACGGATCCAAAGTTTTTCTTCTTCTGTTTCAATTTCTGTTCAACCTTGGCAGTGTTAGGGTCCTGTGATTTGGTAGATTGGCAAGCCAAGTGACAAGGTAACACTAAACCAACTTTGTAGCCCAAGGACCTAGCCTTCCTGGACTCAGAGAGGGCTCTCTCTATTTGTGCAAAGGACGTATAGTTGTTTGCTTCTTATGTTTTTTATTTTGGGCTAGTTGTTAAGTAGATTTTTGGCTTGTTTTTAGGTTTTTTGAGGGAGGAACCGATCAAATTTTTAAATACATAAAAATATTGTTAGATTAACTAGGCTATGGGGTCGAAAAGGTCGAGAAAGCCTCAGATGGCAGACAGGGTATATTGAAGGGCCGATTTGATCAAGGTAAAATGGATCTTTAGGTGGAATGAAATGGGATGGACACTAGATTTTGTGAAGGACAAAGAATTTTAAACATAAATAGTTCTACAACAGACATCTATGTGGTAGGGCTAACCATTAATCATGAAAAATGTAACTTCAAATTGATAGATGCCTAAAATAAACATTAAAGCGATACATAGAGATATATGACTCTCTAACTTTAGGATAATTGCTATAAAAAACAATTAAGATAAACAAATAACTGAAGCTACGAAGACGAAACTTGTAGACATAGTATTTTGAGCTATCAAGCACTTTGAACTAAAATTTCAGAGTATTGGCAAAGGGCAAGATCAATATAAGATCTCTTTGGTTCAATTGGGACAATCTAACATTCAGAGAAAGGTTTCAGTAATGGGATTTTGGTTAACTAAGGAGTAAATAGGGCGTACCATGAATCATACTAATTAGCACACATAATAACCATTAATGCAACTGAAAACAAGTTCTTAGGGTATCAAAGAGCATTTAAGAATTCATTTGACATAACTAAGAAAGAAGACAAACATAGAAGCTATAATGAATCAAGAAATATGAGGTGCCTACATGGGCATGTCTCAAATCTATTCTTTACTGTCCTACAACAAGCAAGAGAACATGAAAATATATATGTAACTAAGGAAACATAACAAGAGGAACAGTATACCATTTTACCAAGTCAAGGAATCCTACAACAGTCCTCTTTCACCATCCAAAACATTCAAGAAACTCTCTAATGCATGAGACAAAGTATTTCTTCCAAGCTTGTATAAGCATATATTGATCTATATCATCAAGTTTAGCCTTGTTTACAATGAAATCTCTTGGAATATATAGGCCAAAGTGAAGGAGAACCTCCTAGTGCAACTAGCAAGCTCATTGGTCCATCACAAATATCTTATTTTATCCTTGAGACTTTGCAAAGCCCAAGGCACAAAATATCTATAAAAACATCCTAAAAATGCTAAAAAAGAAAATTAAATTGAATTTTCCCAACTGAAAATGGCCAAAAAAGGCTAAACACACATTTGGAAAAGCCAGTTTAGAAAACTACATTTTTCACAAAAATGCTTCAGAAATATAGTAGCATAAAATTTCATGTCTTGTGGGCAACCTTTGAAGGACTTCCCGATGTCGAAACGAGACTCGTGATAGCTCGTTGTAAAGCCCTGTATGTCTAGTTTTTGAAAATACTTTGTTTTCCCCAAACTAATCACTGGAAGCCTGTAAAAAACTGACCTGTCTGGAAAAAATCATAAATTAGCCCTTGCTGATATGGGAGGCAAAGTGCTGAAAAAGTGCTAGAAAGAGCTAATAGAGACTTAAGCCTTCAAAAGAAAATGACCGGGCACTAGAAAAAGCTAAATCAATTTGCCCGATGGAAATTGAAGGTTACACAAGAAAAGCTCAAGGTGGCCCGAAAGAGGTGCCTGGTAGAAAAAGTGGGAAAAGACACATCAAAGCTTGAAATTTTGGCCTCCTCTTATCTACATGCTTTTGAAAACCCATGAGGGTTATGCTCGCCAAAATTGGGCATAATTCGACAGGTTTTTGTTTTTTGACAATTTTGGGCTTATTTCAGAAAACCATGGACATCGCCATTTTAGTTCAAAGCATCCTCAGAGGTTGAAAGTGGTATCATTGAATGCATTAAATCTAGGGGCATCTACTCAGCAAATTTTAGATCAATTGAAATATTTTTGGTCCCCCAAAGAGGCGAAAAACAGTCACTTTTTTACCTTTATCTTGTTTGCTAAACACAAAAGAAAAACAATGATCATTTAAAAGGAGAGAGATTCTGTTAGAAGGTTCATTATTCAGTGACAAGGGGGTTGTCTTTTGTTTTGGAGAAACAATAACCATCACAGAAGGGCAGTTTTATTCAAAATCAGAACACAATGTTTTTCTAAGGGATATAATCTTTCTTTTAAATCAATCCCTTAAAAATAGTGACAACCACAGGAGATAGTGAATTAAGAGTGAAGAGTTCATATTATCAAGGTCAAAGAGAGCTGATTGTGTTTAAACAAATTTGTTGGCTAACTAAGCACAGACTTAGTTTTTCAACGAGTAACAGTGTTTGATTAAGAGCCTGTTTCAAAAACACTTGAACATGTTTTCCTGGTTAAATCAGTCAAGGATCTCATAAGCAAAATGCATCCTAAGCCAGATAACATGAGTGGTCCTCACAAAAGGTATGAGCCTTTTTCAACTCAAGAAATGAATGCATCTCCTTTAGTGCTCTTTAACTTTCATGAAGTAGGATGTTTGAAATTTTGTCAAAAGATTCGAGAAGTGAAAATTGATCTTCCCTTGACACATTTGTTTCTTTAAAGGCTTCAAGGGAAGCATGTTCATCTACCAGGTTTATACTTCAAGCTCTCTCCTAGAACTATCTCCAAAGCTACCAAAATTCCATATATCGAAGAAAAATGGTTTAAGAAAACCTACCTAGATTCATATCAATACAAACCCTTCTTGAAACCAGAACATCGGGATGCATACCCACCTATTTTTCCTTTTTCCTATTTGTTGACCAGCTATGCTCCTCTTGTGAAAATCATCATGAAGTATTTCACATGCGAAGGGAGGTTTTCTCGAGTTTATGCTTATCATATCATATTACTCACGCACTTCACAAGAACTCAATTGCTAAACCTACCTTTTTTCCTCTATAGAAGCATTGACAAGATGGCTTCCACTATTCAAAATAAGCCTTCCTCTCAACATCAAGCTTGTATTTTTCCTCATTCCCTTATCAAGATCGCGTCGTCCATCAATTTTAGAAAAAGGGAGTTTCTTGGGACTCTTTCATTTCACATCCCGATTTCGCCACTGCTTCTTTATATCATGCGTCTTCCTCACCATCCATTTATCATATCTATCCTTTTTCCAGCAAATTCACTCCTAAGAAGCAAAAATATCCTATGATTGAAAGTGAAGAAGAAAAAAGTGAGAAAGGGAAAAACAGTGAAGAAGAGCAAAGTGAAAGGAGGCAAACCAGTGATGAGGACGGACAAAATGAAGAATCCAAACATAAGAGTGAGCATAAGAAGGAAATGATGAAGAGCTGGAACAAATCGATGAAGAACACATCAGTCACAAAGAGGAAACTATTGGTAGCCCACACAGTAGTGAGCATGATGATGATGAGGCACAAAATAGTGAGGATACAGAGCCTAACAGTCATGAAGAAAGAAGCAACAAAAGTGAACAAGGCAGCCTACAAGGTGACAGCCAAGGCACTTATGAGGGGGGTCAATACAGTCCTCAAAGGGACACTTATGATGAAAAACAGGTAAGCCCTCCAGCCACCAAGGATGATAACAAACAAACCCCAAGAAGTGAACATTCTAAAGAGGGCGGCATAGAGAAAAACGGCCAAATCAGTGACCATGAGCCTATAAGTGATAAAGACCAACAAAGCAGTCTTTAAAATGAGGAAAACAGTGACAAAGATGATGGTGGGAGCAGTAAAGTTAAAGATCAAATAGAGAATGTGCTAGCTGCCTCTCCTAGGCAAGGGGCCATACTTTATTCTCCAAAGGTAACAAAGCCCTGAACTTCAAGAAAGAAAGTGCCTCAAGTTGTAACTCCCAATGTTACTAGAGCACTCCGAAGAAAAGGCAAGTTGCCCAAGAAGTCCATTGTTGAATTACCAAAGAAGAGGAGAACCAAAAAACCTATCTAAGGCAAAGGGAAGGAAACAGAGGAAAGTAGCTATGAGAAGGAAAGAGATTTTGACATCATCCAAATAGACAGTGATGATGGGGATAATGAATCTAATATTCTCGAAAATATTTAATGAACAAAGAAGCACAAATTCATGACCTAAGAGCTGATCTAGAGAGGTCAAAGGACCTCATACATGTTCTGTAAACACGAAACAAACAAATGAATGTCGACATGGCAATTTATGAGGACTGGGCTTTCAGGTACCAAAGGGAAGCCTCCAAAGTGAAAATCAAGATGGAAGAACTTATGGGCGAATTCAATGACACCGAAGAAGAAGAGAAACCAAAGAGGAAGAGGCTTAGGATTATGGGTCTCAAAAAAGCTTTGGAGAAACAGAAAGAAGAAGAAGCAGCTTTTTTCCGATCTTTTCCTCATACTTCTTTACTCAACCAAGAAATAGAAAATAATAGAGAATAATAAAAATAAAATCATAAAAAGAAAATCATTGTTTTTCTTTTGTGTTTAGCAAACAAGTGTTATCTAAATGAAGAAAAATTCACCTCTTCAGTACTATGTGAGAGAAATGAGGTTTTTGAAAAGGTTTGTTTGTGGATTTTGGAGACAAATGTCTCTTGGTTTTGGCACACAGTTTCTTCACACTGTATCTCTTTTTTTTTATCCTTTGCAACCAATAGCAAGAAAACCTCCTTTAAACTGATAAAAGCCCTTATATTTTATCATTGTTTCTCCTTTGAAATTTATTTTAAAACCCTCCTTTAAACTGATTTAAAAAAACCCCAATAGAAACACTACTTTTTTTGAAGACTGTGTTATCTTCAACTTTTCCTCAAATTAAAAATAGACCGAGAGGCATAAATACCTTTGGAAAATGAGCTTGTTGTGTGAAAACTGGCCTTCAACACCTTTGATCTGCTTTTGAGTATTGGCCTGTGGGAAAAGTAGTGTGTTTAGAACAATTTTGAGATGGGCGGGCATTTAGCACAGAATGCGCTGTGCAGAAAGTGCGTCAGGTCACCCTCGGGCACCCAGTGACTTCCGGGACAGGCATGCCGCGCGAGGCTACAAGCACACCATGCTTTTGTGTAAACTCTTTGATGGGCACCTACAGGCGCCGCACAGAACTTTTGAGCCTAAAATCTTCAAAATCTCCTGAAAATTGCTTCTTTCTTCGGTGAGGAGGCTAATGAATGTTTTTTTCGAGTCTTTAAGCTTTATGAGGGCCTTTCAAAGGCCTTTTCCTCCTTGTTAAAAACGAAGAAAACTTTTTTTTCTTTTGCAACCTCTTAGAATGGTTTTTCCGCCTTTTGAAAAGGTTTTTTATGAAAATATTAATCACCGCAACCTTGAAAACCTATGTAGTCATTTGTTGAAGTAAGAAGGTCTTTTTAAATTGGGACTGGACCCACTGCACTATTATTTCACCCTTGGCCTTTGATGTGGATGATGCTTCTATCCCATCAACCTTTGTGACACAAAAATGAAAGGTCCTTATTTACTACAAACTCATCTTTTCAATAGTATGTCCTTCGTCTTCGATTGATTTGAACAAGTAACTATCAAAGTTTGACTTTCATTAATAACCTAGAGGGAGTTTAGCTTTGATAACATAATGAGTTTATCCAAAACATTAAATGCCCTTTTCTCATTAGTCATCTAGGTGGACTGTCCCTTATATCATTTTGCAAATAAGTTTAGAAACTGATCTTTAGGTCTATCAATTTAACCATCCATAAGAGGCTTATTTAGTCAATATTGCAACTTGTGATTTATCCTTTGAATGAATTTTTCAGAAATACAGGGTCAGAGTTTTTAAATACTAGCAGCTATCCTTTGCTTGTGATATGAGATAGGTTTTTCAACCTATGAAACCTTATTGAATCACCACTGATTCTGAACTCTGTCTTTCAAAAATAAAGAAATTGCTTAAGCATAATTTGAAACTCTGTCGATACATTTGTTGTTTCATCCTTGGGAATGACGTAGCCCATAATTTCTGAAGTTACTTAAAACACTTTAACCCTCTGCTTTTAAATCAAGGAGGTTCTTATCATCTTCCCAACCATTTGCTCTTGATTGGAGGAGGCCTTACCATGATGTCTTCTAACCATCTACTTTTTAATGCAGGAGGTCATTTCTGTGCTTTCAACCATCTGCTCTTTTAAAGGAGGAGGTTCTTACTGTGAATATGTCATTTCAACTATTTCAAAACTCTATTAACTTTCTGTAAACCATGTGTCTCTGCTTGGTATTATGTCAAATAGGCAACAATTTGCTTTATGATATATGTTCTAAGATAGGTATTCTGTGTAAACTATCCCTGTGAATTTCAAGAACATAAACCATCTGACTTGTATATGTAGAATATTTTCTTTCTAGACATAGCTAATTGACTTCCCTTGACTATGTTTGTAGAGGCAGGTTGGATTTCCTTTTGGAGAAGATTTCGAAAAGACTATTGGTTAGCATAACATCAGCCTTATGTATTCATATGACTTGGAGGTTGATCTTTGTTTTTAGGCAACTTTGGCGTTTAGACTACACCCATTAGTAGCCCTTCATTTGCTGTATTTCACTTGGTATACTAAGGGAAAGCTAATTCAGCATGCAAGATCCTTTTGACTTTGTCCCTTTTCTCTTTTGCACATTGATCATTATTTCAATCACACCCCTGCAGAGTTGTAAAAACATATGAATTTGAACTCTGAAGAGCTTCCTTGGTGTCTTATGGAGATTTTTCCTGACCTAAGCATGTTCTTTTAGACAGTGAACATACTTATCTTCTTATGTTTTAGATCTTTATTGAACTTCTTCCAGACTCTGACAGAATGACCTCTTAGTGGTGTGTGATCTATGGATGGTTCAAGACCTGTTTTTTCTAATTAGGAACTAATTCATGGCTGACTGGTACTGAACAGAGGCTTTCGGCTCAGGATATTTTTACCAAAGCAAGGATTCCCTAAAACACCACTATCTAACTTAGGTGTGAACTTGACATATTCTGAGTGTTTCTTGGGTATGATTAGATTTTAAAATGACAGATGAACAGAGATAGGGTTTCAGATATTTTTTCAACAATTAGATAATGAATGGCTTGAGGAATAAGGGTAAATGACAATAGATAACTTTCCGCTATGACAGCTATGGATAGGGTTATCTTGCTAAAACCAGATAGGACTTGACAAATGGGTTTTTCTTATTATAGGCTAACCGGAAGGGGTAGGAGGACAAAAATTGTTTTGGGGTGTTTTCTAGATAATAGATTGGACAATTTGGAAATCAGACTCTAGAAAACTCAAATTAGGAAACTAATCATCAACAATAGGTGAAAAATATTGATGACTAACAGTGGCTCCATTTGGGCAGGGCAACTCCTATTTAGGAGGCGTCTAGAATTTCAGATCTCTAGCTTTTGAAGGCCAGTGCCTTATCCATTGGCACAAATTTCTTTCTTTCTTGATGCTATTTCTAAATGTGGACAACATGATTAGCATCAAAGTCGTTCTCTACCTACCCAGCTACATTCTACACTTATATCCACTGGGTGTTCAGATTAAACTGATGAACTCCTTTGTTTCTCTATCTATGCTAGATCGACTGTCAATATTAAGTTGTTTGATAGGATTTGATTCACTAAACTAAAACATGAAATTGAAAAATGATCAAATCAAGATTAAAGAGTCTGATTTGTAATGTACCTGTGGCATAAAAGACAAGCTGCACACAAATATTATTTTGCATGAAAATAAGATCTAGAAAAATCAGGGCTAGGATACACAGTTTGTTTTTCATCCCTTAACAAAGACTTACTAGACCCCTACTAGCCATGATAAGAATTTCAAAAAATATATCACAAGTATGAACTCTACAGGTCTAATAACATATCTCAGCACAATGATCTCATATTTATTTGAGAATCATGAAAAAGCATTAATGTCTTATCACATTAGCTACATTATCATCTATTAGGTAAAAATTTTATTGTTATTTCATTTATAAATTAAAACATGATGAGATCCAAAATCCAACCACGTTTGGGATCTCCACATTCCACCAGACCATAGATTGGCTAAACCAAATATCTCTTCAACCAATCACCCTCCTTCCATATTCCAAGCATCAATGTGGGTCTCAAAACCAAACAAATCAACCGGTGCTTGCCGAGGATAAACCATCTCACCCTCATTAATATAACCAATATTTACCACAATCCTCTCTATATCAGTAGGCCATAAACAAGCACGAACACCAGTGGATTTCTTCACCTACACCATGAGGAGATTTCATGTCTCCTAGTCTCTAGGATTTATGGCGATCCACTATATGATCTATGGTTAACTAGGCCATAATCGAGACACCACCCTCTAGGCTTTACCGTATATCCGGCCATTCACTATTCAAGGATTCTTAGGCCTGGAAAATGGAAACCACCTCTAAGCTTTACTGTATATCCTTCCATTCACTGGTTGAGGATTCCTAGGCCCACTAAGTCACAAAATACCTCATTTTATTGCAACCCACAATATGGTTCGGGGGTTACTAGCCTTGTGGCTTTACCATAATCAATTGTATGCTTTGGGGATTACTGGGCCATGTGCTATTTCATTCTTAGATCTACCTCGCTCAATTTCAAATCCATCCAACAATCCAGTTCATCCAAAACATCAGTACCCCATCACACCATGGCTATATAGAAATAGAAAGGAAAAGATAAAGAGCATTGTCACACCTATCAAAACCCATGGAAATAATGAGAAGATAACCAAGAACACACATGCATAACCATGCATGACAATTCTACCGAGGAAATAACACATGAAAATTGGTACCTAGAACTAAACTTGATGTAGCTGCTTGATCCTACTCTTCCTTGCTTGACCTTTGCTACCTCTTTGTCTTATTTTCCTTTCTTGATCCAATGCTGACATGCTCCAAGAAATCTATAAGTGCCCAAAAGTGTGATAGAGAGAGACATCTCCAAAACTAAACTGAAAAAAAAAAAAAAAAAAAAAAAAAAAAAATTACCCACTAATCCTCAAAAGCCTTTATATTAATGAGGCCTCTATTTTCTTCATTTCCACTATTTTTATTCATTTTCCTCCTTCATTGGTTTCACATTTCTTTTCTCCTAATTTCCATTATGTTCATAAACAAATTGCAAAAAAATTCCATTTACCTCTCCAAAGCCTTTGTCATTTCCTTTTCAAATTTCCTTACCCATAATAATTAAAATGAACATCCACACTAGGATTTTTTCCCAACATTCATCTTGGAAAAAGTGTCCCATAACAGTCATTCAAAAATAATTAAAACAATGAATAGTGAAAATAAATAGGAATCAATAGAAAATTATTCATAAATTAACCGAGCCAAATAATATAGAAAAAATGAAGAGAACATGCTCACTAAGGATTTTTCATGAGTAGAGTTGTCAATTTTGCTGTCTTTAAATATCCTTAGAAGGTTAGGATCTATTTCTCCATGGATATTTTCATCAAATCCATTATGTAGTGTGTAATGGAAATCAAGTGAAACTATCTAAATCTAGTAAATCAACAAATTTTCATTCCGCACAGAGGGGTGAAAAGGTTTATATCTATATATCTCCACATTAGAAACCATAACAATGTTAAAAAAAAATTCATGCATAAGAGAACATAAAATATGAAGAGAAATACAATTTTTTTCATGCATAAGTTAAGAAGTACAATATATTTTGTACCTTGAAATAGTGAAACCCCCTTTATAATTCCTTGTCTGTTTCTCTCCTTCAAAGATATATGGATTGGGTATATCTAATGTGAAAGAAAAATTTCTAGGATAACTATGACAACTTAATAAACTTATCTATAATATCTTTATATCCCACCCCTCTTTAGAGGGTGTTAGTATATAGGATTTTCCTAGACTCTAGAGGATGTATCAGAAGACATGTGTCCATGAGAACCTAGGCTTCATCATAACTGAATTTGGTGGATACAAGTCCTCGATAGAATTGATGGCACATGAATCAAGAAATTACAAGGCATGCATAAGTTTCTTGCCCTATTATAAGCTTTTCCCAAGTCATTAAGAAACTTCTTCTCAATTATGAGATTCTTTTATCAATTATGAAATAAATATTAGTTAATAATTATGAAATTGTGAGAAAATTATTATGAGAAATTACTCAATTATATAATTTCTTCCCTATAAAATCTCATAACATCCTTATATGGCCCATATATGTAAAAACAACGGCCAAAGAGGATGAATTTTACCCAACAATTAAGGTAAGTGGAACTAGGGTATCCTTCAAAATAGTGGAGTGAAAAATAGTATTATAATGCAGAAATATGTGATAACTAAGTGTAATACTTTTATTTTCCAACATTCCTCAAAAGAGAGTTACTACACTAAGTGTAGTACTATTATTTTCCAACATTCTTCAAAAGAGAGTTACTACACCTCCTAAAACTATTGAAGGCTCATCATTGACTCATGAAGAATTCTCACACTTACTTTTGATCTACACCAAGTAGAATTCTTAGAAAAGGAAAATATTGAATCTCGATGGCCTTGTGAAAGAAAAATTCTCATGTTATACCTTGGTTCATTTTTACAAAAGTATTGGTAGAACATTATAGATATATTAAGAGAAATATATTGTTTAGTAGATTAGTAAATTTTCGATAAATGTATAGTTAAAAAGCACAATTAACATCAATTCTCCAAAAACCCTCAAGATAAAAGAATATATCAAAGAGAAAAACTACCAATAACTTCATCAATTGAAAATTAGAAATAACTTCTCAATTGGTTCATATATTTAAGAAATGATTGTAGATGGAAGCACCATAAATTTTTCACTGAAGTATGATAGTATGAAGCTCAATATAAGAGATAAGAATATTTAGAGGGGTTTGAGAAAATGCATCAATGATTTGGTTTTGCTTCGTAGTGGTAATGTTACTAAACAAGCACAAGATATATAAAGAGTTACTTGAAGCATGTAATCAACTAACGATGTATTAAACGCTGAATTCGAGAGTTGAGAAAATGTATTAAGGAATAGGCCAGTATTTCATGGAAGTGTCACTAGTATGGAAGTGTCACTAGTATTTCATGGTAATATGTAATGTGACCAGAGAAGCACATAGATACAAATGAAACCACTTTGAATCACGACCTAGATGTAAGAGTGTAATCGGGTTATGGATGTGTTCAATGCAAAATTTGCAACACGCATGCCAGAGCTGCGTGAAATTAAGTATCTCTGTTAGAGATAGCTATGGTTTACCTGAAGTTTCTAAAATTGGACAAATCAATTTCAACCTCAGGTTCGTTGCTCAACGTAACAAGCCCCAGTTGAGACGCCCTTGCAAAATCTCTTTTTGGAACGTCATGTCTCTCAACAATTCTATGGAGCTTTCGGTATGAAATGAGGTCAATGTATGGATGGAATCGACTGAAAATTTAGATTTATGGTTTAATTTCACCAAGTTTAAGTGTGGTTTAGACGCTTGTTTTTCTCCGCCAATAAGTTTTGAAACAGTGTGACAAAATATTTTCGACAAGATAGATACGAGAGTCGAAGTTTCGAAACGTCCGTTATAAAAGATATTTTGATATAAAGCTCGACAAACCTATACCACACTTTCCGATATATTACAATCCGATGCCATACAGCACCTCAAAACATAGGAATATAAAATAAAGCAAAGTAAGTTGCAAAAACCAGAATACTTGTCAGGAAAAAGGTATTTAACATTGACACATAAGGTGGCTAAATTAACGCACTTTCATGCTGTGCTGAAAATTTTGTGAACTTTTGGGACCAGAAAACTTAAGGCTTCAGTGGTTGACCTATTGACATAAAGGGATCATGAAGTTTATCATAACCCATTCTCTTTACGTGGAAGGATTTACGTCGATGGCGGACAAAGTTTATAAAAAAACATATGTGCTAAGTTAAAAAAAAACAAACAAACTAGATATGACACTGAATAAAAAAGTAAAACGTACATAAAGTATTCCAGTAGAACTGAGAAAACTAGTCAAAATTAAAATTAACCTAACCATAAGCAATTAAGTATATTACACCACAACTCCATCAAGCAAAAATAAGCATTCATAGATTTGAGCAATAGAGCCAAACCTAACCGTAAGAAATTAACTATATTATACCACAACTCCATTAAACAGACAGAATCATTTATACAGATCTTCACCTGAATTAAAATATTGAAAACACAAGAATTCTGTATCTGTAAAGCACGAGTGGGTTGCACACATTCACTCGACGAGATCTCAAGGAACCGTTTCTCCTCAAAGTGAAAGCCAAAGCCAACCACGCTTAAATGCAAAGCCAAAGCCAAGCAGTTTTAAAGAAAAATAAAAACATAAAAAACGTTTCCATAATTCCATTAGCAGAGATGCCTGTGCATCTACCTTTCGACTGGTTATGTGGTTCGAATATTGTCTACCTGTACCTTTATATTTTTCATGGCTACCTAACTCTTTCTTGCAATTTTTCCTCCATGAAAGGTTTTAATTGCAACCCAATCTAGTAACTGGCGTTATATGTGAATTACAGCAAAAACTATAGAGATAGCTACATTTCTTGCAAATCTTTTGAAAGGTGCAGAATACCCTTGTGTATATTTCAGAGAAAACAGCTAGAATTCATACAATATTTTATATATTTATCATCATTGATGGCTCAGTAGTGCAACATTTGAAATACAAATATCAGAAATAACCAAACAATTAACACAAGAAGGAATGGAAGAGAATTGTTATTTTGAATGCGAAGTTTTGAATTAATATTTAGCATTGATTATATAAAAAATTACGAAATTTCCATACATCTGGAGATACCAATATCACAAACGAGGTTTGCTGCGAAACTCTCAAACAAGAATGTAGAGAAGAATGCCTGGCCTTACCTGCATGCCTGCTACCTACTTCTTCTATTCATTATTGCCTATGGTTCTGTAAATAATCCAAGCCAAAGCTCCATAAGTTTGTATTTAGAGAGTAGGAAGGAAAAATGAATAAATGGAAGGGAAAGTTCACAAACACCCGTTGAGAAAACGCCGAACATCTGTAGTCATGCCTAGCGGGTTGCATCCGAATGGACGATAGTGCACTGGATCCCATGGGCGAGCTGCTAATTCCGTTCATTTCTATTGGTTAGACCCACTGTTTCCTGCATGTAAATTCCTTGCAAGAAACCTCTGAATCGCCTTAATCGCAACCCTAACGATACAACAATTCGAACTCCTGTTTCGATGTTGGGAGTTGGCAAGAAACCTCTGAATCGCCTTGAACGAAACCCCAACGATACAACAATTCGGACTCCTGTTCCATGCTGATCTCAGCATAGAGATGGGTAACCCTTGCGATGATGTTTGCGTTGGAGAACAGTAATTTCAACCAACCACCACCGACAAAATTAAATGTGAAGAGTCGTCTCGGTGTTTCTGGATAGATCTAGCTTCTTGAGGAAGCTATCTCCGCCAACATTCCAGAATCCAAAAGCTTCTCTGCTTTGTATAAATATCTGTTCCTGGTAATGCAAATAACAAGTTAAGTTATTATGTTCAGTTTTCTGTCATGGTATGAGAGCTCCTTCATTGGAGTTATTCTAATTCTTTCATGCTATCAGAGCTATTGGTTTCGGCTTGGTGAGTGCCTGCAGTTGAGCCTGTGTAGTAGGTGAATGGTAAAGAAGCGTCTAGCATTGAGTATTCAGTCGATGGACTTTCGAGCCTGCGTTTAGAGCTTGACAGTGAGAAGTGTTTGCAGATGTGTAGCTGCGCTTGTGATGTCTCGGTGGTGTGAAGGCCATAAGGAGTTTGCTGTGTAAAGTGAACGCCGAAGATAATCAGATTGGATTATTTTAGTGATCGTGAGGTGTGCTAAGGTCGTTGTGAAGAACTGTGCAAAGTTTGCTATCCAGAGATTGAGTGTTGAAATATTACTTTCACCTGCTCAGTACTGTAAGCCGCTTGTTATATTTTTTTGAAGGGCTCTGGCTAAGAGTCGCCTTCTATTTCCGGTGATCAGTCAAGATGTGAAAAACCCTACAATCCTTTGTATTTTCGAAAAATAGAGCATTTCATTTTAAAGCAAAGAACAGAGCTTTCATTTTGAAAGAAGAGGATTTCCTTTTGTATGCAGAGTATTTGTTTTGTATGCACCGGAGTTTAAAATTATTTGAAGGACAGTGGTCCCTAGACCACGTGGCAGAAGTAAATTGAATCGCATTGTTTTGGACCCTACATCAAGCAAATTTTCGAACGCGATGTGTTTTATGAGGCGGATTGAAATCAGTTTCGCGTCACAATTTGAAGCCCATACACAAGCCCAAAATCGGACGCGATATGGCTATAGAAAGGATTGGAATCCTCATCGTACCCACACATTTTCTTGTGACGTCAACCAAAGTTTTAAGCGATTTGCCCATTGCAATATGGTTTAAGCTTTTTGAAGTCTGGGGTATGGTTCGACTTATTATGGTTTATTTTGTTTTTTTTTATCGTGGGATAAAAAAGTTCCAGACCTTTGGAACGATATACATATGTTTTTAACATATGTTCGTTTTGCAATAGTGGGGCCCGAGGTCCTTTTAAAATAGGTTTATGTTTTGTTAAACATTATACCACACATATATAGGCCGACAACCTTTTAAATAGATTTTGTTTTAAAGTCTGTTATAGTTTTGTTTAATATAGTTTTTGTTTATTAAATTTGCGCTGTGCCACAATGTATAAAAAGCTTTAAAAGACTTTGTGTAGGTAATGTTATGTTTTGTTTGAAAAGCACAACTGTTTGAAAATATTCTATTACACAACAGTGTAGTGATATTTTTTTGTGAGACAGAGTGCATATTGAAAACACAGTAGTGTGTTGTATTTGCATAGACAGTGTGCAATCTTTTGTAACAGTTTTTTGAGGTTAATGTAATAGTTTTTTTAACTGCAAAACTCTGTCTACAGCAATAAATTTTTTATATTCTTTCTCTTTGTTAAGAGAAGAGTTTTATTCTCTATTTGGTTTGTTCTGGAATTTTCATAAATTCCAACATGGTATCATAGCTAGTCGAGGCTCTTTGAAGGTCAAATAAGTTGAAGGAAGGAGTTCTTTGTCGCAGCAGCTTCTCCAGCAGAGTGAAGACTCAGTCAAGAAGAATCCAAGGTATTTCTCAAGTCATTTTTTTTGTGTTACTGTTGAAGACAATCAATGGTTTTTAAAAACATAGTCAAGTATTTTGAAGCATAGTTAAGAGTGCAAGAATGGCTGGAGCCAGCACTAGCATGGGTATTTGAAATACCCAGCTCGCACAATTTAATGGGAAAAACTATGACTACTGGGCAATGACCATGAGAGCCCTGTTTGTTTCCCAAGACTTCTGGAAACTTGTTGAGGATAGCTTTGAAGAGCCAACAGATGAAAATGAGTTTAATGATTTAACTCAGGCAGATAAAGAACTGCTGAAGAGCAATAAGAAGAAGGATTCTAGAGCCCTCTACTTTTTGTATCAAACAGTGCATGAGAGTGTGTTTCCAAGGATAGAAGCAACCAAGAGATCCAAAGAAACATGGAAAACTCTCAAGACAGCCTATCAAGGCATGGAGAAAATGAAGACAACAAAACTTCAATTGCTAAGGAGAGACTTTGAAACTCTCTGCATGAAGGAGTCAGATAATATTGACTCATTCTTCACACATGTGATTGGAATGGTCACACAGATAAGGTCTCATGGAGAGACTCTTGAGGAGTCTACCCTCAAGGTTTGATATGATTGTCACCACCATAGAAGAGATCAATGATCTCACAAAATTTTTAGTCGATGAGTTACATGCATCAGTGATGACACATGAGAAGAGATTGGGTAGAAATGAAAACTCATCCTTGGAACATGCCGTTAAGACCTATATGTCCTTGGGAAGAGAAAGAGGGCGAGGTAGAAGAAACAAGAGAGGAAGAGGCAGAAGCCAAAATAGAGGTGGAAGAAACAGTCCAGAAAATGCTCAAGGAAGGGGCAGCGATCCGAATCAGCATCAAGGGCAAGGCAGCAGCCAGCAGAGTGGTCAGCAAAATGTTCAAGGACAAAGGTATGATAAATCCAATGTCCAATGTCACTATTGTAAAAAATATGGACATTATGCAAATGAATGTAGGGAGAAGCAACATGATATGGGTAATAGAACAAATCCAAATTTTACTAGAGAAAATATGAGCTAAGATAAATTGTTTTTAGTGTGTAATATGGCTGAGGAAAAGAGTGGAGATTTATGGTTTCTAGAATCTGGTTTTAGTAACCATATGACAGGAAACATAGCCATGTTTTCTATGTTAGATGAGAGTGTGAAGTCATAAGTCACACTAGGGACTGATAGTAAAGTTTCTGTTATAGGAAAAGGAGATGTAAATGTTTTAACAAGGAAACGTGAAAAGAAATCCATAGCAGATGTCTACTATGTTCCAGAATGAAATGTAACCTCTTAAGTATTGGATAGTTTGCTCAAAAGGGGTACAATGTTTTCTTTGAGGATGACTTTTGCACCATCATTGAACGACCCAGAAAACAATGTATTGCTAAAGTGAAGATGACAAGGAACATGATGTTCCCTCTCAGAATGAGAGCAGATTTGAAAAATGAAGAAGAAGTAGTAGCAGTGACACAAGAGGCTTTCCAAAGCGAACCAAAAGATGAAAATTGGTTGTGGCACTTGAGATTTGGACGTCTCAACTTTGGAGGTCTTAACTTGTTGAATAGAAAAGGAATGGTAAGAGGTTTGCCATTGATTCAGAAACTGAACAGCCTTTGTGAAGTTTGTATCTTGGGGAAAAAACACAAAGAAAGTTTTCCTTCCAGGAAAAGCGTAAGGGAAAAATCACCCTTAGAGATTGTCCACTCAGATTTGTGTGGATGATGGAAACTCCATCACTTGCTAGCAACCATTACATGTTAACATTTATTGATGATTTTACTAGAAAAACTTTGGTTTACTTTTTTAAAAATAAAAGTGAAATGTTTGAAAGATTCTGCAATTTCAAAGCACTTGTGGAAAACCAAAGTGGGCTGCATATCAAATTCCTAAGGACTGATAGAGGAGGTGAGTATATCTCTAAAGATTTTCTACGTTTTTGTAGAGAAAATGGGATTCATAATTAGTTTACAACTAGATATACTCCGCAGCAAAATGGAGTTTTTGAAAGGAAGAATAGAACCATAATGGACATGGTAAGGAGTATGTTTAAGGAAAAGCATTTGCCTAATGATTATTGGGTTGAGGTTGTACATTGTGCAGTGTACATTTTGAATATGTGCCCTAAAAAAGTAGTTATGAACAAAGTGACAGAAGAGGCATGGAGTGGCACAAAGCAAGGTGTCACACACATGAAAGTTTTTGGATGTGTGACCTATGCACACATTCCGGATCAGATAAGGAAGAAGTTGGATAGCAAGGGGGAGAAATGTATTTTCATTGGATATAGTGAGGAATCCAAAGCTTACAAGTTGTACAACCCATCCACCAAGAAATTTATTGTGAGCAGAGATGTTTAGTTCATTGAGGAGGAAGCTTGGGATGGAAGCATAGAGAAAACAGTGAATGTTAAACACTGTTTATCTCATGATGAAAATGATGTTGAGTTGGCTGAAATACATCTCCAAACAGCAACACCAACACAAGGGCAACAAGAGACACCCTTGAGGAGAAATAAAAGTGCTTCTCCAAGCACACCACAAGGAGGAAATTCGAGTGCTTCTTCAAGCACTTGTACACCTAATGAAAGAGGTAAGAAGTTCATAAATTTGAATGACATTTATGAACAAGAGGCAACAAATGAAGGTATGAATTCTTTGTTTACTTTATATTGTCATGTTGGTGACCCTATTCATTTCAAAGAAGCTATTAAGGATAGGAAATGGATAGAAGCTATGGATGAGGATATTAATGCCATAGAAAGAAACAAGACATGGGATTTGGTTGAACTCCCAATAGGTAAAGATGTCATTGGAGTTAAATGGGTCTATAAGACCAAGAGTAATGCTGAAGGAAAAATAGAAAGACACAAGGCAAGACTTGTTGTCAAAGGGTATAAGTAGAAGCATGGGATAGACTATGAGGAAACTTTCATAGTAGTTGCTAGAATGGAAACCATGAGAACAGTGTTGTCCATAGCAGCACAAAAAAAGTGGAAAGTTTACCAAATGGACATGAAGTCATCATTCCTAGATGGAGTGTTAATGGAAGAGGTTTACATTGAATAACCTCTCAGCTACGAAAAGAAAGGCCAAGAGTACAAAGTGTGCAAGTTCAAGAAAGCTCTTTGTGGGCTAAAGCAAGCGCCAAGAGCGTGGTACAGTAGGATAGATTCCTATCTACTAGAAAATGGATTTGAAAAGTGTGAGGGAGAACCCACCCTCTACATTAAAGAAAAATATGGTAAAATTTTTATTGTGGTTTTATAAGTTGATGATGTTATTTTCACATGTAATGATGATTACCTTATTGGAAATTTTAAAATAGTCATGAAAGAAGAATTTGAAATGACTGACATGGGTTTGTTGAGATACTTCTTAGGAATAGAAGTAGAACAAGATGAAAATGGGAGTTTTATCTCACAAGCAGAATATTTTAATGAAGTGTTAGAAATATTTAATATTTAGGAGAGCAGAGCAGAAATCACTCCCACAGTGATGGGATTAAAATTCAGCAGAGAGGACAGCAGCAAGGATTTTCATCCTAGTTTGTACAAGGGCATAGTTGGCAGCCTCATGTATTTGACTGCAACTAGGCTCGATATAATGCATGCTGTTAGTTTGATTTCTAGATTCATGGAGAAGCCAAAGGATGCACATTGGCAGGCAGCGAAGAGAATTCTGAGGTATGTTAAAGGCACTAAAAGGTTTGGTATTTTATATACTGCTTCAGAATGTTCAGATTTAATAGGATACACTAACACTGATTGGGATGGAAGTGTAGATGACCGGAAGAGCACTTCCGGTTATGTTTTTCATATGGGGTCAGGAGCCATTTCATGGGCTTCTAAAAAGAAGCCTATTTTAGTGTTGTCTATAGCAGGGGTAGAATATGTGGCAGCTACAGTAGCAGCGTGTCAAGAAATCTGGACGAGGAGGATGCTAAGAAGTTTGTAACAAGAGAAAGCAAAAGGAGCAATGATTTTTTGTGACAATAGCTCAGCTATTTCATTATCTAAGAATTATGTGTTTCACAAGAGAACGGAACACATTGACACGAAATTTCACTACATTAGGGAATTGGTAAACAATGGAGAAATTGTTTTGGAACACTGCAGAACTCAGGAGCAATTTGCAAACATTCTTACCAAGCCATTGGGGCAGATGAGTTTTGAATTTCTAAGAAAATGTCTAGGTATGACTGATAACCCAGCACTTGAAATTAAGGGGGAGTGTTGAAATATTACTTTCACATGCTCAGTACTGTAAGCCGCTTGTTATATTTGTTTGAAGGGCTCTTGCAAAGAGCCGCCTTCTATTTCCGGTGACCAGTGAAGATTGGAGTGTGGAAAACCCTACAATCCTTTGTATTTTCGAAAAATAGAGCATTTCATTTTAAAGCAAAGAATAGAGCTTTCATTTTGAAAGAACAGAGGATTTCCTTTTATGAGCGAAGTATTTGTTTTGTATGCGCGAGAGTTTAAAATTATTTGAAGGAAAGTGGTCCGCAGACCATGTGGCATAAATCAATTGAATCGTGTTGTTTTGGAGCCTACGTCAGTAGGAAAATTTTCAGACTCGATGTGTTTTATGAGGCGGATTGAAATTAGTTTTGCGTGACAATTTGAAGCCCGTACAGAAGCCAAAAATCGGATGCGATATGGCTATAGGGCGGATTGGAATCCTCATCGCGTGCACAAATTTTCTTGTGACATCAGCCAAAGTGTTACACGATTTGCCCATTGCAATATGGTTTATGTTTGTTGAAGTTCGGGGTATGGTTTGACTTATTATGGTCTATTTTGTTTTTTTTAATTGCGTCATAAAAAGGTTCCAGACCTTTGGAACGATATACATATGTTTTTAACATATGTTTGTTTTGCAATAGTGAGGCCTGAGGTCCTTTTAAAATATGTTTATGTTTTGTTAAACATTAAACCATATATATATCATGTGGTATAGGCTGACAACCTTTTAAATAGATTTTGTTTTAAAGTCTGTTATAGTTTTGTTTTTAATATAGTTTTTTGTTTATTAAACTTTTGTTGTGCCACAATGTATAAAAGGCCCGAAAAGGCTTTGTGTAGGTAATTTTATGTTTTGTTTGAAAATCACAACAGTGCGAAAATATTCTATTACACAGTAGTGTAGTGATATTTTTTTGTGAGACAGAGTGCATATTGAAAACACACATCAGTGTGTTGTATTTTCCAAGACAGTGTGCAATCTTTTGTAATAGTTTTTTGAAGTTAATGAAATAGTTTTTTCAAGTGCAAAACTCTGTCTACAGTAATAAATTTTTAATTTTTTTCCTCTGTGTTAAGAGGAGAGCTTTATTCTCTCTCTCGTTTGTTCAGGAATTTTCATAAATTCCAACATTGATCTGCCAAGCGGTTTAGTGTCCCTTCATTTTATTTGGCAGTGTTGGAGAGGGTTATTACTGAGATTGTGTTGTTGGAAAGTTACGGTTGTGAGGTCATCCTCCGTCACAGGGGATGCACTCAATGAACCACTGACATATCACGTGCATTCATGGTATACTAAATAATACCCCTAATTTCACTACATATTGGAAAAAACCTCTAAAAGGCACATTATTTAACCCCCTACCAATATGAACCCAATACACCTTCCCAATTAAAAAAACCCCTACTTTCGCTAGATACTGTAGGTATCCATTTTTTCATTAACATTTTTTATACCCCTTTATATTTTTTCATTAACTTTGAGTTCCATTTTTTATACCTCCCAATATAAAAACCCTTTACCCCCTATATCTTCCCCAATATATTAAGTCATATTTTTCTCAATATATATCCCCCAATATGAACCCACGTGCTATGGTATTGTTCCCCTAGTGAAGCCCCTATGTCCTCCGTGTGAAGCAAGGTGTTGTGTGGAGTGTGTGTGCGGTCGCTGAGACTTGCGATCGCTCCAAGTGTTGAAGGTGTAGCTGTTGAGTTGCACCGGAGCCTGTGGTGTGAAGAGTTGTGAGACTATTTGGTCACGAATAGTGGAGATGATCTCCCATTTGTGTTGGAAATTGGACGAGGCGTAGACTGCTGGCATGGCTTGACGAGCTGTGAGAAGCGGCGACGCTTGAGCTATGTGCCAGCAAGGAGAAGTAGTGAGTAGGAGCTGTTAAGCTGTGTTGAGCCAGAGCATAGGGCTCAATATTCTGTTAAGTTGTGTTGAGCAAGAGCAGAGGGTTCAATGTTCTGTTGATCCTGTTGTGGGTGAGTGACGAGCAACTAACTTGTGTGATAGTTGTTAAAAGGAAAAACCAGTGGAGTTGTGCGGGTGTGTGGTGAGCACTTGATCGAATGTGGAGGAGAGAATTCCTGGAGAGGAAAATTCCTGTAGAGAAATGTGGACTAGCAGAGGAGCTGCCTAGACAAGTGGCTAGCTTAAAGTTGTGATACTTTGTGAAGTCGTACTGGCGCCAAGGAGCCTCTTGCTAAGATTTTAATTAACACTACTTGTGGAGCTAATGCTTGGAGAAGCTCATTCAGTGAGTCTTCAATTCTGTGTGTGGTTTGAAGATTCCCACAAAATTTGACGAGACCAGAAGAGTACATTGTGAGCCATTGTAAAGATTAAGCTCAGCCATTGAATTTTATTTAAAGGCATTATAAAGTTCTTTATATCTAGTGAGTGTTTTTAAATGCAGGGTTGCATGAAGAGAAATGAAGGAGGGTTGATTCAAATAAAAGGAAATAAATACAGTTACACAATAGCATTAAAATTTTGAGAGGAGCACCTTACATGGAAATATTTTGAAGGCTTTTGTGTGTTTTTTTTAAAAGTGGGTTTATTAAAAAAAGGTTTATTATATATCATGAATTTTTGAATGCCTCATAAAAAATATCAAAGCGTGATTTTTGTTTCTGCTACTAGCCCTATGTTGTGAATATGAGTTTGGTGTCAAATATTTTTCTTTGGAAACTTTTTTTTGGTATGAATCAAGGTGTGTTGTATGTAAAAATTTGCTGTAGATTTGGCTTTACTATAGAGAAATGGGTAGGAAAAAGAGACAAAAATAGTTCTGAAGAGAACTCAAAAATATCAAGAGAAATGATCAAAAGGTAGAAGTTGCAGAAGAATATGCATTGTTGCGGGATATGGAATCAATGCTCAATGAAGATATGAATCTGGATCAACTAGAAGATTTTACGGATGCAGTATTGAAGAGATTCATGCCAGTGCTGCCATCATTCTCATGTAAAAATTTTGAACTTTGGGCTATTAAAATGGAGGGATTAGGTTTAGTAGATTTATGGAAATTTGTCCAAGAAACTGATATGAATTCTGAAAATAAAAGTAGACGTGCATTATCATTGTTTCTCATTATATCAGCTCTAGATGATAACATTTTGTCAAGCATTTTAAATGAATTTGGTGAAGTATTTGATCCAAAAATGTTTTGGCATATTCTTGAAATAAATTTTAGCATTAAGTGGAGTAAAAAAGACGAAATTGATGAAATTGTTGTTAAAAATTGTGATGGTGTTGAAAGCATCATCACTAGGATCAAGACTGAAAGTATGTCTGTAGCTGAAAATAGAGTAGCATGTGATAGTCAACAAATTCCCTCTGATGCAAAATCTTCTGAATTCAAATATGATGAGAATTATGTATCTCATGAAGAGTGGTTTAGTTTGATGCATGAAAAGAAACTCATTGACGAGTTGTTGTTTGGTGAGAATATATGCCTATCTCCATCTACAAATCAAATGAAGGATGACATGTTTGCAACAACGGAGCTGATTAAAGAGGTTGAAATCATGATTCAACCAACTATGAAAGATGAAGATCTACAGAATGATGTAGATATTATAGAGAGAAAAATTGTGGAGGATTCAATAGCAACTCATGAAGTTGTAAAGTATACAATAGCAGCTCTTGATGAAGTTGTGGAAGACTCAATAATAGTTGATGAAGTGAAGAAATTTAAAAGCCTCTTTGAAGAAGAGTGTGCAAATTTTGACACTGAGGAAAAATCGCCTCAAGAAATGGCAAGCATTAAGGACAAGTGTAAATCTCGAAAACCTCCAGCAATGATGAATCGAAAGAATGTTAGCCTACAATCAAGAAAGGAGAAACATTACCACTATCTTATGGCGAGAAAGGTGAAAATGAAACTTCATTTGCAAATAAACAAGTATGGACCATTTAGAAAGAAGAAAAAAATGGTAGTATTGTTGTCATGTTTTTTGTTCTGTTGTAAGCCTAGTTGAGACTTATACCAGCAGACATATCAATTAAGAGTGCTTATATGTATAGTGTATTTTGTGTGTTTGTATATGGTTGAAATTAAGGGGGAGTGTTGGATAATAGTAATTTCAACTAACCACCACCGACAAAATTAAATTCAAAGAGTCATATTGGTGTTTCTGGAGAGATCTAGCTTCTCGAGGAAGCTATCTCGACCGACATTCCAGAATCCAGAAGCTTCTCTGCTTTGTATAAATATCTGCTCCTAGTAATGTAAATAACAAGTTAAGTTATTCTGTTCATTTTATGTCATAGTATCAGATCTCCTTCATTGGAGTTATTTTGATTCTTTCAGTTTGATTTATTTTCTCACCCAAGGCCTTTTGCTATGGTATAAAGCTCTAAGGTCTCTACATATCTTAAATAATGAATCCACCGAAGAAGAGGGAGGTGTAATGCTAAACAAAAACCCTAAACACTAAGATCTAGGGCATAACTAATCCACCCAAGAACAGGGAGGTGTAACCCTAAACTGAAACCCTAAACTCTAATGTCATTAGGGCGGGCGAAACACTTCAAGCTACAGGTTCCATAGGTCGGCTGAAGGGAACTGACCAACAAACAAAGTGCAGCGAGAATAGTACCGAGTTATTTGAATGGGAAGCTTTAAACCTTCCACATGTATATACACATTATGTATCCATCAATTCAAGGAGAAAAACAAAAGGTGAAAAAAGACAGATCCATGACAAACACCCAACGAGCAGATCCAAAATGGGTTACCATTTTGTCCATATCTAGTAGACCACCACATCTATTTCACAACATAGTTTTCTAGAACTAATTATGTATTCCACCATGCCTTGTCTTTGTCCTTTGTTCTGTGATTTTGGGGCACCTTTCCCTTGCTTTTGATTCACATATCCAAAGTTTCGCTTCTTCTGTTTGAATTTTTGGTCAATCTTGGAAGCATACCGGTATGTCGTACCAAGTGAGGAGATTTCGAGGAACTCCATTTCCTCTTGAATATATCTGCGTAGACAACTATTGTACTGCAACACCAAATGTTTCTCTGAATCTTTGATACCCAACTTTGTGCACAGGGTACGGAACAGATTCATCATCTCATGTGCATCTTGATCACTTTGTTGTCGTCGCATAGTCAATTGTATGTACTTGTCCTCATAGCTCCCCACAAGATAATATTTCTCCTTGAGTTGATCGCCTAAATAATTCCAAGTGGGCACAATAGAGAATTGAGAGGGTTCCCCCTCTTCCTTTTTATCACAGTAGGTTTCCCACTAGTCCTTGACATGTAGGGTAGCTTTAAGGAGCGAAAACATAATCTTCTCCTGGTCGAAAAAGTCATGAAGGGAGAAATATCATTCTAACATATTCAACCATCTATCTACAACGTCTGCATCTATTTTTCCCACAAATATGGCAATGTTAAATTTTAACTATACCTTAAAAGGATTTTCACCTCCAGAGTGGCTACCGCATGCAGATGTGCCACCAGTGGGAATTCGTTGAAGGATTTGGGCAAAGTTATCCATCATCACATTCCTTTATTTTTCTAGGACCTCCTCGAGAAATATTTTGATAGCATCTCCTGCTCCCTCATATTTATTTTCATCCCCCATGGGTGATCGCCGAGGTTTGCGAAGCTGATATTACAAAGGTTCAAGCAAATCGAGCCCTAATTCTGAAAGTTTAGGACCCAAAAAACTGCCAAAAATTGTAAAGTGTGCTATTATTAAGGAAACTGAAAAACCGAAAGAAACAATGGTGGGGCCCCAACTGGAATAAGCGGGTGGCCACCAATATCCACCTGGATCAAATTATCTTTTAAGATGCTCTTTTAGACATGTCCAACACTCCAACTATCATGTGCCATCACCTCTATTATCTTGGTGTGACATGTGTTCTTGTCTAGCTCCATTGAAATTATTATGTGGTGCAACATTCTCTTTCTCTTCTATATTCTTATGTCTTTTCCATCCTTGTTCAGAATCATTCTCACGCTTTTACTTCTCATAACAATGCTTACCATTCTCAATACGATCTCTAAATGCTAATGGAAATCCACTGGAAAATATATGAACTAGACTTTTCATATTTGAGATATGGTACATACGTCAAAAGATACAATAACTTTATCATCTACTCATCATCTTTCATCTATTCCATTTTAAGCTCATGGAATTCCCTTCTAAAGATTCTTTTCAATTCATGCCAACTCAACTCCTTTGGCATGATGTTAAAAGAATTTTTTCATGTCAATTAACCAGGACTTTGCATCCTTAGGCTTCTTCAAATCTCCATCAAAGGTAGGTGGCCTTACTTTCTTAAACTCATTCGGCAAGTATCCCCTATCAGTCCTCTTGTAAAGGTGATAATGATGAATTTCATAGTGTGTGTCTAAACCAAAACTAATAGTGTATGTGTCCATCACCTCTCCTATATAGAGTATCAAAGAATATGCCATACTTGATCGTTTCATCTCTATATGACCTGTGACCACCATGAGACCTATTGCCGTATGCCCCACTAGTCCCATCTTCCTGTCCATAGTTGATCTGGAGTGGTCTGTGTCTCTAGAATTCTAACAAACTCTGAATACTTATTTCATTAAATTTTCTTGTTTCTCTTCTGCGTGCATTATTTTGTCATTATCTTCTTTACAACTCCTTATTTCTTCCTTCAAACTCCTCAATGTGTTTGGTAAGTCATAAGAGTGTCGGGTACCATGTCGATCATATCATTCATAGGGGAATCTTTGTATTCTACCATCTTGCTAGTCATTGATCTCATCCTGCAAGGCATACAATGTAAGCTAAACAAAATCATAAACAAACAACATACCTTAGTATAATTCTCGGAGGATATCTGGTTTGCAAGACTGACTAGATTATAAAAAGACTTGATTATACATATATACAAAATCAAGTCATCATATAACTTTCATTTCAACCATTATCGAGTTACCATGCATGAAGCCACAACCATAACACTAACTAGACATAGTGCATGCATAACAACATATGTATTACATGCACGCATACACATTTCATACAAAAATTGACGTGCATAACCAATACATAACCGACATACACTCACAACAATTAAATTCAGTAATGACATCATCAACTTTCATATGGTGACATGACTAAAACCATAAGCAACACCATGCATATATCACAAGCATGGGAACACATATGCAACTGACATGAACGAATGACCAGCACACCTCCCGTCTAATCCAAGGGGTGAACCATACTTTGATACTACTCTGTAACACCCTCCTCCCACATTGACCCAAGTAAACGAGCAACTGAGGTAAACATGTCACAAGAGGCTACTATGATCTAATTTAACTCAATTGAAACCGACACAAAACAACCAATCTGACCTTCAAAACATCCTTTATAGCCCCTAAGGGATAACCCACCCTTCGAGATGACCAACCCTTGAAGGAACTCAAAATTTCAAGTAATTAAACCCCCAATCGCTCCGTTGGCAAGGATTCCATGTGTCTAAGAGCCCCAGTCGCTCCCATGAGCCTACCTGAGTGCGACTGTAGCATTTTTTCGCAAGTTTTATACCAACGATGGTGATATTTAAGGCTAATTTACATGGCTAGGACCTAGTCACTGCCCATAACTCCCTTAAACATACATAAATAAAACGTAGCATAGCGAAAAGTATTCAAATGAAAACACTTAAACAAATATTTATTGGACCCCTACTAGCCATGACAGGAATTTCAACGAATATATCACAAGTATGAATTGTACAGGTCTAATAACATATCTTAGCAGAATGATCTCATATTCATTTGAGAATCGCGAAAAAGCATTAATGTCTTATCACATTAGCTACATTATCATCTATTAGGTAAAAATTTTATTGTTAATTTGTTTATAAATTAAAACATGATGAGATCCAAAATCCAACCACGTTTGGGATCTCCACATTCCACCACACCATAGATAGGTTAAACCAAATATCTCTTCAACCAATCACCCTCATGCCATATTCGAAGCATCAATGTGGGTATCTAAACTAAACAAATCAACCGGGGCATGCCGAGGATAAACCATCTCACCCTCATCAATATAACCAATATTTACCACAATCCTCTCTATATCACTAGGCCATAAATAAGCATGAACACCAGTGGATTTATTCACCTACATCATGAGGAGATTTCTTGTCTCCTAGTCTTTAGGATTTATGGCAATACACTATCTGATCTAGGGTTAACTAGGCCATAATCGAGACACCACCCTCCAGGCTTTACCGTATATCCGGCCATTCACTATTCAAGGATTCTTAGCCCTGGTAAATGGAAACCACCTCTAGGCTTTACTGCATATCCTCCCATTCATCAGTTGAGGATTATTAGGCCCACTGAGTCACACAATACCCTATTTTATTACAACCCACAATATGGTTCAGAGGTTACTAGCCTTGTGGCTTTACCATAATCAATTGTATGCTTTGGGGATTAATAGGCCATGTGCTATTTCATTCTTAGATCTGCCTCGCTCAATTTCAAATCCATCCAACAATCCAGTTCAACCAAAACATGAGAACCCCATCACACCATGGCTATATAGAAATAGAAAGGAAAATATAAAGAGCATTGTCACACCTATCAAAACCCATGGCAATAACAAGAAGATAACCAAGAACACACATGCATAACCATGCATGCCAATTATACCAAGGAAATAACAAATGAAAATTGATACCTGGAAGTAAACTTGATGTAGCTGCTTGATCCTACTCTTCCTTGCTTGAGCTTTGCTACCTCTTTGTCTCATTTCCCTTTCTTGATCCAATGCTGACATGCTCCAAGAAATACATAAGTGCCCAAAAGTGTGATAGAGAGAGAGAGAGAGATCTCCAAAACTAAACTGAAAAAAAAAAAAAAAGTTTACCCACTAATCTTCAAAATCCTTTGTATTAATGAGGCCTCTATTTTCTTCATTTCCACTATTTTTATTCATTTTCCTCCTTCATTGGTTTCACCTTCCTTTTCTCCTAATATAAATAAATTGCAAAAAAATTCCATTTACCTCTCCAAAGCCTTTGCCATTTCCTTTTCAAATTTCCTTACCCATAATAATTAAAATGAACACCCACACTGGATTTTTTTCCCAACATTCATCTTGGAAAAAGTGTCCCATAACAGTCATTATTTTTTCTTTGTTAAATTTTATGACATGGAATTTTCATTTGAATAAAATTTAGATAACCATTTTTTCAATTTCACTCAGATTCCAGGAAGAAGTCAAATTTACACTCATTTCACTATACAAAAAGTCGTAGGGGTCAATTTGAAACCATTGACATGGTTTGTTCTTATTTTTTCAGAAAAAAATATGTTTTAAAAAATATATTGATATAAAAAATATGTGAGATTCAAACAAAAAAAATAATTCAAAAATAATTAAAACAATGGATAGTGAAAATAAATAGGAATCAATAGAAAATTATTCATAAATTAACCTAGCCAAATAATATAGAAAAAATGAAGAGAACATACTCACTAAGGATTTTTCATCAGTAGAGTTGTCAATTTTGTTATATTTAAATATCCTTAGAAGGTTAGGATCTATTTCTCCATGGATCTTTTCATCAAATCCATTATGTAGTGTGTAATGGAAATGAAGTGAAACTATCTAAATCTAGTAAATCAACAAACTGTCATTTCGCACAGAGGGGTGAAAAGGATCATATCTATATATCTCCACACTAGAAACCATAACAATGTTCAAAAAAAATTCATGCACAAGAGAACATAAAATATGAAGAGAAATAATAATTTTTTCATTCATAAGTTAAGAAGTACAATATAATTTGTACCTTGAAATAGTGAAACCCCCTTTATAATTCCTAGTCAGTTTCTCTCCTTCAGAGATATATGGATTGGGTATATCTAATGTGAAAGAAAAAGTTCCAGGATAACTATGACAAATTAACTAACTTATCTATAATGTCTCTATATCCCACCCCTCTTTAGAGAGTGTTAGTATATAGGATTTTCCTAGACTCTAGAGGATGTATCAGGAGACATGTGTCCATGAGAACCTAGGCGTCATCATAACTGAATTTGGTGGATACAAGTCCTCGATAGAATTGATGGCACATGAATCAAGAAATTACAAGGCATGCATAAGTTTCTTGCTCAATTATAAGCTTTTCCCAAGTCATTAAGAACCTTCTTCTCAATTATGAGATTCTTTTATCAGTTATGAAATAAATATTAGTTAATAATTATGAAATTGTGAGAAAATTATTATGAGAAATTACTCAATTATGTAATTTCTTCCCTATAAAATCTCGTAACATCCTTATATGACCCATATATGTAAAAACAAGGGCAAAAGAGGATGAATTTTAGCCAACAACTAAGGTAAGTGGAACTAGGGTATCCTTCACAATAGTGGAGTGAAAAATAGTGTTATAACGTAGAAATATGTGATAACTAAGTGTAATACTATTATTTTCCAACATTCCTGAAAAGAGAGTTACTACATGAAGTGTAGTACTATTATTTTCCAACATTCCTCAAAAGAGAGTTACTACACCTCCTAAAACTATTGAAGGCTCATCCTTGACTCATGAAGAATTCTCACACTTTTGATCTACACCAAGTAGAATTCTTGGAAAAGGAAAATATTGAATCTCGATGGCCTGGTGAAAGAAAAAATCTCATGTTATACCTTGGTTCATTTTTACAAAAGTATTGGTAGCACATTATAGATATATTAAGAGAAATATATTATTTAGTGGATCATTAAATTTTCGATAAATGTATAGTTAAAAAGAACAGTTAACATCAATTCTCCACAAACCCTCAACATAAAAGAATATATCAAAGAGAAAAACTACCAATAACTTCATCAATTGAAAATTAGAAAAAACTTCTCAATTGCTTCATATATCTAAGACCATAGTTTTAAGAAATGATTGTAGATTGAGGCACCATAAATTTTTCACGGAAGTATGATAGTATGAAGCTCAATATAGAGGAGAAATTAATGGATAGTCCTTGCTTCCAATAAAATGGATGGTGTTGGTGTTATATAAGGGGTAAGTGGTTTGAGCTTATAAGTATCCATTGAAAACACTCTAAACAGTCTAAGTAATGTACTATCTACACATTAAAAGTCATATAAATTCTTTTTATTATAATTATAATTTTCTTAAACATGATTTTTGTTGGGTAGATTTATTTGTGAATTGGTTTAGTTGGTATGTCAAATGGTTTAGTTGATTATTGGAATACCTAAAATAACTTACAGATTAGTTGCTACGGTTATTATACCTTCATACGAAAGATAGAAACATGTAAGAGATAAGAATATTTAGAGGGGTTTGAGAAAATGCATCAATGATTTGGTTTTGCTTCGTAGTGGTACTGTGACTAGACAAGCACAAGATATATAAAGAGTTACTTGAAGCCTGTAATCAACTAACGATGTATTAAACGCTGAATTCGAGAGTTGAGAAATGTATTAAGGAATAGGCTAGTATTTCATGGCAATGTCACTAGTATTTCATGGTAATGTGTAATGTGGCAAGAGAAGCACATAGATACAAATGAAACCACTTTGAATCACGACCTAGATGTGAGAGTACAATCGGCTTATGGACGTGTTCAATGCAAAATTTGCAACACGCATGCCAGAGCTGGACAAATTAAGTATCTCTGTTAGAGATAGCTATGGTTTACCTGAAGTTTCTAAAATTGGACAAATCAATTTCAACCTCAGGTTCGTTGCTCAACGTAACAAGCCCCGGTTAACACGCCCTTGCAAAATCTCTCTTTGGAGCGTCATGTCCCTCAACAATTCTATGGAGCTTTCCCTATGAAATGAGGTCAATGTATGGATGGAATCGACTGAAAATTTAGATTTATGGGTTAATTTCACGAAGTTTAAGTGTGGTTTAGACGCTTGCTTTTCTACGCCGATAAGTTTTGAAGCAGTGTGACTAAATATTTTCGACAAGATAGATGCGAGAGTCGGAGTTTCGAAACGTCCGTTATAAAAGATATTTTGATATAAAGCTCGACAAACCTATACCATACTTTCCGATATATTACAATCCGATGCCATATAGCACCTCAAAACATAGGAATATAAAATAAAGCAAAGTAAGTTGCAAAAACCAGAGCTACTTGTCAACGGACATGATGGTGGGAAAAAAGTATTCAACATTGACACATACGGTGGCTAAATTAACGCACTTTCATGCTGTGCTGAAAATTTTGTTAACTTTTGGGACCGGAAAACTTAATGCTTCAGTGGTTGACCTATTGACGTAAAGGGCTCGTGAAGTTTATCATAACCCACTCTCTTTACGTGGAAGGATTTACGTCGATGGCCGACAAAGTTTATAAAAAAACATATGTGCTAAGTTAAAAAAAAACAAGCAAACTAGATATGGCACTGAATAAAAAAGTAAAACGTACATAAAGTATTCCAGTAGAACTGAGAAAGCTAGTCAAAATTAAAATTATCCTAACCATAAGGAATTAACTATATTACACCACAACTCCATTAAGAAAAAATAAGCATTCATAGATTCGAGGAATAGAGCCAAACCTAACCATAAGCAATTAACTATATTATACCACAATTCCATTAAAGAGACAGAACCATTTATACAGATCTTCACCCTAATTAAAATATTGAAAACACAAGAATTCTGTATCTGTAAAGCACGAGTGGGTTGCACACATTCACTCGACGAGATGTCAAGGAACCGTTTCTCCTCAAAGTGAAAGCCAAAGCCAACCACGTTTAAAGCCAAAGCCAAAGCCAAGCAGTTTTAAAGAAAAATAAAAACAAAAAAAACGTTTCCATAATTCCATTAGCAGAGATGCCTGTGCATCTATCTACCTTTCGACTGGTGATGTGGTTCGAATATTGTCTACCTGTACCTTTATATTTTTCAGGGCTGGCTAACTCTTTCTTGCAATTTTTCCTCCATGAAAGGTTTCAATTGCAAGCCAATCTAGTAACAGGAGTTATATGTGAATTACAGCAAAAACTATAGAGATAACTACATTTCTTGTAAATCTTTTGAAAGGTGCAGAATACCCTTGTGTATATTTCAGAGAAAACAGCTAGAATTCATACAATATTTTATATATTTATCATCACTGATGGCTCAGTAGTGCAACATCTGAAATACAAATATCAGACATAACCAAATAATTAACACAAGAAGGAATGGAAGAGAATGGCTATTTTGAATGCGAAGTTTTGAATTAATATTTAGCATTGATTATATAAAAATTATGAAATTTCCATAGATCTGGAGATACCAATATCACAAACGAGGTTTGCTGCGAAATTCTCAAACATGAATATAGAGAAGAATGCCTGATCTTACCTGCATGCCTGCTACCTACTTCTTCTATTCATTGTTGCCTATGGCTCTGTGAATAATCCAAGCCAAAGCTCCATAAGTTTGTATTTAGAGAGTAGGAAGGAAAAATGAATAAATGGAAGGGAAAGTTCACAGCCGATCCAGGCAAAAAACATCCGTTGAGAAAACGCCGAACATCTGTAGTCATGCCTAGCGGGTTGCATCCGAATGGACGATAGTGCACTGGATCCCATGGGCGAGCTGCTAATTCCGTTCATTTCTATTGGTTCGACCCACTGTTTCCTGGATGTAAATTCCTTGCAGGAAACCTCTGAATCGCCTTAATCGAAACCCCAACGATACAACAATTCGAACTGCTGTTTCGATGTTGGGTGTTGGCAAGAAACCTCTGAATCGCCTTGAACGAAACCCCAACAATAGAACAATTCGGACTCCTGTTTCGATGCTGATCTCAGCAGAGAGATGGGAAACCCTTGCGATGATGTTTGATTTATTTTCTCACCCCAGGCCTTTTGCTAATGTATAAAGCTCTCAGGTCTTCATATCTTAAATAATGAATCAACCGAAGAACAGGGAGGTGTAACCCTAAACTGAAACCCTAAACGCTAAGATCTAGGGCATAACTAATCCACCCAAGAACAGCGAGGTGTAACCCTAAACTGAACCCTAAATCCTAATGCCGTTAGGGCGGGCGAAACACTTCAAGCTGCAGGTTCCCGAGGTCGACTGAAGGGAACTAACCAACAAACGAAGTGCAGCGAGAACAACAAGCGAAGGGCAGCGAGAATGGTACCGAGTTATTCGAACGGGAAGCTTTAAACCTTCCACGCGTATATACACATTATGTATCCATCAATTTATGAAGAGAAACAAAAGGTGGAAAAAGACAGATCCATGACAAACGCCCAGCGAGCAGATCCATAAAAATGGGTTACCATTTCGCGCATCTCTAGTAGACCACCACATCTATTCGACGCCATAGTTGTCTAGAACTATTTACGTATTCCACTGTCCAAAAAGAACAACAATTTATGTGCGGCATAAAATTTTGGACATGACATGAAGCTTACTCATTTGGATTCTGTCCATTCCCTTACTAAATATGCGCGTTTTCCAGTTGGAAATGCAAACGGTCGTTGGACTTTTCACAATGACGTTTCAATGCAACTTTCTTTCACGTGCATAAAAGACGTTAAAGTTCGAAGTTTGTAAGGGAATTCGTAAGGGAAGTTTGTAAGGGAATTCGTTTTGCAATATTATAAGAATTTATTTTAATCCCGATGAACGTCAGAGTTCATTTACATAATAATGATATTTATATTAGACTTCGTCATTTTCTCATTGAAATTTTGTCCTTTTTTCAAAAAGAAATCTGAAATTCGGAATGTTTCAAATTAATGGTAAAGACGGATTTAGCATTTTCAAGAATCATGTAGAGAATTTAAAATTTTGAAACTTAATAGCTATAATTTGAATTCAAAAAACAATTGTCTTTTAAGGTTATTATTTTATATTATATTTAATTTAGATTCATCTAATTTTTGGTTTAGGAATGTATCAAATCTCTTTCCTACAAAAATCTCTTTTTTACTCTACAATAATTTATTTTTATTTTTTTCTTGTATTTTTTTTTAATTTAATTTGATCTAAACAAAATGTTTTAATAATAATTTGAAAGTTTATTTTCAGAGTTTTTAATCATGGTATACAAGTAATTTCTTTATAAAACCTTGTGATTAGCAAGGAAAACTTCACAAGTTTGAGGTGAACACTTGACCCGCCCTTAATGACAAAAAGAAATAAACAAATGTGAAGAGTAGCTAGTATAAACAATATATAAAACACATTAAAATTTTTAATAAAATAAATAAATAAGAATTAAAAAGAATATGTATAAAAATGTAAAAGAAATAACTAACCAAAAAGTCAAAATTAGATAAAGTAATTCTAAATATTAATTTAATATTATTATTGTATTAAAAGGTTAATAATAATCCCAAACTTCTCATCTTATAACGATAACCCCAAGCAAATAATGAATAAATAATAAATTAAAATTTGAATACAATAATAATATTAAATATGAGTATAATAATAAATTAAAATTTGTATACAATAATATTATTAAATAAGAGTATAATAATGTTATTAAAGTAAGATCTATAATTATTTTTTTTAATTTCAAGATTTTTGTGTCTCAACATCTTCTTATTTATGAGTTAGATTTCTCATTTTTCACTTATGTTTATTGCTTCTTGTCTTTCATGATGGGTGAAGTTTTTAAATGTTAGATATTTCACTTCTATTTCAATTATAATAATTATTGAATTTATTTTATTTTATTTTATTGTATTCTTATTTTTACCTAATTTGAAAAAATCGAAACGTTTAATTCACATAACATTACATTACATAATAAAATAACTTGACATCCTCTCAACCCAACAATTTATTTTAAATAATAATCTATATTATAACTATTTTATGCTAATAGGTTTTAGACTACCAATAATTTTATTATATCACCTAAAAAGGAGTCTATAGGTTATATTTGAGTTAGGGTTTTGGTGAATTTCATATTCTTGATTTAATATAAATTCCAAGAAATTGTTTTAGTGTTTTTTTTATTTTTTTTTTAATAGGGGTAGAGTTTCGTACATGCAAAAAATTTACTTATCTTTTAAAAACTAAATTTATTTTATTTTTAATTGTTTATATATATATATATATATATATATATATATATATATATATATGAAAATTAGCAATTAAGTGAGACTCATACTAGTGTGATATGTGGTTGATTCTTATCATTATCACTATAACCCCTAGGTGAACAATGCCATCTCCATGGAGTTGATTATGACATCTACTATTATCGCCCTTAGGTGAACTGATCTTCCCCCAACACCTAGTCCACGAGAAAACCTAGCGAATTTGAACCTCAAATTAGTCTCATACAAACATGATATGGGGTCGATTCTGACCACTGCCACTATAACCTCTAAGTGAGTCACGACACCCCCACGTGGCTGATTCTGATTGGTACTTGTTGGACAATTGGCATTGTATGGATGGATAGTGGTTGCAAGGGTGTTGGCATTGATGTCAACCATATCAGTATGGAGGGTTGTGGAAACAGATGTTATCATCTAATATGCTTGATGTGTCAAGCTGACGGGGAGTCGTATGTTTGTTGCAGTCTTTGGTCGAGAATCACCATAATATCAAGGTTATTGGAGAAGCGATAAAATGACGACTATGGTGGTTGGGAGTCCACGATTCAAGGCACAAGAGAAGGGCTAAGGTGCAAAGAACAAAAATAATTTTACAACCATTTCTCAGATAAAATATGGGTTTAAAGCTAACATCAGGACCTCTCCACTATAAAGTGTTGTGAAAGAGATTTACTATGGTGTGTGGAAGTCTGGAAATGACCTTCTGGATAAAAATCTATTGATTTTTAAAGTTAGGATCTTGAAATCCTAATAAGGATGAAATATCAAAGAAAGGCATATTGGGACCTTGAGAGGACAAAATATTATAAGTTCAGAGTCTAGGAACCCAATATCAAGAAGGCCTAGGATATCATTATTTTAGAGGATGGAGCGAAGCTCGAAATATTGGAAGCGGGAAGCCATTAGAAGATTGGAGGTCATAGCAAGTTGGAACCTTAGCTGCTTGAGGTCATCGGATCTTCAAAGTTTCGTAAGTCCTTATAATTACAATTATTTGAAAGCGAAGAGGCTTGGAAGGAAGATGAAATATAAAGGAATTCATTGAAAAACAAAGGACAAAGGGACCCTTTCTCTCTCCTCCAAGGACACATGGAAGCAGATGATTAACCTTGACGAGCTTACATCGAATATGATGTGAGCGTGATGTGGTTGTACAGACGACATGTGGATTTCAGATTCAACAATTTTGGGTGGCCTAATGGGTGTGATTTGTGAGACAGATAGTGCAGAAACTGAGAAAGGATAGACCAGGGTTTTTTACAATTTTGAAGTGATTGGAGCTACTATTGAAGCTATTTGAGCACTATAACTTGATGAAAACACCATTTTTTCAGCATAATGAAAGAGGCCCAACCATTAGAAGATGGACCAGGAGATGCAGCCTAGGAGGGGTAAACTTCTTCATCATTTGTTGTGTTGTGTTTACTGTTATGCTAATGTTGTCTCTTATTTTCAGCAAAGAACTGAACTATTAATTCATGTTTAGGTGTTTAAGAATTTCACATAAGATGCTTAAAAACCTAATTAATTACTTTCAAATGTTAACATAATCCTCAAGAATGTTCATATACAAATCAATTTGTTTCGAATCCATCCATCAATCGAGCTCAAGAAAAACATTAGAAGCACATCACACCATGTCAATACAGAAATGGAAAGGCAAGGCTTAAGAACATTTTCACACCTAGCAAAACCCATGCCAATGATGGAATTAGGACCAAAAACACAAATGAATAACCGTGCATGCTAAATATAGAAAGGAAATCATACATGAAAATCAATACCTATAAGTAAACCTATTGTAGCTTCTTGATATTTCTCTTCCTTGCTTGATATTTTATTCCTCTCTTCCTTCTTTTCCTTTCTTGATCCAATTTTGAAGTGCTCCAAGAAAAATTGAAGTGTCTAATATTGTGATAGAGAGAGACAATACAAAGAGATTCATCTAAAAAAAAACTAACAAAATGGTACCCACTTATCCTCATAAGAATTTTTGTTAATGAGGCCTCTATTTTCTTCATTTTCCCCAATTTTCGTTCATTTTCCTCCTCACATGAAACATGTGACCTTTCACCTTCCTTTTCTCCTAATTTCCATTATTTTCATAAATAAATTGCAAAAAATGCCATTTTCATTTCAAAATCCTTTGTCATTTCCTTTTCCAATTTCTTTAGCCAGAAAAACCAAAATTAACAGCAACACTAGGATTTTTTCCTAACTTTTTAAACTTTGAATAAGTGTCATGTAACTCTACTTATTATTTTTCCTTTATCAACTTTTATCACATAGAATTTTCACCTGGGTTTTTAAATAACCCTCCCCCTTGAGGGAACACTGTCCTTGGTGTTCAATTAAAACTACAACCAATAAGACTACTGAAAGAAAAACATAATGGCCATAGAGCTTTATAACTTAGCTCTTTGTAGTATTTATAATGATCAACTTGCTGAGAAGAAAACCATCATGACAACATAACAACATGACAAGCATAATTACATGACACCCATACCTCTTATTGGAGTTTTATAACACATATCATGATGATAACTGCATCCATATACATATGCACATATTCCAAAACATCACATCAAAACATATACCCAAAACATATACCAAAAATATATACAAAAATATATATCAAGGACATTTGCTCAACTAGTGAATACAAAAGGATATATAGCCTGTTACAACCAATTTTTTTCATCTAACCATTTACAATTAGATGGATCAAAATACACCATGTAAGACCAATTTTACCATAGTAAAATTACTTTCATTATAAGAAAAAAATCAATAAATCATATTTTATTAAGTTATTCCTAGTGAAAATAGAAAACCCCATGATAAATAATTAAACAGATCCTTATCTATTTGATCTTCTCGAGGAATAATAAATTAAACCAATGTTTTAATAATATTCATGGTCATATTTAACCCAATTAATGAGAAATAATTAGATAAATCATGATTTATATTATTATTCTATAGGAATAATTAATTAAGTGATTATTTAATTAATATTCCTAGTTAAATTTGACTAAATCATGGAATAATAAAATAAATCATTATTTGTAGTTAAACTATTATTATTTGTTAAATAATGAATAATCATTTATTTTTTTTATTATTTCTAAATAAAGGGATTTAATTTAAACTCCTCTTCCCTCCAACAAAATAAAAAAATATATTCCAAACAATTAGATCTAGATCTTGGTTAATAAGATTGTATTATGCACCATTATCAAGGATAACTCAATATTTTGTTATAAATAGGAGGATTCTCCATTCATTATTTACCTTTGATCCTTTTATCATGGTAGGACTTTCATCCTCTTATCATTTTCATACTTTTATTATTATTATTATTATTATTGAGTTCCCTTAGAGTTCTACACATCTTGGGTTTTTTACACCATTGAGAGAGATAAAATTTGAAGCTGAAGCATTGAGGATAGCCAAGAACCCATCCCAATGAGGGGCAGTAGTAACATCATTCTTTGTACCCTTCCCAGGTGTTAACATAATATTAAAACTATTTATAACTCTTGTCTTGTCCATTGGATATTTGAAGAAACTCTTATTTCATTTTACAGTTTAGAAACTTTATTTGCATAGATCTAGGTTTATTTATCATTTATTTTCGACCGTCTATTGCAGATCTAAAGAATATAGACAACCATATTTTTTGTTATGTCCATTTTTCATGTGCAGCTAGAATGATCTCTTTTTGTACACTTATGTTAAGAATTCATTTTAACAATTGGTGACTCCACTGGGTTTTATTCAGATTACTACATGATCATCTTCTTTAGTACCTAGGGTTTTTCTTCAGCTCTTTTTTAGCCTCTTAATGTTTTCTTTAGCTTTTATGCCCTAAAATAGTAAAAATTCTAACTTCCAAGTGTTACTGGGTTTTTTTCATAGGTAACAGGTATCAGTCATGCCACAGATGGTAAAAATTTTCTGCAATGTGCTGCTTGAGCCTCCTGGAACTACAGTGCATGATTTTTAGCCCAGAACCTGCAAGTTCGGGCTTAGGTCACACATGTTGGGCCCAGAACTATGATTTCAGCAGGCTACAGGCCAATACCAGCGAGCTGCAACTTTTTTCTAGATTTTTTCTATAACTTTTAGTGTTTAACACAAGCACTGTTCAAGGTTTTCTAACCAAAGTATTTGCCTGTCTTAGGCCTTTATATGCTCAGTTTTTCTCTTTTAAGTAAGAGAAAGCCCTTTACGGTTTCATTACACTTCCACATTTTTAGGAATGGTTTAGCTAAGTAGGTTGTGTGAGATTTCGTAGCTTTTTCATTCATTGTTTAGGGTCTGATCTCTCTTTCTTTCAGATTCATTTAGATTGGTTTTTATCTCATCTAAAACTCCCTCTTGAGTCTTGTTTGACCTCCGCCTTAAGGTCCCTCTCATTTCCCTTAGGGTTTTAACCTGTCGCCTCCCATTTTGTAATAGTTTTCCCTTTGGTTTCTTGATGTTTTCTGCACCTATTTTCAACATATCTAAGTCATTAGATCCATGTCCTTTAGTCCTTAGATGTTTTGGCCCCTTTGTGTCTTTTGAGTCAATTTTGCCCGCCTCTTAGAATAGTTGTTTTCTGAAACCTTATTTTTGTGTTGAATTTATGCATCTTTAGTTGTTTATGTTAGTGTCGTTTCAGCTATATTTATAGTTATACAATTTTTTTCCTTTTTCTTTATACACAAATGACTAGAATTAATTAAAATTAACACACAAATTCCACACACGCACACCTAAAGCGAAGAGCTCCTATTTTACACCACCAATCCAAGACATAAACATCATAATCAATTTTCCTGCACCTCTACGCCTTTATTTTTCTCTCTTCATTACTGGGTTGCTTGTGTCTTGCAGTCATTGCGCCCCCAAGGCATTTATCCTAGAGACTCTTAGGCCTTCATCCTTAGTTTTTGTTAGGAATACTTACTCCACCTCGTAGATGCTGAGTTAGTCCTCTGCTGAGTCCCCATACTAATTTTGATTCTAATTTATTGGGCCCTCACTCTGATTCCGAACCCGGTTGTCCTATACCTCATTCTCCCACCATTTTAGGTGCTAATGCAGGGACCAGTCCTCAATTTGGTGGTAGCCCTGACCCTAAATATGGAGCTGCTAGTAGTAGAACCAATACTGGAACCATTTCAGCTACTCCCTTGCTACCTGTTACAGTACGTTTGAGCCTCCCTGATTTCAGCCAGTTAATCATTGACCCTATACACCATCATCCATGTTGGCCTGTTATGTCAACTAAGCTTCCTTCTAAAATCCCTAATTTCGAAGGAATCATTGGAGAAGAGCCTACTAATCATGTCCACTCCTTTAACATGTGGTGTTAGTCCAATTCTATCATTGATGACTCCATCCGTCTTTAGTTGAACCATCATGTGCTCATTTGAGACGTTGAAAAGTGGTATGTGGACCAGGCCTCTGCCTCAAATTACACTTTCTCAACTCTTGATAAAGCGTTTATGTCCTAGTTCTAGCTACCTCTCTGATAGGATACCGGTACCAAGTTTTTTAGGGCATTCCGCCAAACTTGTGCCACCTGCCTTTCTGACCATGTCCAAGAATTACATAGAAGGAGGATCTTATGTCGAGCTCCCACATTTGACGACCATGCATATATGTATTGGTTTCTCATAAAGATTTTTCCCTCTTTTGGTAAGTATGTTGCATCTCACTTTCCTTAGAAAGAGGAAGAAGCTCTCCAAATCACATTGAAATATGATTTGATCTATGCCCAATCTGGTTATATTTATACCATTTTACTGGATCTTCCTAGACCTGGTGATTCCAATGCACCAGGCACATATCACACCGCTGATGATATCATTGGATCTCTTTGACATCCATATACTCCTCCCATGGGTTATGGTTTCCCTTAGAGAGGGGCCATATCCTCTAGCACTTACCCCCCTCCTGACAACATGTATCCATGACAAAGCACATTTTCCCCACTACATCAACCAATGTTAGGGCCTGTGCTAACCCAACCTATTTAACCCAATGTTTCTCAACCTCCTTTTAGTCCTTATTAATAGCCTAGTGCTCTATCCCCTCTCGCATTATAACTCTAGCCTCCTATGCCTTATCAACCTCTGCCACAACAGCCACTTCCCCCTCCAAGTTAGGTGTATGGACAACAAAGTGCGACCGATCCTCCCAATTCTAAGAAAAAGAGGAAATGCAACCAAAATCAACCCATGCAAGGTAATCAAGGGTGTTAACAGAACCCAAAAAAAACTAAAAAATAGCAATAGGGGAACCAACCCCAGCAGTACAAGCCTCTTTGTATGAATAATCCTTGTTCTTATTGTGGTGTCCATGGCCATTATACTAACGATTGTCCCATTTTACCCTAAATGTGTCAGTTTTAGGAAGCACAAGCAACATCTAGAGGACAACAAGCCATGGTTTTGGATCCTCCAAATACTACGCTTGATAAACTACCTATTTTTACTTACCCTTTCCCTCAACAAGGATATATGGCCACATAACCCCCTCAAGGTCAAGCTGTCCATCAACCCTCACATTTTGGTTCCTCTGATTATCAGATTCTCACGATGAATTTTGAAGTGGTTAATACCATTGATGTCAACCTTGAAAATCAGTCATGCCAATATGAAAATCTACTTGCATCGTCTGCAACCAAGTCTCAAACCAGAGTTTCCACATAGTCTAGTTCGACACCAAATTCCCCTTTACAGATCCCTCAGCCATGGTTAGAGGTTATTCCCAAGATCCAAAAGGGCCATTATGCCGAACTACTACTTCTGCCAAAGGCACCCACAATTATAGCATAATAGATGACTTGGCACAATCTCCTGCTGTGATGTCAATGGTGGAAGTCCTCTAGTCGTGCCCTTCAAAATGTAAATCTCTATTATATTTTTTGGGTACTGTGGATCCTTCATATGATCGTTTCATCGTCTTTGATGTTGACAAGTCAGAACATCCCCCCTAGCTTCATCCATAACCTTACAAATACCAGTCAAGATTCGTAATACCCATGTCACGTGATGTATCATTGATGAGGGCGAATCCACCTGCATGATGTCTGACTCTACTTGGATTAAACTCGGATCACCTGAATTAGCGCCATCAACCATCACTTTGCATGCTTGGTACGATCACTCTTCTAAGCCCCTTGGCATGTACCACAATTGTCTTGTCACTCTTGTGGGAAAGACTATTTGTATTGACATTGAAGTCATTGATTCCCCCTTCGATTACAACATCCTTTTGGATTGTAGCTACACCTACGTGATTTTTACTGTTGCATTTGTGGTTCATCGTAATATGTGCTTTCTCCACAATAGAAATATTTATACCATTGATCAGTTGACATATTTCAAACCGAAGTCTCAGATCTCCCCCAAGTCTATCATATCTTCGGTGGCTAATAAACATACAGTCGCACCACTTATCAGTGTTTCACCAGGAGCCTATAAATATTCCACCTTACTTGGTGCTTTCCCTTGTCCCCCACCTCTTCTCATAGATCCCATCTCGTTGAATGTTTCCATGATGCAATCATCTCGAACTAGCCACAAGCAGTTCGATTTAACAACCTAGCAGCCTACACCTCTGCAACCTACTCGTGGTCCATTGACAGAACCTACAGGGCCGTATTTTCAAGGATGTTCTACCTCTACCAGTGTCTGTTCCACTCAATTTCAACCAGGAACGGTTCCCCCTAGACTTAACGAGTTTGGACCCATTTCGCCAGGCCATTACCCCTCTGTTCAAATACCATTTATCGCTCTGCCCTTTCGAGTCTTTCTAGTGCTTTTTATTTCTACGTTGAGCCTTCCCAACATGAACCTGGGGATCCCAGTGTGGTACATTAATCCCCCAGCCAAAACCCCACTTGGTAAGCTCAAACCTTATACCACTTTGACCTCGATATAACTGGTTGTCACGTCTCCTACCTTTGCTTCGGTGCCTCATCCACCTCAACAAGAATCTACTCCTGTTGCGAAAGCATCTGGTCATGGGGAGAATCTAGAAAGAAGGAACCTAAGGATATGGTTTCCAAAACAACTTCGTCTCCTCCTAAGCCTCCAAATAATTTACCTTTGTGCACTTTGTGTGATGTTTTTGGGCATGCTGCCCAAAGTTTTCTTGAAATTCCTCTTCACAAACATGTCGTCAATGAAATTTTTCTTGAATCTGATATCCCATAGGTCCATGTTACCTTACCCTATTAAACTAAAAAAATAAAAACTTTTCCCACGAACCACCCTTATGCTTTGTGTGATCTTTATGCCCAATATTCTCACCTTTATCACCCTTTTGACAATTTGTGCAACACCCTTGAGGTTTTCCACAGAATCGAGGCCGAACGTAGTGGAACCTCTACTACTCTACTCCTGTGTTTGGCTTAGAAAAAACTGGAGAAAATTTCTCCATACATTGTTATACCTTCCCCCAATGTCGAGATGACAGAGCCTTTGGCCACTGTCCTCTATCTGTCATCATCCACGAGATCCTTGGTGAAAAACCCCTCAGGGGCATTCCATTATGTGTCGACTAAACCTCCTTCGGTGATCACTTTGGGCTCAACATCGGTAGATGTTTCATCTACTAGCTCTCTGTCTACCCTCCGTAATGATGTGTATGTGACCGATATCTCTCATGACGATGTGTCAGGTGGCCCCATCATGTCATGTGGTCTTTCTTCTTCGATTTCCCCCATATTTCATTCAAATGAAGACATTACGGAAGAAATGACCACCCCTAAATTTACATGGGATGATATGCACCACTGTGCGCACTTCCTTTCATGCCAGTCCCATGATCAGTATGATTTTGAGTCTAAATACTTCATCTCAGATGAGTTCTATCGGTTTATAAATCCCATTCCTACACCTGATGCTTTCGAAGAAGAAAACATTGGCTTGGGGGCACATTGTGCCCTGGAAGAAATTGAGATGTAATCCAATCTACTCAAATAATACCATAATTTTTCCTCCAGTTTAGACCCAGAGATGGTCAGAATTGATCCAGCCATTGTCAAACACCATATCAACATATGACCTGATGCTTACCCTGTCCGTCAAAAGTTGAGACACATTCCTTGTTCTTGACAAAAGGCTCTCCAAATTGCAATCGATAAGCTCAAGAAGCATGGTTGTTCCTATCCCATTCTCAAGAAAATAGGTACGATTTGTGTCTGTATGGACTTGCGTGATCCGAATAAATCTTGTCCCCATGACAACTGCCATACACAATGTATTGACCATATCTTTAACAAGTGTAAGGGGCATAGAAATTTTACTCATAAAATTCCCCATGAATGTTTTTTTGTCCCATCCATTTAGGTTACTTGCATTTTCCATCATCTTCTCATACGTCATCTTGTGACATCTTTCAAATTAATCCTTCATCCACACCGTACATCCGCTATGCTGCCAGTGCAAGCCACTACTCGTCGAATCTATCCTCGACAGCCTAGGCCATTTTTACCCCCATACATTAGTTATTCCTTTCCAACGGCATGTGTATTGGATATACCACCAATATTTAGGCTGAATATGATGCAGTGATAGAGTTTTTAGTCAATGCACTTAACCATCGCATCATTCATCTTCATGTTCATTTAGATTCCCTGTTGCTTTTCAAACAATTGAATGGTGTATATCGTGTGCATAACCATTTCCTTTTTAGAAGATATTTACGAGTGAAACTCTTAATGCGTGAATTTGAAACAATTACTTTCATTCATGTACCCAGAGCCAAAAATAACTATGTAGATAGAATTGCAATCAATATTCTAGATTGGCACTTATCACATGCATTTAACACAAGACAATAACCATAAACCGATGGCGGGCCATATACTTGTCATGTGTAAAAAGATGAGTATACATAATATGTGTCCAAAAAATCATAATTTTTTTGGATTCCTCCACTCTGATACCTCTGACATGCCATGGAATGTTATCCTTTTTTTTTTTGGTGATTTGATACTTCATCGAGAAGCCTTTCTTCCAAGAAGGGTCACCTCACTGCCTCTAAAAATCAAATGTTTACACTTGTGCCACTTATACTTGGGGCACCACATAGCCTTCATACTTGTCGACACGTGTATCAATTTTTTTCATGATTAACCATATTTTTCTCATGTTTTTATGATCCCCAACAGGCCTATTCTTTGTGGAAGCATCATCAACTCACTCTTTCTCAGAGCATCCAAGTCGAGTCATCATCACATTCATGAAGTCTTTCCTAAGTCCATTTTTCCTTCTTCTTATAGTATTCCATCCATTCACTCTTTATCCCTCTCTCATGTAGCCCATTTTGGCCTCCAGTCCCACTATCCCCCATCCCATCAAGATTCAAGTCAACTGCTGCCAGGTCATCCATTCTTTTTATGCTCTGACAAGGGAAGTCATTTTTTTTCTACTCAGTATCCCCCATGCCATCCTTATCCCTGGTGTCATTCCACCAGTCTCTATACTATAATCTCTTGTACCTTAGTTTAGGACCCTCATTTCCTCACCTATGGCGAACCTCCTTCTGTCGACAACAACACATTCTTTCCAAAAGACCAGTATAGAAGACAGTGTATCTTGGTTTCAGCTTCCATTATTTTTCGGTACCTCAGATCAGGAAAAGGGACTCCTTAATACCCTTTGAATCATTTTTTCTCATCCACTCAACTTCAGCATGATCAAGATTCGTATCCTTGATATTTTGGTGATCCAGTGATTCCCGAGTGTGTGTGAGATATTTCAGACCTCATGAGGGGGTGGCCCTTCAGGTAGCCTCGTACATGCTCGGATGATTTAGTTTATTCTGCAACCTCATATGCATCTTTGCAAATTTAATGGGTTCACCTGCAACCGCTTGCAGTGCCTATATAATGCACTTATCACTTAGATGATCCATCCATATTTTTAGAGCCCTTTCCTGTTTATTAGGGCCTCTCTGGTTGTTATTATATCTCATGTACTCAGAGATTATTGTATTTAGTCTCCGTGGTTGTCCCAGGCACAGTATGTATGTGGAATCCATTATATTTTTGTATGGCCCATGTTGACACCATCATATCATGTAATTTATAGCTCAGTCTCATTTTTTTTGGCGAACCATTATTATCTGTACTTTGTCATCTCGGTGTGCATAGGTATGCCTACCCTACCTCACTGAGAACAGGTACCGAAATATTAAATGAGACTTATCTCATTTGTAGGTCTTGGCCCCTCAAGTTTATTTTCCTCTCTTGCTTCACTTCGCCTACGCATATCTCTCTCTATGACTCCCCTTCTATGTCTAGTGATTTTGTTCTTACAATGTACTTCGGTGTTAGGATTAGCTCCTAACATTCGCAAGTTGGCAGGCAATATGTTACACCAATATTTGGTCATCTAACCATTTACAATTATATGGATCAGAATAGATCATGTAAGACCAAATTTACCATAGTTAAATTGGTTTCACTATAAGAAATAATTTAATAAACCATAGTTTATTAAGTTATTTCTGGTCAAAATAGAAAACCCATGACGAATAATTAAATAATTCCTTATTTATTTGATCTCCTCTAGGAATAATTAATTAAAAGACTGTTTAAATAATATTCCTGGTCATATTTAACCAAATTAATGAGAAATAATTAGGTAAATAATTATTTATCTTATTATTCTCTAGAAATAATTAATTAAATCATTATTTAATTAATATTCCTTGCTAAATTTAACTAAATCATTTAGGAATAATGAAATAAATCATTATTTGTTAAATTATTCCTTAACCCCATCCTTGATATAATAAATAAATCATTTATTTGTTTATTATTTCTATATAAAGGGATTTGACTAATTTAAATTCCTTTTCCCTCCAACAAAATATAATAAAATATTCCAAGTAGTTAGATCTAGATCTTGGTTAATAATATTTTATTATGCACCATTATCAAGGATAACTCAATATTTTGTTATAAATAGTAGGGTTTTCGATTCATTATTTACATTTGATCATTTTATCGTGGTCGAACTTTGATCTTCTTATCATTGTCATACTTTGAAAACTTTTATTTTCTTTTTGATTGAGCTCACTTTGAGTTCTACATGTCTTGGGTTTTCTACACCATTGAGAGAGAGAAACTTTGAAGCTGAAGCATTGAGGACAACCATCCCATTTAGGGGGGCCGCTAACATCATTATTTGTTCCCTTTCCAGGTGTTAATATCATATAAAAATGATTTATAAATCTTGTCTTGTCCATTGGACATTTGGATAAAATCTTATTTCATTTTACTGTTTAGCTGCTTTATTTGCATAGATTTGGGTTTTTTTTTTCATTTTTTTAAACCATCTATTGTAGAGCTAAAGAACTTAGACAACCATCTTTGTTGTTAGGGTTGTTTTTCATGTGAAGCTAAAGTGATCTCTTTTCATACACTTGCGTTAAGAATTCATTCTAACATATCCCGCATATGATCTTCCATCTACCATGTACCTTCACGAGGCCCAAATTTCTTCCAGTGCTTTTTAACCTACTCGATTGCTCAGTTCTAGTGCATGAGGACATTTCTCTTCAATATGCACTAAGGTTTCGGCTAGAATGATCCATATGTCTCTGCTTGTAATACAGACCACTTAATCAAATGATCAAAATATTCAAAATACTTCTTAAATAATGATACATGGAAAACATCATGGAATTTCACTATTGGAGACACTGCAAGTCGATAGGCTACTATAGCAATCCTTTTATGAATCTTGAAAAGTCCAAAAAGCCATGGTGTCAGCATGCCACATGATCCAATCCACAAGGAGCTCTTCTTGGGCTTGACATGGAAGTACACCTGTTTTCCAACATCAAATTCCCTAAACAACTTGTTCCGATATGCATATGTTTTCTGCCTCTCTCGTGGTTCCTTTATATTTTTATTGATTTCTTGCATTTCTTGTTCCATTTCTCCTAAAATGTATGGTCCAATAAATTCCATCTTAACCAGAGCACTCAAACTAATGGGGTTATTACAACTCCTCCCATATAGTGGTTTCAACAAGCTCATCCTTAGTGACTCTCTGTAGCCATTATTGTAAGAAAGCTCAAACAATGGAAGGTACTCCTCCCATCTCTGTTGTTGTTGCATCACATACATTGGAAACATGTCCTAAAATATCTTATTGACCCTCTTTGTTTGTCCATATTTCTCCAGATAATAAGTTGTACTGAATGCCAACTATATACCTAAACCTCCAAACAGCTCCTTCCAAAAATTGGAAGTGAAATTTTCATCCCTTTCTGACAAAATATTATGAACACCAAGCAATATGACCACATCTCTGATGAACGCCTGTGGTACATCCCTAGCTGAATATGTAGTCTTCACTGGAATGTAGTGTGATATCTTCATCGACATCTCTAGCAAAACCATGATGAAATCATGTTGTCTATATTTCCTCGACAAACATGTGATGAAATACATGGAAATGAAATCCCATTTCCATTATGGAATCAGAATCATATGTAGGAATCCACCTGGATGTTTACACTTTTCCTTTACCCACTAACAGTCCAAAAATATAGCCACAAATTCCACCACTTTCTTCTTCAGATTCAACAAATAGTAGAAGTTCTTTACTACTATCAATGTCTTTTGGTATCATGGGTGACCTGAATAAGATTTCGCATGAAAATATCTCAAGATAATATTCTTTAGCTTATTAATCTCTAGCACACATATCCTGTCCCTAAATTTGAGCAAGCCATCTACTGAGAGATGATATTCCACATCCTGTGCATCTATAGTTGCACCTGTACCTATTCCACTACCTATACATGTACATGTATTGTGCTAAAACCTATGCATGAGCTCCATGTACATGTTATCTTGCTGACCCACTTGGAAGATCTGATGTTGTAATTTTTTCCTGTAAGAACTCATAGTTGCTATCTTATTCACCTATTTCTGCCTCCTAAGAGCATATGCAGCTAATTTTTCTTTACCCTTGATGTACCTGATATCAAAGTAAAACTCACTGATCGTGGCCAACCATCTAGCTTGTCTCGCATTTAGATTCATATGGTAAAACAAGTATCTCAACCCACTGTGATCAGTCATCAATACAAACCTCCTGCCAAGAAGATAGTGCCTCCACATATTCAATGCATGAATGCTCATTTACAACTCAAGATCATGTGTCATTTAGTTCTACTCATTCTCATTCAATTTTTGTGACTCATAGCATACAATTAGTCCTTCCTACATAAGAACTCCGCTAAGAGCTCTCTTGCAAGCATCTATACAAACTACAAGTTCTTCGCCCGGATTTGCAATATTTAACACTAGAGCATTTTTGAACAACTACTTCAAATGTTTAAAAATTTTTGCACACTCCTCTACCCATTAAAATTTCTTACCTTTCCTCTGCATGCATGTAATAGGATATCCAATACGGGAGAGATTCCTAATGAACCTCCTATAATATCCCACTAACCCCATAAATGATCTTACCTCATCCATCTTTCTAAAAGTTTCCCACTCCATGACAACTCTTATCCTCTCTGGATCCTCTGATATTCTCTCCTTGGATGCCACATGCCCTGAGTAACATACCTTTGTCTGAAATAAATTGCATTTATTGAGCTTAAGATACAACAGATTCTCTCTCAAAAATTTCCACATTGCTACTAAATGCTTGTCATGCTCTTCATCATTATCACAATATATCAATATGTCATCAATTAATATAATAAAAATTTGTCCACATACGGACACAACAAACTATTCATTAAGCACATAAAGGTAGCTTAAGAATTACTCAAACCAAAAGGAACTACAAAAAACTCATAATGACCATACGTGGTCTAAAAAGATGTCTTATAGATGTCCTATTCTTTAATGCATACTGTATAATACTAGGATTTCCAATTAATCTTCGAGAAAACTTATGCTCCCTTTAGATTATCCAATAATTCATCAATCCTCAGCAACAGATACTTGTTCTTGATGGTCACCTTGTTCAAGTTCCTCTAATCAATGCACAACTCGAGAGTACCATCCTTCTTCTTCACAATCAATACCAGTGAACCCCACAGTGAAACACTTGACATAATGTATCCCTTGTTAAGCATTTAATCCAACTGAAAATTTATCTCTACAAACTCTGGAGTGTTCATCTTGTACATTTCCCGTGATGTTGGTGTTTCCCCTCGTACAAACTCAATGGAGAGTTCCAATTCTCGGTTAGTGGTAACTCTAATATCTCTATTGGAAACACATCCTAGAACTGCTATAAGATCGAGTACCTACTCAATATCTCTACATACTCATCCTCCTTACCTTTATCACTATAAATTAGCACTACAAATAAGCATACCCTTTTCTGCGACTACACTTTATTTGCATAATTGTGACCATCCTAACTGATGTTACTTCTTACCCTGTAATATTCTTTTTTCTTCATTGTCATCCAACCACTGAATGGATTTCTCATAATAGACCACCTTATTCCTATGAATATATACCAAATCCATACCAAAAATAATACTATATGACCCCAATGATAATAAATTCAAAAGCCCTGAAGTAGGCATACCATTCAACTCAAATGCACAAGATTTTACCGAATGATGAACTCTCTTCTTTGTACCTGTATCCAACTTCAATAACCAAGATTTCTGCATGCACTTATTTATTCAATCTACACTTATCCACCATGTTAGAGTTAACATAACTAAATTAGATCCAAGGTCAATCAAAATATAAAAAATTTGATCACAAACCTTACCATCCATATATGTGATAGACACCCGATGATCTATGTGCTTGTTATCAAGAACTGCATAGATAAGAGAAATGCTCTCCCCAACATCCCCAATGGTTTGTTCCTCTTGTGCATTATATATATCTGCAGCTTACCAACCTGATTCTGTGTAAAATTCCTTTTAAGATGCTCCTTTAGACATGTCCAACACTCCAACTATTATGTACCATCACCTCTTTTCAATTTTTGTGACCTGTGTTCTTGGCTAGCTGCGTTGAACTTATTATGTGGTGAAACATTCTCTTTCTCTTATTTATTCTAAGGTCTTGTTCTTTTCGACTACCATTTACCTTTACCCTTATATTTACATTTCCTTCATTGTTCATAACCATTCTTACACTTTTACTTCTCATAACAGTTCTTCACTTTGCCAATAACTTCGTCAAGTGACTGAGGCTTACCATACTCAATACAATCTCTAAATTTTAATGCAAATCCACTGGAAAATATCTCAAATTTACCCTTTTCATATTTAATATATGTTACATACCTCAAAAGATCCAAGAAATTTGTCATATACTCATCAACTTTCATCTATTCCATTTTAATCTCATAGAATTCCCTAGCATTGTTGTCGTAGTACCTTTCTCAAAAGTACTTCTTTCTGAAGAGTCTTTTAGATTCATGACAACTTAACTCCTTTGTCATGATGTTAAAAGAAATTATTCATGCCAAAAAACTAATAATTTTCATCCTTAGGCTTCTTGAAAATCTCCATCAAAGGTAGGTGGCTTAGCTTTCTTAAACTCGTCCAACAAATATCCCCTATCAGTCCTCTTGTAAGGGTGATAACGATGAGGATCATAGTGTGTATCTCAATGAGAGCTAGAAAAGTGTTTGTGTTCATCACCTCTCCTATCTAGAGTATCCAAGAATGTGCCATACTTGATTGTGTCATATCTATATTACCTATGACCACCATCAGACCTACTGTGATATGCCCCACTAGTCCCATATTCCTATCCATAGTTGATGTGGAGTGGTCCGTGTCTCTAGAATTCTAACAAAATTTGAATAATTGTTTCATTGAATTTTTCTTGTTTCTCTTCTCCGTGCATTATTCTGTCATTATACTCTTTGCAACTCCTTATTTCTTCCTTCAAACTCCTCAATGTGTTTGGTAAGTCATAAGAGTGTCCAACACCATGTCGATCAGATGACTCATGGGGAGAATATTTGTAGTCTACCATATTGCTAGTCCTTTATCTCATCTTGTAAGGCATACTATGTAAGCTAAACCAAATCATAAGCAAACCAATGTACCTTAGCATAATTATACGAGGATATCTTGTTTCCAAGGCTGACAAGATTAGAAAAAGATATATATATATATATATATATATATATATATATATATATATATATAAACATAATCAAGTCAACATATAATCTTCATTTCAACCATTATCAAGTTACCATGCAGGATGCCACAACCATAACACCAAATAGAAATAATGCACGCATAATAACATATGTATTACATGCATGCATACACATTACATACAAACATTGACATGCATAACCAATACATAATCGACATACATTCAGAACAACTACATTAAGTAATGACATCATCAACTTTCACATGGTGACATGACTAAAACCATAACCAACACCAAGCATACATAACCAATACATATATCACAAGCATAGGAACACATATGCAACTAACATGAACGCGTGACCAACACATCGCTTATGCAATCCATGGGGTGAACCATGCTATGATGCCAGTATGTAACACCATCCTCCCACATCAACCCAAGTAACTGTCCAACTAAGGTAAACATGTGGCAAGAGGCGATATGATATGATTTAACTCCCCATGTATAGTTAAGGAATTGGAACCAACAAAAAATGACCAATCTAACCTTCAACACATCCTTTATATCCCCCAAGAGCTAACCCACCCTTCGAGATGACCAACCCTTGAGGGAATTGGAAATTTCAAGGAATTAAACCCCTAGTTTCTCCCTTGAAAATGCTTCCATGTGCCAAAGAGCCCTAGTCACTCCCATGAGCCTACCTGAGTGCAACTGTAGCTTTTTTACACGAGTGTTATACCAACGATTGTGATATTTAAGGTTAATTTCCATGGCTAGGACCCAGTTACTACCGAGAACTACCTTAAACCTACAGATGGAAAAGTAACATAGAAATAATGTTTCAAATTAAAACACTTCAATTTCATCAAATATATCACGAGTATGCTTTATACATTCCATAATAACAAATCTTAGCACAAGGGTCTCATAGTTATTTGACAATCACGAAGAAGCGTTAATGTCTTATCACATTAGATGCATTATCATCTATTAGGTCAAATGTTGATTGTTAATTCATATATAAATTAAAACACAATGAGTCCATACATCATTATTTTCATAAAACATGCTCATAAACAACATATAAACAAAAAAATAAGAAATTGGACATATGAACTAGTACATGTTCACATAAAATACCAACCCAGGTAACTCTTATTAATGAATGAAAAATCCAAACAAGTTTAGGATCTCCACGTTCCACCCGACCATAGATAGGCTAAACCAAATATCTCTTCAACAAATCACCCTCATGCCATATTCCAAGCATCAATTTGGGACTCAAAACTAGACAAATAAACCAAGGCTTCTCGAGGATAAACCACCTCACCTCATTAATATAACTAATATTTACCGCAATCCTCACCAGATCACTTGGAAATAAACAAGCACAGATTCCACTGGATTTCTTCACCTACACTGTGAGGAGTTGTTCTAGGATTTAACGCAATCCACTATCTGATCCAGAGTTCAATAGGCCATAATGAAGACACTACCTCCCAGGCTTTACCGTATATTCGACCATTCACCAGTCAAGGATTCTTAGGCTTGAGCAAGGGAAACCAGCTCTAGGCTTTACTGTATATCCTTCCATTCACCGTTTGAGGATTCCTAGGCCAACTGAGGCATATAATACCTAGTTTTATTTCAACTCACAGTATGGTTCATGGGTTACTAGCCTTGTGTCTTTATCGCAATCAATTGTATGCTTTGAGGATTACTAGCCCATGTCTTATTTTATTCTCATATCCACCTCACTCAATTTAAAATCCATCCAACAATCCAGTTCTACCGAAACATGAGAACCCATCACACCATGTTTATATAGAAATACAAAGGAAAGGCTAAAGAGCACAGTTGCACCTATCAAAACACATGTCAATGAAAAGAATGTAACCAAGAACACACTTGCATAACCATAAATGCCAATTCTACCAAGGAAATAACACATGCAAATCGATACCTAGAAGTAAACTTGATGTAGCTGCTTCATCCTGCTCTTCCTTTCTTCATCTTTGCTACCTCTTTGTCTTATTTTCTTTCTTGATCCAATGCTGACATGCTCCAAGAAACCTATAAGTGCCCAAAAGTGTGATAAAGAGAGAGAATAGAGAGAGAGAGTTCCAAAACTGAACCAAAAAAAAATGTACCCAATGATCCTCAAAAGCCTTTATATTAATGAGGCCTCTATTTTCTACATTTTCTGCTAGTTTCCTTCATTTTCCTCCTTCATTAGTTTCACCTTCCTTTTCTCCTAATTTCCATTATCTTCATAAAAAAAAATTAAAAAAATGCTATTTTCCTCTCCAAATCCTTTGTCATTTCCTTTTCAAATTTCCTTACCCATAATAATTGAAATGAACACCCACACTAGGATTTTTTTCCCAAAATTCATCTTGGAAAAAGTGTCCTATAACGGTGGTTATTATTTTTCCTTTATTAAATTTTATTACATGGATTTTTTACCAAAACTATTACATGACGTCTTAAAACCATTTTTTCAATTTCACCCATATTCCAGTAAGAACTCAAATTTGCTCTAGTTTCACTCATTCTATACAGAAATTCGTAGGAGTCGATTTGAAACCCTTAACTTGTTTTGTTTTATTTTTTTCAAAAATACATTTTAAAAAATATATAGATCTAAAAAATATGGAACATTCAAACAAAACAAAAATAATTCAAAAATAATTAAAACAAGGGATAGGGAAAATAAACAAGAATGAGTAGAAAATTATTCATAAATTAACCCAGCCAAATAATATATAAAAGAGGAAGAGAACATTCTCACTAAGGATTTTTCCACTCTAGAAACCATATCAACGGTAAAATCAAACTCATGCATAAGAGAACATAAAATATGAAGAGAAATACATTTTTTTCATTCATAAGTTAAGAAGTACAATATATCTTGTACCTTAAAATAGTGAAACCACCTTTATAATTCCTAGTCACTTTCTCTCCTTGAGAGATATATGGACTTGGTATATCTAATATGAAAGAAAAGGTTCTAACATAACCATGACAACTTAACTAAATTATCTATAATTTCTTTATATCCCACCCCTATTTACAGGGTGTTAGTATATAGGATTTTCCTGGACTCTACAAGATTTATCTCGACACATGTGGCCATGAGAACCTAGGCTTCATCATATCTGAATTGGGTGGATACAAGTCCACGATAGAATTGATGGCACATGAATCAAGAAATTACAAGTCCGATGGCACATGAATCAAGAAATTACAAGTCATGCATAACGTTCTTGCTCAAATATTATCTTTTCCCAAGTCAATCAGAACATTCTTCTCAATTGTTAGATTATTTTATCAATTATGAAATAATTATTATTTAATAATTATGAAATTGTGAGAAAACAATAATGATAAATTACTCAATTCTGTAATTTCTTCCATATAAAATCTCAAGAAAATCCTTAAATGGCCCATGTAAGTAAAAACAATGGTGAAAGAGGATGAATTGATGCCAACAACTAAGTAAGTTGAACTAGGGTATCCTTCACAATAGTGGAGTGAAACATAGTGTTATAACCTTGAAATTTGTGATAACGAAGTGTAGTACTATTATTTTCCAGCATTCCTCAAAACAGAGTTAGTACACCTCCTTATCCTCTTGAAGGCTCATCCTTGACTCATGAAGAAAATGAAGACTTATAATTTATGTTATCTAACATAGAGACTAAATTTAATGAAATTGAGATAGTATGTTAAAAAAGGTGGATTTGTTAGGTTCTAAAGAAAATATTAAAACCTAAATGGAAAATTAGATGAATGAAAATAAGGAATAAAAGTGGATTTATTAGTTTCTAAAGAAAATATTGAAACATAAATTGAAAAGAAAATGAATGAAAATAAGCAAGAAAAACGTAAATCCATGATTTCCATGGAAAATATTATCTTTGAGAGGATTCCTATAAGGGGAGGTGGAGATCCAAGAAAATTATGAACATAAGTAGAAGCATGATAGTGAGGGTTAGGGAAAATTTTAGCGGGCTAATTTTATACCTTTTTCTAAATAAGGATTGGTAAATATTCAATTTTTCTAAAAACAATTTGCCCAAATTTTAAAGTATATACTTTTATCACCTTAAAAAATTTCATAATTTTTTAAATACTATATAAAATCATCATAAAATTAAGTACTTTTACAAATATATTTACAATCATTTTATAATTTTTACTTAGGTAACTAACCTTTACCAAGGTTTGTAAATTTTAAATTAATTTTTCATCCTTAAACTTCTCATTTTTGATAATCAATCTTATATGTGGAGTATGCTATCACTATTGGAGAGAAAAAAATATTGTGGAGTATGTTATCACTATTGGAGAGAAAAAAATATTGAGTGGCAAGACTATAATCGTGAATTTTAATCCAAGATCCACACCATTAAGGCTTCAAGGCAACAACAACAAAATACTACATTCTCAAAATTGACATGAGGAAGCTTGATGGTAATGATATTCTCACAATTACATTGATCTACACCAAGTAGAATTCTTAGAAAAGGTAAATATTGCATCCTTGTTTTTAGAACAATATGAACATGTATGGTATCGAGGCCATTGTGAAATAAAAAAGTTGATGTTATATCTTGGTCCATTTTTACAAAAGTATTGATAGCACATTATAGATATATTAAGAGAAATATATTATTTAGTCAATTAGTAAATCTTGGTTAAAAGTATAGTCAAGGAGCACAATCAACAATTCCAAAAGATGAGTCTCATATTAAAGAATATTTTTAGGCTGTAAGGCGTTCTTATTTGAAAACAACTTCCCTAGCTACCAATGTGTCCATGTGTTAGTCATTGGATCAAATGTTACACGAAATGTTTTAGGCCATTAGATCCACAAGTATATATATATATATATATATATATATATATATATTTTATAATGTTAGTTTATTTTCTTTGTAATAAGTTAGATTGATTTTAGGTGTATAATAGAAATGTTGTAATGTCATTTTTAACATTTTGGCTATCTCAAATTATACAAAAATAAAAATAAAAGTAAATTAAATAAATAACAAAAATAATAATAAACTATAAAAATAGCCCATGGTATTGACCTTATTTGGAAACAACTTCGCTAGCTGCCAATGTGTCCATGTCTGAGCCATTGGATCAAATGCTAGATGATTGAAATGTTTTAGGCCATTAGATCCACAAGTAAATAGTTTTATATTTTATTTTTACAATGTTAGTTTTTTTTTTCTTTTTAATAAGTTAGATTGATTTTAGGTGTATAATAGAAATGTTGTAATGTCATGTTTAACATTTTGACTATGTCAAATTACACAAAATAAAAATAAAAGTAAATTAAATAAAAAGATTGAAATAATGTAATGAACATTTTAATGAGGTCAGAGTTTAAAACAAGACTCTCAAGTCCCAAACAAGATTCTTCTCTCTCTTCTTATGCTAGCTTGCACCTTCACACTCCTCTCCTCTTCCCTCCACAAATTTAAACTATGAGGCACAAGGTAGTTGTTACATATATGAACATTTAGATATGATAAGAAAAATGTAATGGCAAGTGTGCTCTAAATGCTGACAACTTCATGGTTAATGTAGTATTTAAGCTACATGCAAATTTACAGTCTTGTGTACAAGATCAAGAAAGCTATGCCCAATATCCAACACCATAGAGCAAGACATGTTCACCAATTAACCAGTTTCTTCCAAAACTCTCTCAGTGATTTTTAGCAAAATTGTTTTTATTGCTCTTGAACTGATGAAAGCAATCATTGTTTCATATAGGAGTGTTTAGTTCTGATAAGAAAATTTTGATACTTTATATTATCCCTTTTTAGTTTTTTAATGAATCAGTTAAGATTAATGTTTGTATGTTGTCATGAGGAGATTTTTTATTTTTCATGTCAATTACCTTTTATAACTCTAGGAGGTTCTTAATATTGCCTTTGTTTTTAATAAATGGAACTCAATCATATATTTAAAAATATGATTAGGTAAGATAATTTTAGGATTATAATTTTTTTTTTCCAAGTTGACAATGTGAATGTTTATTTACCTAAAGTTGGCTTCCATGTTCAATACCTCCCCATGGGGTTTGAAGATAATATGTAATGGAAAATCAACAACATATAAAACAAATAATTTATACATCAAAAAATCAGTTCTTTGGCATTCAATTCTTTATTAATAAAGTTGTTTTAATTCGTAGGGAGTACAATAATTTTGTAATCAAATAATAGGAGAAAACATATTCACAATATAATTTATTTGAATAAATAGATGTGTGTAAAATAGGTTAATAAGAAACGAGATTTGTAATTATAAAATATAAAAATATAACTTAAAATTGTGAAGTTACTTTGTATCTTTTGTTTCTTATGTATATAGAGAAATAATAAACCAAGTTTGGAGTTAAGAAAATAAACCATAATTCTAGTTTATAACCTAATCCACAATCAAAGAAAATCACTAGGTATTTAACAAAGTATTAGTTTGTAACCTGATCCACGGTCAAATAAAATGGCCAGGGATGTCACAAGCTATCATTCACATAGTGATGTATTGACGTTCTCTATTGAAATCGATCCTATTGGATGCATGGTGGCGAGAGACACTAAAAATTCAAAATATATATCTGTTATGACATCCATATTCTCTACAAACCATCCAAATTTCCCATCTTATACAAAAATTTATAACAATAACCACTCAATTTACTCTCCAATTTTTGAAACCGCCACACATGCTGGGGAGATCAGAGTGTAAAATCAAATGCTCCTGTGGTTTTTTTAAAGTGTTCATAAACAAAACCCACAATGAGAAAGTCAATAGTGTGGTATAATAACTGATTTTTGAATCATTGTGACAAACAAAACATCACATTAGCTCACAAAATATATCTAATGCTATAAGGACCTTAGATGAACCAATATTTTGAATCATGATAACTAGGTGACAACCAAAAATAAGTTTTAGGCACAAGAAAAAAAATCACAACAACTGACAGAATATATCCAACGTTGCAATGTACCCCATACATAGTGATGGACATCATGGGAGTTTTGTTGAACATAGAACGCCACCCTAAAAATTCTATACTCTTTGATCAATTTAGAATAACGTAAGATGTCTATATTGGATGTGAAGGTGGGTGGTGCAATAATTGAGGATGCTTCTTAAAGGGTAAGGGAATTTAGATACTCTATCCTTCCACCAAAGCTATAAAAAGTGAGACTTGTAGATTATAGTTTTACAAAATTGACACTATGTAAATAAGAATAAGTTACAAACATTACGTATTTAAAAAGGAATTTAAAAAGTAATAAGAGGAAGGTACACGCGGGTCATGGTAATTAATCTGATTCTTTGTACTTTTTTTATTTAAAATAGTAATTTGTATTTGTATACTTTTAAATGAATATTGTTAAATGTGTTTTAATATTTTTATTTAAAATAGTAATTTATATTTGTATTTCTTAAAATGAATATTGCTAAATGTGTAATTGAGTAAAATATATTAAATTGATATTCTAATTTTTAAGATATTTATTTAAAAAATTCAAAGTATGGTGAGTTTTGTTTTTTTAAGCTTTGATTCTCCCAAACAAGATTCTCATGTCCCAAACAAGATTCTTCTTCTTCTTCTTATGCTAGCTTGCACCTTGACACTCCCATCCTCCCTACACAAATTTAAACTATGAGGCAAAAGGTAGTTGTTGCATATAGGAACATCTAGATCTGATAACAAAAATATGAGACTCTATTATAATTTTCTCTAAAAATGTGACGTCAAGTGTGCTCTAAATGTTGACAATTTCATGGCTAATGTAGTATAAGGTACATGCAAATATACAGTCTTGTATACAATTCAAGAAAGTTATCCCCAATATCTAACACCATAGAGAAATACATTTTCACCAATTCAACAGTTTCCTATGACCAATATCCAACACCATAGAGCAACACATGTTCACCAATTCAATAGTTTCTTCCAAATCTCTCTCAGTGCTTTCTCATTAAACCTTTTTTTACTTCTCTTGAACTGATGAAAGCAATCATTGTTTCATATAGGATAATTTAGTTCTCATAATAAAATTGGGATACTTTATATTATCCCTTTTTATTTTTTTAATGATTCAATTAAGATTAACATTTGTATGTTGTCGTGAGGAGATTTTTTATTTTTCATTTCAATTACCTTTTATAACTCTAGGAGGTTCTTAATATTGCCTTTGTTTTTAATAAATGGAACTCAATTATATATTTGAAAATATGATTAGGTAAGAGAATTTTAGGATTATAATTTTTTTTCCAAGTTGACAATGTGGATGTTTATTTACCTAAAGTTGGCTCCCATGTTCAATACTCCCCATGGGGTTTGAAGATAATAGGTAATGTAAATTTAATGACATATAAAACAAATAATTTATACATCAAAAAATCACTTCTTTGGCAGTCAATTCTTTATTAATAAAGTTGTTTCAATTAGTAGGGAGTAAAATAATTTTGTAATCTAATAATAGGAGAAAACATATTCACAATATAATTTATTTGAATAAATAAATGTGTGTAAAATGGTTTAATCTTAACTCTTGATCTAAACTAATTATTTAATAAACTTATTTTTAAATGTTTATAACCATTATTCTCTTAAAATTTTACTTAATAAAATGTATATAAATTCTCATACATCCAAATATACATAGTTTTTCCTTTCTGTATTATAAAATTTTTATTTATAATAAAATTTGTACCATAAAGTTAAACTCCACAAAAACCAATTAGTTTATATTACATGGATAAAAAAATTATATATCAAAAAAATAAAATAACTATCTATATATTTAAATATTAAATTTTGTGCTACTATGCTCTCCAACAAAGTATGATAGAAAGATTGTAATGTCATGTTTAACATTTTTTACTATGACAAATTACACAAAATTAAAAATAAAAGTAAATTAATTAAAAAGATCGACATAATGTAGTGAACATTTGAACTAGGTCAAAATACAATAAAAAATAAAAATAATAAAATAAAATAATGATAAACTATGAATACATCCCATGGTATTGACCCATGGTATTGGAATGTAGTTTCTTTATAGGGGTAAACTAAGATGGCCAAAATCAATCTTAACTCTCGATCTAAACTAATTATTTAATAAAATTATTTTTAAATGTTTATAACCATTATTCTTTTAAGGTTTTACTTAATAAAATGTATTTGAATATTTATACATCCAAATATACATAGTTTTTCTTATTCTATATTAATTTCATTACAACTCTTTTATTATTCAAAAAATACATGGCTTTTTTTGTTATATATCATTTATGTTACAACTATTTTATAATTCATGAGTACTATTTATTAATATATAAAAAATTAAATTAATAATGAATTTTTTAAAAATATTTGATCATTTTTAAATTTCCAAATTATTTTAGAGGACATGGTTTATCTTGAGAAATAACGATGAATGTTCATAACTCTCATTTCTTAAATAACACTAAATTTACCTTTAAAGATGTCAGTAACAATTGTTTGTGTCAAAGTCAAGGATAGAGAAAAAATGAGACATTGTGAATAGTAGCTTCCAACCTTACAACAAGCCCTAAAAAGGCATAACTTTCAATGTATGGAATCCATTTTCCATGAGAAATGTAATGAAAAATCTTGGAATTTGGAAAATGTCACTAAGCTTATCTCATGTTCCATTCATTTAGTTATGAAGTATATGGAAGAAGAAAAGCAGGACAATGGATACTTAGCAAGAATGTATGATTATTTAGAAGTAAATCACGTTGACAAGGCTATGGATGACCAAATAGCATAATAAAAAACAAAAGAGGACTCTTTAGAAAGTGGGTTACTCAAGGATTTTGGAATCCAGATGAGCTACATTATCACACTGATTCAAGCAAGCGCTCAAAAAGAGATAGACAATAGTGATATAGAGACAATTTATTCATAAACAAGAGAAAGCTATAATTATAACCCGAGATAGATTTATGGCGATAGAAACATTTCAATTGTAAGGAGGAGTCAATGTTACATGAGTATTTAGTTCACTTAACATAATTCTCGATCACTTATTCTGGAGGAGAAAGTTCCTACTACCTCACCAATTGAAGAAGGCCCACATGAGAAAAAGAGAAGAGATTCCTGAATGTTATTTTCATTTGACATTCACCCACTCTGCTCTTTTTTGTCTAGTAGTCTATTTACCTCTGCCTGTAAATTCAATGTCTCATAAAATACTAGACAAAATACACTTACCTATTGCAATGAGTTGAAAAAAAAGGTTTCTCTAAAGGGTCACTTGAGGAGGAATCTATTATTTAAAAGATTGGGAAAATAATTTCATTTCAAAATAAAAATGTACTGTCACTATGGAAGGGAGTTATTACATTTAAAATTTGTTTCCATTCTTGTCACTACAAAATTTTATTGTTGCTTTTTATTTGATGGGAAAATAAATTATCTTTAGAAGGCACTAAATCTTGAATTATGATCCTTAAAGAAGTCGCTAGATTCCCTGATTATGAGCTGATTTTTTCTTCTTACTTTTGGGTCTTCATGATGTTTGTTATTCTAACTGAAATATTGGTCATTCAAAGAGGAATTATGGAAATATTATTCTAGATAATTTATTAATATAAATTATTTGAACTGAGATTAATTAATCATCTCCAAGGGTTAAAAAGGGTCCAAATGTCTCTTATCCATAAAATTGAGATTAATTAATCATCCCCAAGGGTTAAAAAGGGTCCAAACATCTCTTATCCATAAAATTGACGATTAAGATAACTCTATGACCTATCTTCAAATGAAAGGTGAAGGTGGATTTACCATCCTTAAGATTCTTAGTAGTCTCTTATGAAGTACAACATGTTATAGAGATAAGTTTTTATTCCATTGAATAATTCTAGCTGTAGAATAGAGTCAGAGTTCTAGGAGTAATATCAGAGGAATTCAATATTGTGAATGTGATAGAAGCAAATAATTTCGTGGAAGGATGAATTATGCCCAACTTTCTCATAAAAACCAAGTGCGTCCTTCATGCAAAAATAATTAAATAAACATGCAGATTTCATCCTATAGAGGTCTTGAGTACTTTGGCCAAAATGTCTCATCCATTATGAAAAAACACATCTTGCATGCAATTAATAACAAAGAAGTTGTTCCACATCAATTTCCCAATATGGATATTTTGATTTGAGGTCTAGTAAACATAATGCTTCACCCCTTATTCTGGAGGATCAGTTGGAGCCGTGAAAGTTCCTACCACGTCTTCTTTCTTATATGTTATTCTTTACTATACCACAACCTTACGACATTTCCTTTGCAACATGTGGTGAAATTGCTAGTATAGAATAACTTATTATACCAACTTATGAGAGATTTATAAGAATGAATCCGACAAGACTTTCATATCCTTGAACACAAAACTTAGAGCATGGCCACTAGAAAATCAATCACTAATAAATATAACAAATATTATTGTCCCTCTCCTAAACCAACAAGGTTGACTCCTCAACAAATGGCTGAAATAATATCAAAAGGACTATGTTTCAACTAAGCCAACATGTATAAAATATAGTGAGAATAAATTATTCTACATAAACTTTGGATTTGACAAAGATCAAGAATTGGAACCATCACAAGATCTAGAGCTACTAAACACTGTTAATATCTTGTCATGCATTGGTTAACATAAATTCTCTAGAAACCCTCAAGATAAAAGCATATATCAAAGAGAAAAACTACCCATAACTTCATTAATTGAAAAATGGAAAAACTTCTCAATTAGTTCATATATCTATCTAACACGAATTTTAAGGAATGATTGTAGATGAAAGCACCATAAAATTTTCACAAAAGTAAGATAGTATGAAGCTCAATATAGAGGAGGAATTGATGAATAGTCCATTTTGCAATAAAAATGGATAGTAGTGGTGTTGTATTAATGGTAAGTGTTTTGAGCTTATAAGTATCCATTCAAAAAACTCTAATTAATGTAATGTTTACACATTAAAACTCTCATATAAATTCTCATATAATTTCTTTTTATTATAATTATAATTTTCTTAAACTTGATTTTTGTTTTGTAGATTTATTTGTCAATTGATTTAGTTGGTATGCCAATTGGTTTAGTTGATTAGTGGAATACCTTAAATAACTAGAGATATAAATAGAAAGATTATAATTCATGAATTAGGTGTAGGAGTGCATTAGGGCTAAGGATGTAATCAACTAACGATATATTCAACGCTGAATTTCAGAGTTGAGAAAATTTATTAAGGAATAGGCTAGTATTTCATGGCAATGTCACTAGTATTTCATGGTAATGTGTAATGTGACCAGAGAAGCACATAGATACAAATGAAACCACTTTGAATCACGACCTAGATGTAAGAGTGCAATACGATTATGGATGTGTTCAATGGATGTCTTCAATGCGAAAGTTGAAACACGCATGCCAGAGCTGCGTCAAATTAAGTATCTGTGTTAGAGATAGCTATCGTTTACCTGAAGTTTCTAAAATTAGACAAACCAACTTCAACCTCAGGTTCGTTGGTCAACGTAACAAGCCCCGGTTAACACGCCCTTGCAAAATCTCTTTTTGGAACGTCATGTCCCTCGACAATTCTATGGAGCTTTCGGTATGAAATGAGGTCAATTTATCGATCGAATCGATTTCAAATTTAGATATATGGTTTAATTTCACGAAGTTTAAGTTTGGTTTAGACGCTTGTTTGCTTGTTTTTCTACACCAATAAGTTTTGAAGCAGTGTGACTAAATATTTTCGACAAGATAGATGCGAGAGTCAGAGCTTCGAAAAGCCAGGTATAAAAGATATTTTGATATCAAGCTCGACAAACCTATACCACACTTTTCGATATGTTAATCCGATGCCATATAGCACCTCAAAACATAAATATAAAATAAAGCAAAGCAAGTTGCAAAAACCAAAACACATTGTCAACGTACATGATGGTGGGAAAAAAGTATTCAACATTCACACATAAAGTGGCTAAATTAACGCACTTTCATGCTGTGCTGAAAATTTTGTTAACCTTTTGTGACCATAAAACCGAAGGCTTAAGTTGATTTACGTCGATTGTGGACAAAGTTTATAATAAAACATATGTGGTAAATTAAAAATAAAAACAAACTAACTAAATATGACACTGAATAAAAAAGTCAAATGTCTATTTTTCCAACATAAAGTATTCCAGTAGAACTGAGAAAACTAGTCAAAAATAAAATTAGGCTAACCATAAGAAATTAACTATAGTACACCACAACTCCAATAAACAAAAAGGAGCATTCATAGATTCGAGCAAAAGAGTCAAACCTAACCATAAGCAATTAACTATATTATACCACAACTCCATTAAACAGAAAGAAGCATTTATACACAGCTTCACCCTAATTAAAATATTGAAAACACCCGAATTCTGTATCAGTAAAGCACGAGCGCGTTGCACGCATTCACTCCACGAGAAGTCAATGAAGCGTTTCTCCTCAAAGTGAAAGCCATAGCAAACCACTTTTAAAGCCAAAGCCAACCCATAGCTAACCACTTTTAAAGCCAAAGGCAACCACATCTAAAGAAAAATAAAAACATAAAAAACGTTTCCATTTGCAGAGATGCTTGTGCATCTATCTACCTTTCGACTGGTTATGTGGTTCGAATATTGTACACATGCAACCTTAATATTTTTCATGGCTGGCTGACTCTTTCGGTCAAACTTATACTTTCTTGCAATTTTTCCTCCATGAAAGGTTTTAATTGCAACCCAATCTACCAACAGGCATTATATGTGAATTACAGCAAAACTTATAGAGATAACTACATTTCTTGGAAATCTTTTGAAAGGTGCAGAATACCGTGGTCTATATTTCAGAGAAAACAGCTAGAATTTATAATATATTTTATATATTTATCAGCATTAATGGCTCGGTAGTGCAACATTTGAAATGCAAATATCAGACATAACCAAACAATTAACACAAGAAGGAATGGAAGAGAACGACTATTTTGAATGCGAAGTTTTGAATTAATATTTAACACTGATTATCCGACTCAGAGTAATAAAAAATTACGAAATTTCGATAGATCTGGAGATACCAATATCACAAACGTGGTTTGCTGCAAAATTCTGAAACATGAATATAGAGAAGAATGCCTGGCCTTACCTGCATGCCTGCTACCTACTTATATATTCTTTCTTGCCTATAGATCTGTGAATAATCCAAGCCAAAGCTCCATAAGTTTGTATTTAGAGAGCAGGAAGGCAAAAGGAATAAATGGGAGGGATGGCCAATGAGACACTCGGTTCACCGCCGATCCAGGCAAAAAACACCCGTTGAGAAAACGGCGAACATCTGTAGTCATGGCTAGTGGGTTGCATCCAAATGGACGATAGTGCACTGGAACCCATGGGAGAGCTGCTAATTCCGTTCATTTCTATTGATTCGACAAACTGTTTGCTCCATGAAAATTCGAAACCTCTGAATCGCCTTCATCGAAACCCCAACGATACAACAATTCGAACTCCTGTTTTGATTCTTAGAGTTTGCAAGAAGCCTCTGAATCGCCTTGAACGTAACCCTAACGATACAAATCGGACTCCTGTTTCGATGCTGCTCTCAGCAGAGGTAAGGGAAACCCTTGCGATGATGTTTGATTTATTTTCTCGCCCCAGGACTTTTGCTACTGTATAGCATCAACCTCCCGAGTCTCTACATATCTTAAATAATGCAGGGAGGTGTAACCCTAAACTGTAACCCTAAGATCTATGGCATAACTAATCCACCGAAGAAAAGGGAGGTGGAACCCTAAACTGAAACCCTAAACCGTAAGATCTAACGCATAATTAATGCTGTTAGCGCGGACTAAACACTTCAAGCTGCGGGTTCCCGAGGTCGAGTGAAGCGACCTGACCAACAAACGAAGTGCATCGAGGATAGCACTGAGTTATCCGAACCGGAAGCTCTAAACCTTCCACGCGTATATACACATTATGTATCCATCCATTCAAGGATAGAAACAAAAGGTGGAAAAGGACAGATCCATGACAAACGCCCAGCGAGCAGATCCATAAAAACGGGCATCCATTACGCGCATCTCTAGTATAGCCCCACATCTATTCAACGCCATAGTTGTCTACAACCAATTACGTATTCCAGTGTCCAAAACGAACAACAATGTATGTGCGGCATAAAATTTAGGACATGACATGAAACTTACTCATTTGGATTCTGTCCATTCCCTTACTAAATATACACGTTTTCCGGTTGGAGAAGAACAGGGGCGTTGAACTTTTGACAAGGACGTTTCAACGCAACTGTCTTTCACGTGCATAAAACACGTTAAAGTTCGGCAGAATTTTAGGAAATTCAAGGTTTAGTTATTCGGTAGAGCTTTATATGTGGGAAGGACTCCAAATGTCGGCAGAACTGTAGGTAATTTAAGGTTTAGTTTTTCGGGAGAGCTTTATATGTCCGAAGGAATCCAAATGTCAGGTTTGTACAGGAATTTGTTTTCGAATAGTTTTTAGTGAGCTTTCTTTGGAGGTTTTTTTGGGTCGATTTTTGTAGTCTAATTTTTTTAAAATGTTATAGGAATTTATTAAAATCACAAATTTCTTTATAGGAATTTATTAAAATCACAAATTTGATAGGTAATTTCTGCACAATTGAAGTTTCTTAAGTTTTTAAAGGTTTTTAATCTATATATCGTTAAAAACTAGTTTAAATAACACAAATCAAGATTTTATGTCAATATTTTTAGCCCAATCATACACAGGAAAATCCAAAAACTTGGTATGAAGACAACTCCATTTCTTTCACAATATTATAAGACTTTAGTTTAATAGCCATGCACGTCACACTTCATTTTACATAGTAATCATTTATATTAAGAAGTTTTTAAATAGGTGATGATTTTGTCCTCTCATTAAAATTTGGACATTTTTTTTCAAAAATATCTTAAACTTGAATGTTTGAATTATTTTTTAATGGTTAAGATAGTTTCAACATTTTTAAGAACCTTCTAAAGCACTTAAAATTCTGAAACATGACACCTGCAATTAGAATTTCCTGAAAAAATTTGTCTCTTAAGGTTTTTTTATTTATTTATTTTTTTTATTTTTTTTTATTTTTTATTTTTATTTTTTTTTATATTATATCTAATTTAGTTTCATATAACCCTAACGATGTAATCTCTTTGGTTCAAAACTCTTTTATTTAATTTTTTATTTTAATTAATAATTATAATTATTTTTGAAAGTTTATTTTGAGAGTATTAGTCAAGGTGTACAAGTGTTTTCTCTAGAAGACTATGTGATTAAGAAGTGAAACTTTAAACGCTTGGGTAAACACTCACCCATAGTGACAAGAAGCAATAAACAAATGTGAAGAGTAGAAAATATAACCAATAAATAAAGTAACAAAATAAATTTAAAAAGAAAAAAGAAAATTAAAAAATAAATAAATAAAAAAAATAAAATATATGTATATAAAAACGTAAAAAGAATAACCAATCAAAGATGTCAAAATTCGATAGAGTAATTATAAATCTTAATTCAATATTATTATTGTATTCAAATCTTAATAATAATCCCAAACTTTTATAATGAATAAATAATAAAATAATTTTTGAATACAATAATAATATGAAATATGAATGTAATAATAGTATGAAAATAAGATTTATAACCCTTTTTTTTTAATTCGAAGATCTTTTGTGCATTATTCCTTTGACACTACGGACGGTAACCATCATATATATATATATATAGATATAATTTTTTTGAATTCCTTTTTTGTTTATTTAATTATTTTTTCTTAATATCTCTCAACATCTTTATATATATAGATATAATTTTTTTGAATTCCTTTTTTGTTTATTTAATTATTTTTTCTTAATATCTCTCAACATCTTTCTTATTTATTAGTTAGATCTATCGTTGTTCACCTATGTTTATTGCTTCTGGTCGATGGGTAAAATTTTAAAATGTTGGATATTTCACTTCTACAGGAATTATAATAATTATAACATTTTTTATTTGATTTTTTTATGTAATTTAACTGAATCAAAATATTGAGCCACATTACATTACATTACATAAAAAAATAATAATAATTTATATTATAACTATTTTATGATAATAGGTTTTCCAGGACCAATAATTTTATTATATCACCTAAAAGGGAGCCTATAGTTTATATTTGAGTTAGAGTTTTTGTGGACTTAGTATTCTTGATTTAATATAAATTTGAAGAAAAATTTGAGTGTTTTTTTTTTTTTTTTATAGAGGTAGAGTTTGGGCCATATTAAAATGTTACATATCTATAAAAAAAACTAAATTTATTTTATTTTTGTTAATTTATTTTTTAAATAATTATATATATATATATATATATATATATATATATAATCAATTGATTTTTTTATATATATAGGAAAATTGGCAATTGGACGAGCCTCATACTTGCGTGATATGTGGTTGATTCTCACCACTATCACTATAACCCCTGGGTGAACAACGCCATCTCCACGAAGTTGATTATGGCATCTACTACTATCACCCCTAGGTGAACCGATCTCTCCCCAACACGTTGTCCATGAGTAAACTTAGCAAATTCGAACATAGAATTGGTCTCATACTAGCATGATATGGGGTCGATTCTAAACACTACCACTATAACCTTTAAGTGAATCATGATGCCCCCACGTGGTTGATTATGACCGCTACTTGTTAGACAATTGCATTGTATGGATGGCTAGTGGTTGCAAGAGTGTTGTCATTGATGTCAATGAGATCAAGATAGAGGGTTGTGGCAACATATGAAAGCATTTGATATGATTGGTGTGTCAAGCTCAGGGGGGTTCGTATGGTTTTTGCAATATTTGGTTGAGGATCACCATAATAGCACGCTTATTGGAGACTACATAAAATGATGAGTATGGTAGTTGGGAGTCCATGATTCAAGGAACAAGAGAAGAGCCAAGGTGCAAAGAAAAAAAATATTTTTACAACCATTTCTCAGATAGAAGATGGGTTCTAAGCTTACATCATGACCTCTCCACTATAAATTTCTTTGAAATAGATTACCTACGGTGTGTGGAAGTCTGCAATTGACCTTTTAGATCAAAATTTATCGATTTTTAAAACTGTTAGGATCTTGAAATTATAAGAAGGCTGAAATATCAGAGAAATCTTGAATATTGGGATCTCGGGAGGACAAAATATCATAAATTTGGAGTCTCGGGAACCCGATATTAGAAGGCATAGGATATCATAATTTCTGAGGTTGGAGCGAAGCTCGAAATATTGGAAGCACGAAGCCATCAGAACATTGGAGGTTGCAACAAGCTGGAATCTCATATGGTTGTCACCATCAAATCCTCAAAGTTTCGTAATTCCTTATAATTACAATTCTTTGAAAGTGATAAGGTTTTCAAGGAAGATAAAACCAAGGACCAAGGGACCCTTTCTCTCTCCTCCAAGGACACATGGAAGTAGATGATTTGCCTTGAGGATCTGATGTGGAAGATGATGTGAGGATGACGTGGTTGGAAAGATGATAGGTGGAAGTCAAATTCAAAAATTTTAAGCGGACAAATGGGGAAAATACATAGACAAAGAAATGCCAATTTGGTTCACTATTCAGTATCCTACTTCTACTATTAATCCTCTACTATTCCACAGTCTCTCTCTCCCCCACACGACAACACACTATACTTTGCACACTTTGCAAAATCCCATTATACTCATCCTATTTCTCTCAACCGCATATACTTTTCTCTCAGCCTTCTATAACCCTCTACTTCACCAACTCTCCGTGTAATTGTCCATGTTTATAATTTAATCTGAGTCCACCTCCACGCTGTAATGAAACTCCCCATGCTTATTCATGGCTTACATATCTTGACTGTACTTCAACATGGCTTATTTGTTCCTCACTTAAGTCTATAAGGTGTGCATGAGATATCAAAGAATATTTTCTTTCAACATCGAGACACACCCAAATAATTCCTCTTTGAAAATCGTGGTCCTTCTCTCCTTAACCCAACGATCTATGTAGTTTCCATTAACTCCATAAAAAAACTCCTTTGGGTTGCATTTACTCTTTGGCTCCTGACCCATTCATCTTTTAACACTCTATAAAGTAGTATCAAGTCTTTTGCTTCTAATAAATTTACTAAGAAGGATGTTATGAAATCACAAAAAATATGATGCCTTTACCTCCTTCCTACTTAATCCCCTTATCACTTTCCACCATAGGATCTGGCCTGTGACTGCTCATATAACACATAGGTGCTAAGATAGTAGGAACCCACCAGGGGCTTATATCCTAGTATATTTTCTCTCCACCTTTGGTTTATCAAGATCCCACAACCAAATGCCATTTAAAATTGGAAGGCCCCTCACCTATAACCCTTAGGTGAAGAAATTGACCCCAAAAACCATGTCCAAAAGTAAACTCAAGGAACTTGAACCTAGAATTTCATGTTAAATAATATATCATTTTCATAGTGATCACCAATTAACCTATGTGTTTTTTTTACTTTTAATTATACATTAAACTAATGTATTTATATAATTCTAAAAAATCTGAGAAACTTATTAACATTTAGTACAAAATTTTAATAAAATTTTAAGAATTATTATAAAATGTGAATAGTTTTTTAACTTTATATATTACTAAAGAGATTAAATCACCCACTAAAAAATATCAATACCTCACTTCTACATTAGTGTATGGTGAATTTTTTTTTAATGTACCTTTATATAACCTCATACTATCAAGAAGGAAGTATACATTGATTCATATGAAACTCCAAAAAAATCCTTAATTCTTCCATTTAAACATATTAGGAAAACAATAGTGTAACACTCTCTACCACCCCCTTTGAATTCCCAAGGCCAATGGGAGTTGTTCCTTTCAACAAAACTCCCTCATATGGTCTCATTATGAAGGTAAGAATACTAATTTTTTTCTCACCAAAAGTGTGCAGAACTCACTTTGGAGAACACCATCATGTTCATATCGTCAAGATATTTTTCGTGGTATAAAATTTTTCTCAATCTGACCTCTAAAAAATTACTCCCATTTGAAGATTGGGCCCCAAAATCCTGTCGTATTAGCAAGGATTTTCCACATCACACATATGCCTCAGGTGAAGTTATTGTGGAACCCACCATGTAACAAAGCCCTAGTGTCGTCGTATTGTACGACCATTCTTATGACTAGCACCAATTCAAGCCTCTGAGGCATGTCATACATTTTGGCACAAACTAACAAAGATCAATTTTCGTCCCACAAAATTTTCTATCCCACGCCCATCATAATAATGCATAGCTTAAATCTCATGCATTTGATTAACATGGCATCAACCATTTGATTCACCAGGTAACTCTTCATTGTGTAAACCCAAATCATTTTTGCACCCGATGTAATCTATAATCGTCAAATATATTGGATGATCACTCTTATATCATATCAGATTGTAATTTCCTATTTAAACCTCATGCAGATTTGAGCTTGATGAAATGTTAGTTATTTATGGGTGTGGTAGTATGAGATAAGTGTTCTAGTCTCTACGGTGTTAGAGAGGCTAAGGAACACACTGAATCCAAAAGAGATAATTTTTTTTTTGAAAGAAAACACTTAGAAACTTCTCAATTAAATTAATTGATGAATAATTAAAAGTTCCTAAGCCTAAGTTACCAGAATTAATTAATTAATGGGTATTAATTGAGGAAATCAAATTTTCTCTTGAGACTTCTAGAAAGTGACTTGGTGGAGTCTAAGATGATTAAATTCATCGATCATTATTATATATTGGTAATTAATTCTCTGGCGAGATATTATAAGAGAAAATCAAAGGCGCTTGCAGAAGAAAAAAATTACAGTTTACAGTTGATAGCTTTTAAGAAAAGTATTTTTATTTCCCAAGTTTGTAGTATTTAATGAGTGAAAAGTTCAAGCCGAGTGTAAGAGAGTAGAAAAGATTTTCAATAGTGATAATTTTCATATATTTTATTAGGAGGTCTTCTATTTCTAGAGTTAAGGAAGGAAGGTTGAATTATCCAGTAGGGAGGTCATATTATATAATGTGAGTTGCCTAGTTTTTCAATGGGAGTGATCAGAAGGAGGATCAATTCAGTAGCTAGCATATGGATCTATTACCAAGAGGTTGAGAGAAATGTTTCTAGAAACACAGGAAGGAAGGATTATTCATATATAGGTGTTCTAGAGATAGAATTAATTTTATCCAAAAATAAATGTGCATTTCCCGTCCAACAGTGCGAATTAGCTGGGAAGTGCAAGTTTTTTAGAGAGGACCATATCAAGTAGCTCTAAGGGAAAATAAATTTCCCAGTATATTTCCTATGGAGATAAATTTTTGAAGGATTTCTTGTTGGGAATTTAGCTTTTACTCTCTTTATTTGTTACATAATAGTAAAATCCTCATCTGCTCCCCCAGTTTTCCCTTCAGGGTTTTTTTCGGGAAAAATTGTGCAAAAATAATGATGCTTTTTTAATTTTGTGCATGAACCAATTTCTCAATTCCATAATTTTTGTTTCTGCAACATTGGTGAATAATTGTAGTGTGAATTATTTGCTATTTTTCACTAATAATTTAATAGAAGAGAGAGAAAATATTTTAATTAGGATAATAATATCTAGCTATTGTAGTTCAAGGAATTTTCATATGGTATCATAGCATTAAGATCTAATGAGATGCTCATAGGTGAAAGGAAGATATATCACATAGTTTCAAAGGGAGATCTAAATCATTATTTCCATATCTATGTAGGCCAGCTAGGAAGTGAAAATTACAGTAGGGAGGAAAATCAATTTTTGTTTAGGGTGAAGGAAAAGATTAATTTTCCATAGAAGGAAAAGAAATAGGTAGTAAGAGTTCTATAGAGGGTTTCTAGTGAGAAAATTATTTGATTCACAAATTTGATCTAGTGTAGAATATTTGTAATAAGGGCTTTCTAGTTGCAGATAAACACATAAAAGGAATAGAAAAGCACACATAGATGGAATTTCTTGTAAAATTATTAGAGATTTTATAGTTTTCCAGTTGTAGGAAAGGAGTCCATGATTTTCATCATAAAAAGGTCGTAGCAGGATTTCCAGTCCAATGAATGTAAATTTTAAGGTTAGCAGTGCATTTACCATATCTGAATAAGGACATATGGATGGTAGAGTGAGCTCATTAAAAGAGGAATAATAGATAGTGTGAATCATAAGAATGATAGTAGAGCTAAGTGCAGAAGCCTATCTATAAATTTTTAGCAGAGAGTGAGAGTGAAGAAGGAAGGCCAAAGAAAGGACAAGGATATTTCTAGTGTATAATTCTCTAATTTATGTGAGTTTCACATAGATGGCCATAACAAGGCACAAATATCAGGACTCTAATGTTGGTGTCTCAAAATTCAGGATGAAAGTATTATTGGATGAGCATGGCTTGAAGGAATTTGTCAAAATTGTAATGGAAAAGCTACCAAATCCACGACAGCTGGAAACCTTCAATAAATATATGGCCAAGAGCAAGAGGATGTCCCTTGGATGGCCCTAGATAGAGTTCGAGATCATATTTTCCCACATATTGTAGATAATAATACATCAAAGGAAATGCGGGAGATCATTTTCAAGTTGTAAGAAGATCCATTTAAGGATAAAAAAATGATTCTCAAGGAAGAGATGAGGTCAATTAAAATGCAAAAGGGTGAGGATGTTACGTCCTCTCTCACTAGGATTTAGGGAATGGGAGATGAACATGTTAATTTATGAAAGAAGCCTTTAAATAGTGATTTTTTCCACACAAAACTCAATGGGTTCTCCAAGGAGGTGTAAATTTTTCTAAGTCGTCTAAATTAGGAAAATTGATTAATTAATGGATATTAATTAAGGAAATCAGTTTTTCTCGACAGATTTTTCGAATGGTGACTTGAGAGAGTCTAACATTATATAAGCCATCAATAATGATTAGATATTGGTTGTTGTTTCTTTAGTGATATATTATAGGATAAAGGAAAAGGGGCTTGCACAAGACATAATTTATAGTTTACTACAATTTACAGTTTACAATATCAAATTCTACAAATCACTATATTTAGTGAAAGTGAATTTCGAGCGATGTGGAAGAGGGTAGTAGGAGTTTACAACAACAATAATTTGTAGAAAAATTCTTCGGATGTTTTTTCAATTTTTAGAGACTGGGAAGGAAGGTTGAATTATCCAGCAAGGAGTTTGTATTCTGTATTGCGAGTTTCCTAGCTTTCTAGTGTGATTGGCTGAAAGGAGGATTGATTCAATAACTAGTTTCCACTTCTATTCCTGGGATGTTGAAAAAATTATTTCCAAAGGTAGAGAAAGGTAACACGACTCATCTGGAAGTTACCCGAAGGCATAAATATTTTTCTCCAACAATCGGTGGACATTTCCTGTGCAACAGTGTGAATCAGCTGGGAAGTGTGAGTTTTCTAGAGATAGGTAGATAGAGTAGCTCTGAGGAAAATAATTTTCCGTATATATTTCCAATGGAGAAAATTATCGTAGGATTGTGGGTTGAGAATCCATTTATAGTTCTCTATATTTGTTGCATAATAATACAACCCTCATATGCTACACAAGTTTTCCCTTTAGGTTTTTTCAGGGGACAATTGTCTACAAATAATTGTGTCATTTTATTATGTGTGTGCATCTATTTCTCAGTTCCTTAATTTTTATTTATGCAACATATTTTATTTCTAAAGAATTTCAATGTGATTTATTCACTATTTTTCATTAATAATTTAATAGAATAAAAATAAATTTTATTCAGTTAGGAGAATAATATCTAGTTTCTGTAGTTCAAGGAATTTTTACATACACAATCTCAATCATTGGATGAATAGACCATACACTCTACCTCTACCCTATGTATTTTAATGCCACATTAACTCAACCCCCACGTCACCCACTTGCATAGTGCCATGTTTCCATTATGATGACATCAGGTTGACATCACATATCCACATGGCATACTCTAGGGGTTCCATGTGTCATGAAAAACTTGGCCACTTTCCCATTCAAAAGGGCCATACCCACATACCATGTGTCACATTGACAATGTGCCACATTTTCATCTATGCCTTGTCACAAGGACACATCACTGATGTCCTATGTGGCATTGACCACCTTTGCTAAACCCTCGTGCCCTAGTAGTACCTATATCATAGTGCAAATAACAGAATCTCATTTAACGATAGAAGGACATTTTGTCCCACCCTTCGTCAATAGTGCTAATACACTCACAAAATGAGTTAACCCTTATCTTCCTTCATGGAATGATAGAATATTTGGTGATATCCGATAAACATTTTCCTATCCCTCACCTCTTATTAGTAGTAGCCACTTCTTCTCGAAGTCCCTTAGTAACCTTGGCATAGTCCGACATGAACATCTATCACATATGACAGAAACCTTGCCATTATGCACCCTTATCACTCTCTTCCTACTGCCAATTTACAAATTAGTCATTAAACAATAGTTTCTTATCTCACAAAGGTGCATCTATCTTGTCTAGAACATAGACGTATCTGGAAACTAATGTCAACAATTCTATGGTGACTAGCTTAAAATTATTTAAGAATTCAATGGTGTTTTTAGCCATTATCTGTGACAAGAAATAATATGCACCATTAATATAACAAGCATGGTACCCTCATTCCCTTATTAACATCTCAAGCATTCAACATAGACACATTAGGGAACTAAAACTTTATGCATGCCTAACATCACACATGATCAGTTTCACTGATTTGGAGTACCATACACATTTCCCATAGACCTTCACTAGTTTATATATATATATATCTATATATATATATATATATATATATATATATATATATATATATATATATATATATATATATATATATATATATATATATATATCTATGTATGTATGTATGTATATAACAATTATCCATATCATTTATGGCATAAAACAATTGCAGTCATTGAATAGTTATAATCAACTAAACTTCACAATCATCATACATACTGGATAGGTATCCATCCATTTAGGATATTATCAATAGTCACAGGGATCTATAATCTCCTCTAAAACCATGAGAACAATCATAAAATAATATCATCATCGGAAACCAAAAATACATCATTCCTCCATAAGAAATATTGATTCGTTCATTGTTATAACCCATAACAATAACATTTAACATTCATAAAACAACACAATTACAAGTATATACACGTATATTTAAAAATTGATGACTAGAAACTCATAGAGGAACTTCAAATATCCACCCATTCATTGGTCAGCCACACTACAATATCTCTTGTCGTTGATGACCCCCAAGCAAGATTTAGATTCTAAGAAGTTAATTTCCTATAAGTTCTCTCACAAACGACCAATCAATAGATGGTAAGAAGAAGAGTTCATTTCTAAGGTGATTTCTCAACATCCCCTAGCTATTACACCATAGTGTCTCTTTGTCCAAAATAAAATGAACACCAATACTCATCCAAGGATCAATCAGTTTTAACTCAATTCTAGGAGAATGAATATATATATTATTAGTGAGGTTTATCACCTAAATTAGTACTGAAAGAGTGAATAGTGCATTTCCAAAAGATTTATTGACATACTGAGAAAGTACCTAACTAGGTTATCAGTTCTGGGCAAACCAATTATGTGTTTATCAACTCTTTCAATGAATTCCTAGGTGTCTCAACCTATCAAGTAGTTCGTCAACCTCAAATAGTATCCCAATGGTTTATAAACAACAAATCTAGCCACTACCTAGGCGTTTATCTATTCTTTGAGCGGGTACTTAGAAGGTTTACCAACCACGGCTAGCACCTAAGTGTCTCAACTCCACTAAACTATCTCTATCTGATCAATTCATGAGCACAATTGTAGGCAACAATAAAAAAAGGGTAAACCATCTAAAAGAAGACTGAAAAATATCACAAGTTATCTCTTCTTGGCATGTTTTCATATGATGCGAACTCATCCTTTGCATTCTCCTTTCCAAAATCCCTCTATATTGCTCAACTCCTTGCATCCATGTACTCACTTTTCTGAATGAATGCCTCCATAATGACTTGAATTTCTCTCCTCTTCAATACATTGTCTCCCATTGACCCTTTCCTTTCATATCTTTCTATGTATGCTGACCACACCTCTGTCTCTATGAGAACTGAGTCTACATGACTGTACTTTTAGTGAAGGTTTGCACTCCCCTGAGAAATGAGTCTAGTTGCAAGGGGTGTTGAGCGAAGGAATAAATGGTGTAATCCAACATTGAGTAAGTACACTAGATTGAAGGTCTTTCCTCTGGATTTGTTTTGAATATGTTGTAAAAAATTTCCACCAATATTCAAAAAAGGGTAGTTAAGATAATAGTGGTAAAAGTATTACCTCAATTAAAAATGATATATATCTCATTGTACCTAAGCTAAGATATGGTGAAAATATGCTTTTAATATGAAATTTCATGCTTTAGAATACTAATGATGTAACCGCCTTTACGGAAAACATGTTTGATTCAGATTGGATCATTATATTATTCATCATCCATCTTGATTCCTTAGAGTAGAACAGGTTGAGGAATTTTCCATATAACCATTTTAACTAGGAGGTCCCATTTATGTGAATTAATTTTTGAAACCTCTGAGAAGTTATAAACAACATTTTTTATGGGTTGAAAGTTTGTTACTTAAGTTTTGCACCCCTTAATATATTCAATACGTATATACCTTTCTAATGTTGTAAGCATAATGTCAATTTGTGTCCATATGAAATAATTATGCCATAGAAAGTTGAATTTAAAAATTTATACAAATTATATTTTTAATTAAATATTAAGTTAATTTCCCTAAATAGCACATTTACTGATACAAAAGGAGGAGAAGGGGGGTGGGGGGGAGGGAGGGTGGACTTCCATCGTCTCACTTGTTTAAAGAACTAGGGGACATGGAAACATGCCCCCATGATAAACTTAATATATATGATCAAAGAAAATGTCTAATTTCATTTAGTCCATCCTATATGTGGCCCATAGTTGTTTCTAGTGTGTTACCTATCAACCAAATTCTCACTCATGCGGTTCTCGAGGAAAGGAATAGTTTAACCACGACTTCAAGTCCTCCATAAAATTATATGTTTCACTCCACCCACCTAGTGGGAACTGTAACCTGCTACTAGGGACTCACAATAATTCACCTCACAAACTTACATTTCCATGTTCCTCAGTTCTCCGGTTAGGGGATAATCAACCTCCCTTTTTCGAAACTTTCCAATTCAAGAAAATTTCATGATCCCGAGCCCAATTGTACTATAGTGTAATTTTCAAAACTATTTTTTCTATATTTTTCATTCCATTCTAAATTTATCGACCTTCCACAAGTTGGAGATATTTCCAGCCACTCTTATGCTCGGGCGTCTCCATCACCAAAGTTTTCTCCACTCTCTAGGAAACCAATTCCTAGTGTAGCCTTGCTAGATTTCTACCAGTGTCTCAGCTTCCTTTAGTACTTTACCCCCTCCCCAAACGTATGTTCTCATTATAACCCATTGTGCTCCCCCCTATATCCTCCTTTGATATTCTTTATGCTTAACATTTTCATAAACCCTAGGACCTCCCTTGCTGTAACTCTCATTTTTATAAGTATTCATTTAATTTTTCTATGATTATCTTATATTATTTCTCCCTTTCCTTGGTGGTAATGGCTAGTGGCATCCTTTGGTCATCATTCCTTTAGTAATGATCATCTTCTTCATGCACTTGTGATATGGTGCTCTATTCCGAGTTTTCTTGCTTCTTTCTCTCCCTCTAAGATGACTAAGTTTTTCCTTTCTTTAACCCCTCACTCCCACTTTGTCAGAAAGCCTTTGTATGTAGGGAAGTGGCTTATTACCACGAGTGGTCCTAGAGGGACAACACATGTATGCATCACTACCTGGAGGAAGCTACCTCCTATTTATGTGACTTCATGTCATGACCCATCAAGGAAGAGCTAGCATGTGATAGGCGACAAGGCTCCTCCCAATGAATTCACTTCTTGAACATGGAGGTTCATACTAATTTGGAATATTGGGAACTCGACACTATGAACACTCATTTCTGATTTAATCAATATGTGTAGATTGTTGATATTTACTTATGAATTTTCTTTTCGACAAACGTCCATTTACCGACATGAGCATCATGAAGACATCCTTCACTCTCTTGAGCACTTGCAACATCACATGAACCTAGACCAACTAATGGAGCACATACAGTAGTGAAGTACGTCCCTTTGTGGGGGAACTACCAGAGACAACAAATATCCCTTCCAAGTTTCTTCCACAGACTATAATCCTTTTGCTTAAGTTTATGTCATGATCTTTTTATGTTGTTATTTTTCTCTTACTCTCTATTTCCATGGCCAATTTGGTCAACTATTCATTTTTTGTCTACTAAATTTGATTATCCCTATACTCATTTATCTCATGCTTCTCTAAAAAAAAATACAATTTTTCCTTTAATTCAATCTCCCTAATGAAAAAATCAATCAATACTTCTCAATACTATTTTGTAATCCCAATTTAAAAAAAATAAAAAATACATTTTATCCTAAAAAAAATAAAATATGTAAATTTTATTTATTTATATATTTAAAAAATAATAATAATAAAACATTTATTACAATTTTCAAATATTTTAAAATTATCACAAAATATGGATAATTTTATACTCCATAATAATCTACTAAACAATATGAATACTCGTAACCAAAAAAAATCAAGTAATCTTTCAATAACTAACCACGGATATTATCAAGGAGAAAGTTTACTTTCATTCATATAAATCTTGAAAACAAACCTTCAATTTCGTCATTTTAATATATTAAGAGAACAACAACCTTATCTCAAGATACCCTAAACCTCACATATTACCAAGGAAGTATACTTAAATTCATATCAAAATTAGATTTAAAAAAGGCTATACTCTTTTCGTTTAAACCTCACATATTACCAAGGAAGTATACTTAAATTCATATCAAAATTAGCTTTAAAAAAAGGCTATACTCTTTTCGTTTAAATATATTAAGAAAACATCTCGCTTAGTAATCTTAACGAGTTCAGAATAATTTTATATATCACTAATTTAATTTCATTTCTATGATAATAATAATTTATTCTAAACAAATTTTTTATATATAATTATAAATTTTTCTTTTTTAAATAATATATGTTTTTATTTTACGTAAATTAATACCATATTTATTTAAAAACTATAGCTTTTATCTATTTTATATATATATATATATTTTTTAAAGAATGGACCACTATGTAAGATTTTATAGTGGTATGATAGTAAGTAGATTATCACCACTATAATCATTATTAGTAAATAAATAGTTTTTAGGAAGATACTTATTTATCACTCCACAAACTTCACATAAATATAAGGCAACATAATCATTTAAATTAGAGTCTTTGTCTAACTAGCTTGCTTTTCTTCCCTCGAAATCATGGAAATTTAACCAAAATTTTAATAAAATTCGGTAGGGATTTTTGTAAATCCAGGTTATAGCTAGCAACTTCAATATTTTTGGTGTCCTAGAGGTTTTTGATGGTGGTGAGTCCATTTTCACCATAAAAAACATGATTCAAACACTGCTCGAAGATTTTTTGAGAAAACATTGCCCACTTTGGGCCATGAGGACAATTCATATGACTCCTTACACAACTCCTAAATTAAATGGTTGATAAATTCCTATATGCATGAATACATGATAAGCACAAAATGTTAGGTCCCTATATTACTAGTATAGACTCTTATTGTTGTTAGTGTAACCTCCTTATTGTTATTATTGTACCTCTGTAACCCCCATATTGTTATTATTGTGCCCTTAGATTATTATTGTTAGGTAAGCTAGGATTACATTATGGCCCCACTAGGATTACATTGTGGCCCCATGGACTCCTATATATAGAAAGGAGGTTTCGTGATTTGAATCATCCAATAATTGTTCATTCATGTAATGTATTGGAGGTTTCCCCCTCAAAGTGGCTTATTTCTAAGGCATTGATATCTCTTTTCTTCTATTTTTGGAGCTGGTTCACAACATTTGGTATCAGAGCTTTGGATTCTAGGGTTTTGCTGCTCCAAACAGGTCATCATGGAATTTTAGCTATAACTTGTTTTTTACGAAGGTTCAGAAGCTAAAATTTTTAGAGTCCGAAGCCAAAATCCTAAGGAACTTATTCCCAAAATTGTAGTGCTTGGTTCGCAATATTTTCAGAGATATGATTTGTGGAAGGTAGGCCTTTTTGTAGGCTCCTGAATTTCGCTTAAAATGGTCATTGAAGAATTTTTGCTATAAATTGTTTTCTATGAAGCTTTAGAAGCTGAAATTTTTAGAGCACGAAGCTGAAATCCTAAGGAACATCATCGCAAAAATTCAGAGCTTGGTTCACAATATTTTAAGAGATATGATCTGTGGAAGTTAGGTCTTGTTTAGGCTCCCAAATTTCATCTCAAAGAGGTGATCGTGGGAAAATATTCATAAATGTCTGTCTGAGTATCAGATTGGAATTCTGTAAAATGTCACTGGAATTACACGGACTGTCGTTTATTATCTATAAATTTCAGAGCCAAAGGAGCAAGCAGTGACAGATGGTAAGTCGTACAAACTTGCTCTACTTAACCAGTCCATAATTAGGTCATTGTGGGAGATTGGACATAACTTTGAATTGAAGAATCCAAAGCAAGTAATACCTATGGCATTTGAAAGAAGCTTAAGAGGACTACTATAGGGCTGAATTTTAGATATTCAGGATCTACAAGTATAGAGATAAGTCAATTTCAATATAGAGCTCCTCAAAAGCAAGTAAAATGTGTGTATTTTTTTTTCCAAATTGCATAAGTCTTGTTTGAAGAATCAAGTTGAATTGATTCCAAGGGAATATTGTAGAATAGATATCAGTAATGGATTCTAAAATGGCCCTTAGGAATATTTCAACACCCATTAAGCCTTTAGAAGGCTCTGCTATGACTCATGAAGATGAAGAATGGCATCATGACATATCAAAATTACAAGAGAAAGTGCAACAAATTTTGCTCTCGCAAAGAGCAACAAAAAATGACATGGAATTTTTGAGGAAAGGCATGGAATTTAAGATGAATGGTTTGAAGAATGGCATGGAATCGAAGATGAATGACATGGAAGGTTTGACAAAGTTGATACAAGAAGTGTTTCCTAATGTTGAAAAGATAGTAAAGGAAACTCGTGATGAGAACAAAATAAATGTTAATTGTGATTTCATAAACTCTAATGTTGGAGGGAAGAACCACCATATTCCAAAAATGGGTATGATGAAATTTGATGGAAATGATCCTGTAACATGGATACTACATATGGAGCAATATTTTGATCTCAATAATGTGAAAAACACACAAAAGGTATGCATTGCAACTTTACATTTAGAACAAAATACATTTGTATGGTATTGATGGTGTTGCTCCCATAAAAAAAATTGTCACTTGGTCAATTTTTACGGAGTAAATGATAGCACATTATGAGGATACAAAGAGAACCACGTTCTTTAGCCAATTGATATATCTCAAAAAAAAGTATTTAGTGTGGGAGCACATTGAGGACTTCCAAAAATTCAATATAAGGGTAACTGGTATTCCAGAGAAACACAAGATTGATCTCTTCATAGGTACTTTCAAGGATAATATCCAACATGAACTTCACGTTTTGGAATCTGATTCATGGAAGAAGGCATTTAGGTTGGAAATAAAAATTGAATGTAAAATTATGGCAACAAGGAAGCCTACAACTCACTTCTATAAAGATGGAAGTGTTGCTACTCCTAGATTTCCACAACCTACAAGGTTGACACCACAAAAATTGGAAGAAAAAATAGCCAAAGGGCTTTGCTACAGTTGTGATAGAAAATACACTAAAGGTCATAAGTGTGCTAACAAGAAATTATTTTACATAGATTGTGAAGAGGAAGAAGATAATGAAAAATAATCTTCAAAAGAAGAGGATATACACGACGAACCAACCCTAGAAGAGGAAGAAATGAGTCCGACCATATCGTCTAATGCATTGGCCAGAATTACCACTCCTCAAACTCTCAATATAGAAGGACATATCAAGAAGAAAAAGGTAATAGTGTTGATTGATTTAGGTAGTACCCATAATTTTATTCATTGGAAGGTAGCCAAGGAATTGAATTGTTTCCTATACCCAACACCAGAATGTCTAGTGATGGTTACAAATGGAGGAACTATAAATTTCTTTGGAAAATGCCATAATATCAAGCTAACCATGGGGGAATATCTATTGAATAATGAAATTCTTTCCATTCCTATGGGAGGTGTTGATGTTGTACTAGGAGTACAATGGTTACAATCTTTGGGGACGGTAGCTTTTAATTTTCAAGAACGTTTCTTGAAATTTTTTTCAGAAAGAAAGGAAGTCGAGTTATGGGGTATTGTAGGGAAGCCGAGAAATATAATAAGCTCTAATGTCACGACAAAGCTTCTAAAGAAAGAAAAACGAGGCGTAATTGCACAATTATGCTCACTAGAAGTTCCAACATCAAAATCATCTATTTTTACAGATCTCCAAAAGGTCTTGGATAATCATTCCAAGGTGTTTGAAACTCCCAAGGGACTCCCACCTATTTGTGATCATGATCATGCTATTCATTTGATTTCGGGAAGTGTTCCTCCAAACATCAGGCCTTATAGATATACTTATGTCCAAAAGAGTGAAATTCAACGTATGATTGCAGAAAGGTCAGAGGCGGGTATAATTCAACCCAGTCAAAGTTCTTTCTCTGCTCCTGTAGTATTGGTACACTAGAAGGATGGATCATGGTGCATGTGTTTGGATTATAGTGAGCTCAATAAGCTCACCATTAAAGATAAATTTCCCATTCTTGTGATTGAGGAATTATTGGATGAATTACATGGAGCAATTTATTTTACCAAGTTGGATCTTCATTCAGGATATCATTAAATTAGAATGAAGACTGAAGATATTCCAAAAACAACATTTCGAACTCATGAGGGTCATGATGAATTGTTGGTCATGCCTTTTGGCCTTACCAATGCACCTTCTGCATTTCAAGGGTTGATGAATTCCATTTCCAAACCCTTCCTTAGAAAATTTATGCTATTATTTTTTGATGATATAGTAATCTACAACAGGTCTTGGAAGGATCATGTTCAACATGTTGATAGGGTGCTCAAACTATTTCGGGAGAAACAATTATATGAAAACACATCCAAATGTTTCTTTGGAGTACAAGAGGTGGAATATCTGGGCCATATTGTATCTCACGAGGGTGTTAAGGTAGACCCTAACAAAATTAAAGCCATTAAATAATGAAAAGTCCCCACAACCATAAAGCAGTTGCGAGGATTTCTCGGGTTAACAGGGTATTATCGCAAGCTTGTTAAGAATTACGGAGAATAGCAGCACCTCTAACAACATTACTGAAGAAATATGCATTTTCATGGACTGCCCAAGCAACTAAGGCCTTTGAACATCTTAAAAAGGAAATGTGCCTAGCACCGGTCTTAGCTACGCTAGAATTCACAAAAATCTTTATTGTGGAATGTGATGCTTGAGGAAATGGAATTGGTGCTCTTTTAATACAAGAAGGAAGACCCATTGCTTTTGAAAGCCATCCAATCAAAGGAAAGTATTGACAGAAACCTATTTATGAGAAGGAATTGTTAGAAATATTGCATGCACTAAAGAAATGGCGAACTTACCTAATGGGAAGACACTTCAAGTTAAAAATTGATCATGATAGTCTTAAACACTTTTTGGAACAAAGACTATCTTCAAAAGAGAAGAAAAAATGGGTCACAAAGATGATGGGTTATGACTTTGAAATAATCTACAAAAAAGGGAAGCTAAATGTTGTTGCAGATGCATTCTCAAGAAAGAACGAAGAGGTGGAAGAATTTATTTGAGCCATTTCTATTATCCAACCAGATTGGATAACCGAAGCAAGAGATGAATGGAATAAGGATGAAGAAGCGTGGACACTCATTCAAAAGTTGCAACAAGATCCTAGTACATATGATACATTTAGTTGGAAATATGATTCCTTATGGTACAATGATCACTTATATCTTTTTACGAATTCCCAACTAAAACAAAATATTCTTTTGGAATTGCACACTTCTCCTTTAGGAGGACACTCAGGATTTTTAAAAACTTACTACAGGGTGAAGAATTTTTTTTTTTGGGATGGCCTTAAATCTGATATTCAAAATTTTGTGGCAGAATGTTTGGTTTTACAGCATAATAAAGTTGAGACAATTACGACCCCGGGTCTTCTACAACCTTTATCCATTCCAAGTCAACATTGGGAGGAGATTTTAATGGATTTTATCACAGATTTACCTAAGTTCGAAGAAAAGAGTATCATCATGGTGGTAGTTGATAGACTTACCAAGTATGCACACTTTCGTGCATTATCTTATCCATTTAAAGCAAGTAGAGTTGCTACTACATTTATGGACACAATTCAAAAGCTACATGGAAACCCAAGGGTTATTGTGAGCGACAGAGATCCCATTTTTGCTGGAAATTTTTGGACGGATTTATTTTCTTGTTTGGGTACTCAATTATCTCATAGCTCATATTATCATCCTCAATTCCATGGCGAAACTTAGATAGTAAATAAATGTTTGGAAGGATATCTTCATTTTTTTGTATTTGATAAACAAACACAATGGGTAAAGTGGTTACCTCTTGCTGAATGGTGGTATAACACTTCCTTCCATACTGCAGCAAAAATGATCCCATTTATGGCACTTTATGGATATCATCCACCATCCTTCACATCATCTTTAAGAGAAAATTCGAAGGTTCAAGCAGTGGAAGATTTCATCGAGCATCAACAAGAAGTTCTCCAACTCTTAAAGGATAATCTGAATTTGGCACAAAATCAAATGAAACAATAGGCAGATCAACATCGCATCAAGAGAAGTTTTGATGTAGGATACTGGGTATTTTTATGGCTACAACCATACAAACAAATGCCCCTCAAGAAAGCTAAGAATTATAATAAATTATCGCAAAAGTACTATGGTCCTTACAAGGTGTTGCAGAATATTATTACTATGGCATACAAATTGGAGCTTCCTACTTCTTCACGAGTGCATCTAGTTTTCTGTGTTTCATGCTTAAAGAAGGTTATAGGTGAAAATCTTCAAGTTCAAACAATATTTCCAGAACTTGATGACGAGGGAAAAATCATATTAGAACCCGAAGCGGTCACGAAAACAATAACTCGACAGCTATGAAATCGATCAATTTCAGAGTATCTCATCAACTGGAAGAACTTACCCACTGAATATTCTACATTGGAGGATGAGAATTTTATAGAGAAGCACCCAAAGATACTCAAGCATTGAGGACAACACTCTTTTGAAGGAGAGGGGCATGTTAGGTCCCTATATTACTAGTATAGTCCCTTATTGTTCTTAGTATAACACCCTTATTGTTATTATTGTACCCATGTAACCCCCATATTGTTATTATTGTGCCCTTAAATTATTATTGTTAGGTCGGCTAGGATTACATTGTGCCCCCACTAGGATTCCATTGTGGTCCCATGGACTCCTATATATAGAAAGAAGGTTTTGTAATTTGAATCATCCAAGACTTGTTCATTCATGTAATGTATTGGAGGTTGCCCCCTCGAAGTGGCTTATTTCTAAGGAGTTGATATCTCTTTTCTTCTATTTTTGGAGTTGGTTTCACAACACCAAAAAAAAAATTACTTCATCATACATTTCACATTGTTAAAGCTTAAAAAAACAATAAAAATAAACTACAATTTAAGAATATTATTACTATTATTATTTATGAAATGAATTAATATATGATTTAAACATATATACATCCTCAATTTATCATAGAATTTCTCAATTTACCAATACTATTTGTCACAACAATGTGGGCCAATACCATCACTTATTATTACGAGATTCTTATAATGTCAAAATTCATTTCATATGACATATGCTCATATCACAATTTTTTTAATTAATCAATTTAATTAAAATGATAGAAAATGCATAACTACTTTTGAGATAAATCTCATCTTTTGATTTGTGGTACCACTAAGAATATTACAAAATTCTTTGTGTAGGTTAAACCCCAAACATTCATTTATTAATAACTAAATTAAAATTCTTTTTTTTTAAGAGGAAAAAAAACACTGTATATTAAAATGCAGTATATTTGTTCAAATACATTTCGTTCACAGCTATAGTGAGCAAGTAAACATCATAAAATTAATGCCACATGTAACTGATACACCATTCAAAAGTGAGGAAGAGGTACCCAGTAGAGCAGCAATTATAATTTCAGAGAACAGGGATCTCCTATCAAATTTAATCAACCTCTATTGTGTGGCTATCATCCCTGTAACATCCAAAATAACATAAAATAGATTACAAAAAGAGCCAATAGTGTATAAAATATTATGCAAACGTGTAGACATCGTTGAGCCCTAAGCTGATGAGCTTTCATGCTTTCCGATTTGGTAATTGACCATCATACTCCTTGGAAATATTGGTATTATATATACCATCCTATTTGCATTTGATCAGAGTTGATATAGGAATAAGGTTATTATAAATCTTCAGCCGGAAATATAGCAAAAAACAATGTATCACAAAAATGGTTGGGCACATTTTTCAGGCTCACTTGAAATAGTGAAATAGGCTTGCTTGATGATTTAGAAGAGACAGAAAGTAAGATAGGACGTAACCAAAAACAAATGCACCTCATTCTTACTAGGACGGGCTCGCTTGTGGGACTAGTATGAATATAGAAACACGAAACCAAAATCATCTGCCAGAACACTGCAATAGGATAGTTGATATCATGGCAGGGGAACAGAGTTCTGCAATATCAGAGAATCATTCCTATAATGAAGCATGTGTATACAGCCAAAATCTGCCAGAATTCCCCTCTTCGATAGTCCATCCGCCCTCGAAATATTTTCTCTGTATATATGTGTGATGGGCAGATTATTCAGCCTTGTCCATAATATTTTAGCCCATTTCAACCATCCCTGGAGGCCAGGATTAGACAGAGTGATTTTGTCCGTGATTCCATCCACCACCATTTTGGAGTCACCATAGAAAGATATATGTGGTAAATTTAGATGTATAGCGATGAAAAGAGCTCCCCAGAAAGCCATAATATTAGCTATGTTGTTTGATCCAATACCTTTTTTCCAATAATAGTGGATCCTTTCAGACTGAGAAATCTTGACCCATGCTCTGCATCCCATAACCCCCTCCAAATAGGCCCCATCAAAAAATAAAGCTAGGATGGAGATTTCATGTGGTCTGATCCGGATAGAGCCATCCACCACTTTGTCTTCAGCCATAGGCCTATCGTCAATCCATTTGATGATTGCCGAGTAAATCTGAGGAATGTTAAAAGGTTGATTGTCAAAAATTAACCTATTCCAAGCCAACCACACCTCCTAGATGAAGAAAAAAGGAAGGTGTTTGAATTTTCCTTTCATACTTCCCCATTCCTCTGCCACAAATATGAAATCCCTTGGCATCCATGACGGATCCAAAATAAAATTACTGAAACACTTCCATAGCCCATTGATAGTAGGATAGTTGAAAAATAAGTGGGTGATGGATTACTTCCCCTGACAACATATTGCGCATCTGGTAGGTCCAGAGTGTCCCCTTCTGATAAGGTTATCCCATGTTAAAATCGTTCCTTCCCATACCAGCCACGTAAGCAAAATAATCTTGTTTGGTATACCATGACCCCAAAATTGATAGAAAGTTGTGGACAATTGATCTGTATAATTGGCCAGATTTATGCTCTGATATATGTCTTTCACAATCACTGAACCCTCCTTAGTTGTACCATCCCAAGTAATGTTTTCACCCTCCGCATCATATAAAAATCCGACACCTCTAATAAAATTAATATATTGATTCCATGTCCTAGCATCATTATTATCCAGATCTAATTGGTTGGCAGATTTAAACATCGGAGCACCAAAAGACCAGAAATCAATAGCCTGTGAGATGTAAAATATAACCTTATGTGCTAGGCGATGGATGAAATAAGGCGGTATATCGATATTGTTAGTGGTGCCAAAAATGAGTCTGGAACCAATAGGAATTTTTCGTCCATCACCGAATTTCCAAGTTAGCCGAGATGTAACATGACCGAGAACCTTTCCAAAACTCCTCCATATAGCAGAGATGTTTGCTAGGATATGAAACTCCTGATTAATAAGCTGGTGTAGAGGATCACCAGCAATGTACTTGCTCTTTATTATTCCATTCCATATACCCGCCCCTTTTAATGCCCACCAGAAAGACTTGACTAGTAGAGCTTTGTTAAAGGCTCTCAAATCTAGTATACCCCATCCATCATGTTTTTTGGGCCAGCACAAAGATTTCAGTTTCACTAGATGATATTTATGATCTGAGTAGATACCTCCCCATAAAAAGTGAGCAGTGATCTTGTTGATATCATCAATAGTCTGTTGTGGAAAATAAAAGAGATGAGCCCAGTAGACCTGTAATTGAGTTAGGACAACCTGTACCATAATAATACGACCACCAAAGGATAGCCATCATTGATTCCATTTGCAAATTCTTTCTCTGTATCTATCAACCATCCATCTCTTATCTCAGTTCTTCTAATTACAAGGCTTAATGATAAATTCGAGATATTTGAACCCATCAGCCGACATCCTGTGACCAACCCCCAAGAAATTTGCAATAAATAAGGTTTCTTCTATGTCACCAAACTCATATATGAGAATAGATTTGTGATTGTTGATGCAACGTCTAGTCACCGAGCCAAATCTGATTAGCATATAATGGATATAGAACCAGTGATTCCTGATAAGAGAGCCAAAAAGCAGCATATCATCCACAAATAGTGAGTGTGTGGTTGTGATTGTCGCTGAAAAAGAAAATCTTCTAATATACCCATTTTGCTCGGCCTTGTGCATTATCCTACTGAAACCATCCATAATCAAAATGAAAATCATAGGCAATAGAACACATCCCTGGCGTAAACCCCCTAAATTAAAATTCTAAAAACATTGATTGAGTGAGGATGAACCACACTGGTTGGTTCGAAACAATCCACCAAATATGCTTATATGTGATTATCACCTAAAGTCACTCTATACAAATTAGAGATCACAAAAGCCGAATTTCAAAAATCTAAAACCTTTATTGCAAAATAGACATATCTATTGCACAATTAATATAATATAAAACTATTATATTATATAAAATTATAATTATAATTATCAGATTGCGTGGAGAGCCACAACCTAGTATGGAGGAGATGTTGTAATATCCTGTCACGTTATTTAAACATTTTTTACTAGGTCAAATTACATAAAATAAAAATTAAATTAAATTAAAAAAACCAATAATCATAATTATTATTAACAATGATAATTATAATTAATTATTAATAAGTACATCAACCTAGGTTTATCTTAACTTCAGATATATCGTGTGTCAACAACGATCAAATATGTTATGGTGTAAAATCTCTTTTAGAATGAAAAGAGATATGATCCCTCTAGGCACTTGGTAGATATCGAATTAAGATGGATCTAGTCTCATAATAATTAAAAATTTAATAATATTAATATATGTTTTTTTTGCTATCAAACGGGCTCATTTTTTAGATTACATCAAACTTGACCTGTGCCTCGCGATACCTCTACCCAATTGCTTCTAAGCCCTCAAAATCAATCGAGGATAGCACCTCACTTAGGTCACACCAGCCCTTAACATAGCTAGATTTTTTCCTATAAATTTTAGAACTAGTGACATTCACATCACAAAATGACTAAACACACAATCACCCAATAAAAAATAATTTTAATATTAAAAATAAATTACAAAATATTTATACATATATGAAAATATAATAAATAAATTTTATTAAAAATCTCAATTTTGGAATTTCAATAATTAATATTTCGAAATCGATTTAAAAAATGAATAGAAAAACAATTAAAATTTAAATAAAAATAATATTAAAAATAATCCAAATCTAAATATATTTAAACTATATTTTAAAAATATATATAATTTAACCATATTTATTTCATGAATTTTTAAAAAACTATATATAATTTAATAATATGTGTTATATGTGAAAATATAACAAATAATTTTATTAAAAATATAAATTTTAAAATTTCAATAATTAATATTTCCAAATCGATATAAAAAATTAATAGAAAAATCATTAAAATATAAATAAATAAATAAATAAATAAATCCAAATCTAAATATATTTAAATTATATATAAGAAAACCTATAATTTAATAATATTTAATTCATAAAATTTTATATTTAAGCAACATTTGTTTTCTTATGTGTGATAAATTTTGTAAATCGATATTATTAATATATTCAATATCATAATCCTTGCCATTGAGTTTAATAATTTTTTTTAGTTTGAATCCTTAATTAATTAAAATTGCCTGTCAAAATACTAGTGTTGTTACATAGATGTAATTGTATTGGCTTTATATTACTATTCTCAGCAGATTCAGTATCATCTCACATCATATGATGTGAATTCTTCTTTATAAGATACTTTTAAATAAGCTTCCTTGTCGCCATAAAACTCTCCCCTCGTGACTTGCTTACAATTTTGTTTTAGATTGTTAATGTCAGTGAACCCAAACAAAAAATATCAGATATCGTGGATTCCAAGTCGTTATCCGTGTGATCTCCTTTGTCGTAGACTAAAAGTCGTTCTCTTTGTGATCTCTCGTGGGTGGAATAGTTTTATCTAAAATTTCTTAAATATTACTTATATTTCACAAAAAAAATTATATATTTTTCATCGTTATTATTTTAAAAATAATGACGTTAAATATCATTATTTATTTTTTTAAAAACATTCATAATTTAATTATTTATTTATATGTTATGCATAATATTTTTAATTAATAAAAAATTACACATTAACATTCATGAAGGATTTTAGTTTTGATTTTTTTTAGAGTGTATTAACAAAACACCTATACATGGTCAATAAATTTAGTAGGCAAGATAATTTTAAGTTGATTTAATTTTTTTACATATTTTTCTCACGTAAAAAAACTTATATACTTTCTTTAAATTGTGAATCAAAATATTCAAAGAATGTTCAGAAACTGACTTGAGAGAAAAAAAACACGATAGAGAAAATCTAACAGTAAAAACCCTATACTAGTAGCACAAGAAGGCAAGTCTCACAACTTAGCCGCCGCTAAAGTTAAAGCGAAAATAAATTAAAGGACGAACAACCCGATACAAGTAGCACAAGAAGGAAAGTCTCACAACTCGGCGACCGCTAAATTTTAAGTGAAAAAAAATTAAAGGACGAACAAAATCCGACGCCACTTAGCCTTAAATGTAAGGCGTCTACTTCTTGCCAATCTATCAAACTTCTTCTATTAAGTCTTTTTCTGTTAGGGTGGATTTATCTCTGGTTTTTGGCTCTCTTTTATAGGCATTCATTTTTTTCCCATGGTATTAATCTCTGATGAAGCCTATTTAAAAGTTAGAAAAATTAATGTTAAATTGTCTTAATAGCCACAGGGAAGAAAGAAAGACATCTTTAGACACCACCATCTCAATTCTCGATTCTATGTGATCCTAACATCTAGTAACGGAGCCAAAGTGGCAAAATCCTGGTAGCGAGAAAAATGTAAGATCGTGAAGATAACCGGGACCATGATGCATTTCGTGTGCTAATGATAAAATTCTAGGGAGGCCAGTAGAAGCCCAATGAATTTGAGGAAAATTTCCAGGAAATTCAAAGCAGATCAAAGTCATGGAGTGTAAAATTATTAGAGCACAAATACGGATCTAGCTAAGGAATAATTGCACAAACTTGTCAAGTTGAAAAAGAAAAAATTGTAATTAAGAAATGGAATTGATTCATCAATTTTAGTTTTAGAATCAATACATAAGTAACTAAGTTAAGCTTAGTTCTACATGCAATAATTATGGATAATTAAAGCTAACTGAAGCTAATTGTGCTTTATGTTTTGTTAATGTGCACATGAACCACATGCAAGCACTAGATTTAACTAACTAAAGCCAAGTGCACACCGCATGTAAGCACTTGAGTTAACTAGCTAAATAAAAGTGCACATCGCATGCAATAAGGCTAACTATGTGCATGTACACCAACACCCCCCCTCAAGCATAACCTAGGTGAGTGTGATGCAAAATGAATGAGTCTCGACAACATGGCCATTTTATGTACCCATATACAATGCATGAAGAAAGGAAACAGGGAAAACCCAGTGGGAGGAAAGCGTCCCCCCCTAAAAATATAATGCAAAAGTAGAGAAAAGACAATTTTTATACTGTCGTGGCCTCCACTCTGAGACGACCTCGTAGAAATCGAAACTTTTGCTCAGTGAAATTCTTGGTGAATATATCAACAATTTTCTCAGAACTAGGACAGTACTAAATATCGATGATCCCATCAAGAATGTGTTCTCTAATGAAGTGCATGTGGATCTCAATTTTCTTGGTATATTGTCGCTGCACTAGATCTTTGCAAAACTTTAGTGTACTTTGATTATCGCATGACATGACAGTTGGACGATGGACACTGATCCCAAGCTCAGATAGGAAATTTGATAGCCAAATGGCCTGAATAGTGGCATTGACTTCTCCTCTATACTTGGCCTCTACTGATGATAAAGTAACGACAACCTTCTTTTTGCTTCACCAACAAATTGGGCCAGATCCCAAACTAAGTACATAACCAGAGGTGGAATTGCGATCAATGTTGTTTCCAGCCCAATCTGAACCTGTGAACTTGTTGTAGCTGCACAACACCCTGCAAAGTTTTTCCCCTCTTAAATTTTTGAGCCCCTAACCTTTTGGGAAAATGGAGTCAAATCTAATTTCACCTTTTCAAAATCTCAAGTCGCTAAGTTGCAAATTTGGTTAACTCTTTTAATTTGTGACCCCGCGACCTTGCGACCCCCCAGGGCGCAAAGTCACTAGGTCGCACATCATCCCGAAACCAAGCATTTCTAACCTTGCGACGCTGCGACCCCACGACCCCCAGGTCACAAGGTCGCAAAGTCGCTAGGTCGTACATCTCATCAACGTAAATCATTTGCGACCTTGCGACCCTCATTTATTGCCCACACATGCAAACCCTTTATATATAGAAGGGTTGCATAGGTCGCATTCAACTTGCGCGACAGAGAAAGAAAACACCTCTCACAAGCTAGTTGGAGCATTTTTTTCCCGGGTAAGTTGCCTAACCCTCCTGCTATTTCTTTCCTAAGATAATTGCTGCTATTTCTTCCCCTTGACCTTAGCCTATTTTAACCCTATTATGCCTTCGATCAAGCTCCCCGAAAATCATTTCGCAAACCTGCCTACCTCCTTCAAGACTTTTACCCATTTAGATCCTCATGTTTCTTTCTGTAAGATTATCTGCCCCTACCTCCCTCACAGATCTTGCCTCGCTCACCAATGAAGACTTCTATGACATGGTTGATGACCTTATGGTCATCGTGTGTGTTTTTTAAACCTTTTTTTCCACACGCCCGCTAAGCCCTAGAGCAACTACGTGACCCCGCAACCCTGTGACATCGCAACCTCGGTTGTTAAGTCGCAGGGTCGCTAGGTCACATATTAGGAAAAATTCAGAGTGACATGAATTTGCAACTCATCGACCTTGCAACCCAGTCACGAGTCGCTAAGTTGCTAGGTTACACTTCCGTGAAGATCTCAACCAGTGTGACTCAATGACTCAGCGAACTAGTCGCAAGTCACCAAGTCGCTAAGTCACCTTTGTGTGAATGTTTAAACTAACGTGACCTAGCGACCCAGCGACCCAGTCACAAGGTCGCCAGGTCACAGGTTCACCCACTTCATTGAAAATAATTGAGCAAGGGTAGGATCAGCCTAGTTTTTATAAATTATGGCATCTGTTTTATCATGGGATTGTTTTATGAACATGCTGGGGGACCTTGAAGCCGAGCTAGAGTGCATATCCATCTTGTCAGCCTCGAGTGATATGGGGCCTCCAGCAGTCTGCAAAAGAAACCAAATCCCTGAGATAGAAATCTCAGAGGAGGAAATACCTCTTCCTCTTCCCCCGAATTATGGAGACACCACCTGAACATTCGGCAAAGGGGACAGTATGAGCTAGTATCAAGTGTATCAAGAATTTACAAAGCTTGAATTTCTAGAGGACCTATGAGACCGATAGGTGTACATTCAAGTTAAGAGGTCCAAGTTGCACTACGCGGGGGCCCATCCGCCTATATTCCCATGTGCCGAGCTAATTTAATGGATCCTACAAAGGGTCGACCCCAAGATCTGGGTCATTCGGGATCATGCCAGGAAGTCCTTCACAAATCTTAAAGGGAAAGATGCAGAATTCTAATATGCACTTCCCGCTCGAGAGCATACCCTCACTGAGGAGTGGGCCACTACTCATGAAGTTCCCATACCAGAGACTTTGATAGGATGGTAGGAGGACCCAGAAAAGTTCCGGCTCAGGAAGGACTAGGAATATCAGACAATAGGTCTCAGGAAGGCCTACAAATTCATAGCCGTGATGCTATGTAGGATGTATTACCACCCAGATGCAACCTTTTTCAATGGTTCTTGGGTCTCTCTAATGTACACTATCACTGTGTACGTCACCTAATTCAACTGGGCCAACGTGATAGTAGCGGCCCTCAGGTCAAACATATCTACGACATTGGCACCTAATGAAGGGTATGGGTCAGAATTTTATATGGCATCTTATCTCCTGGATGTAGTGTGCGTAAGGTGCCACTTATAGGGGTGGTCACATAACTAGGACCCAGAGCATGGCAGTCCAATTCATAAAGATCTAATGGTGTTCTAGGATTCCAAGTATAAGAAAGACATGAATTCAATCGCAGGTAGCTTCATTCCTACCCTCTATGTGAAACTATTTGGAAAATATCCCCCGTGCATATCTGAGCGAGCCATGGAGACAATAACCCAAGTGGCCCACTGGTTTCTTGACATTGATAGTACTGTCATCTAAGTTTTCGGGTCACTCAAGACCCCTCACGCATTGCCCCCCACACATTGCCCAATTTCGTAACAGACAAACTTCTTCTCCAAGAAACGTTTTATCAGATCTCATGCGGTTTCTCCAAAGTCCTCACCAAGGGTAAGAAGAAGCCATGGCTTACTCTGCCACTCAACATCGGTTCCTACACAGTGAAGGATTTTAGGGAAGTAGAAGCAGAATTCGAACAGATCAGGGGATTTTGTCTGCCTCCCTTGGCACACCGGACATATGATCCCGAGAGAATAATCCCCGCACACTGCAAGCAGGCCAAATTTAAATGGAGTTACCAGCATTCTAACTGTCCAATTGAAGATAGAATCAAAAACTTGTACAACAAAGATAGATATGTCGCTTTATAAGAATCAAGTGATTAGGAGGAGCAGGACAACCAGACTGTAGAAGAAAGAATTCATAGGCTGGGAGGAGCCTCATCCTCGAAAGCCAAGAAGCAAAGGACCAGTACGGGCCATAACGCTTCTACCCAACAAAGATAAAAGGAAGTTAAAGCTCAATAAGAGGCTGAAGAAAAATCATGGGAAGAGGAGGACAAATGAAAGAAGAAACTAAAAGAAGAGACAAGGAAGAAGTGGGTAGAGGAAAAATGCAAGAAGGAAGAAGAGGAATAAAAGGTGGAAGCTAAGTGCTAGCTAAAGGAGGATCAAGAAAGAGTAGAAGCGGAGCGCGGACTAAAGGAAGAATAGGATAAAGCAGGAGCTGAGTGCCAACTAAAGGAAGAATAGGACAAGATAGAAGTAGAACGCCAACTGAAAGAAGAACAAGATAAAGCAGAGACAGAACAGAAAAGGAGAGAGGAAGAAAGTAGAAAGTTACAGGAATATTCCTCCAAAGGAACCAAAGGAATTAAGACACCGCCTCTCGAGATAGAGAAGCAGACCGGGTTGCCACACATCGATGTACCCCAAAAAACTCCTACAACCAATGTGCACTTTTCCCTCTCGGAATTGGGTACCTTCAAGGATATAGATGAGGGAGTGCTTGATCTCACGACACTCACCTATGATCAATTCACACACAAGATCAGGTAGGAAAAGAGAATATTTTTGGCACAGGACCCTACTACACCCCTTATAGTCACTATAGAGAAGGATATAGTCTTGGACACTAGGACCAATTCGGTCATGATCGCATCTTCCGGTACCGCTTTTGTAGCAGCTACCGAGGAGAACGTAAGCAGGATGAGTAGAGGAATTATTTCCCTGTAGAATAGACTACAGGCCTCCGAACTCAATATAGCTAAATCAGAACAAGAAAAGAAGGCGCTACAAGAAGAGGTCTAACAGCTTCACGCTAGGGATATCCCTACTAATGAAATATCACTCACTGGTCAGGGATAACTGATCACTTTGGAGGCCACCATGAAATAGGTATATGAATAACTATTCACAATAAAACAAACCGTCGCACCACTACTAAAATCATAGACAAAAACCTAGAGGAGTAACACACAGATAAGGGAAGCCTCCACTGCCTTAGATAGGATAATGGAGTGGTCTAACAGGTATCCACAAGCTCCGACCACTTTGCCTAGAAAATATCGGATTTCCACCCAGAATGACAAGGTTTAAATCCAGATAAAGGTACAATCCAAGGAGAAGCTCATCAAGGATTTGGAGAAAGTAATGTCCGAAGTAATGTATGATTAGTGGCATCGACTCAATGGCCGAAGTCCACCACATCCCGTCTCTGGGTGCACTAGGTGAAGAGAAAACATGGGAAGAAGTCTTCAAAGATATCGAAGCATTCCTACAGCCCATAAGGCAAGCAACCACCTCTTAAGACCTGTCAGCATCACAAGAAAACATGGTTCAATTCATTTTGACACCGGTCCAAATATACACTAAACTAGCCTCCTTGGCAAATCAGATCAAAATCAAGAGGGAAAATTTGATTCCAAATGCTCTCAAGTGTCTTCACAGGTTGAGAGATGATACACCTTACGTCTCCCCCGTAGCTGCAGATTATTGGTCCTGGCAGAGTTATCTCAAAAAAAAGCAACAGGTAGATTTACTTGACCTCACAATCACCCAACTACTCCATGTCCAAGTCACATATTGCAGCAAACATAAGATGTCGCAAGTAGCAACAACCAATGGGTCGCAGGTCGTAGTTATATCCCAGGTCACAAGTTGTGAATTCCATCAAGTCGTAGAGCATCCCATTGGTCAGGAAGACGAAAAGTCAGGGATACCCAAGGGTTAATTTTGTCCTATAAATACCCCTTTGGGGAATTGTAAAGGGGCTTTTATTTTTCGGGACTCCAAAGGATAAAGAGAATTGTATAACATTGAATGCACTTTTATATGAATGAATACAAGCACTTGTTTTGATTCCACTCTTGGATCTTATGATAATTAATGTGTTAACACTATGAATATTTTGTCTTATGTATCTGATATCTTTCTAATTAAGTCATCTGCATTTTCTGCTTATATCATTTATACATTTCAGCTCACTAAATGTGTTAATGATGTTAGGTTGTTTATTTAGAAAATGTTAGCAACTTTGTTACTAAAATTAATCTCATCTCTTGAAACCGCTTAAGGAAGTGAAGGGTGCTCTAACAATAAAGAACTATTTCTTTTGTGGTTTGAACAGATTTTACAAGCGTGACCCTAATGATGTGCTGCTAATAGCATTTCCTTTGGCTACATTCTTTTAACTCATCTTTCTATTCATAATGTTTTATGTTCATTGAGACTCATCAACCATTTTCCTTGTACCATCTAGATAATCATGTGTTCACAGGTCTGCAGGGCTTGTTTGTGTCCCAGAAGAGGAGTATTTAACAATAGCCGGACCCATACCCTGGATGAGATCCCTATCGTAAACAGTTTAGAGTCTAATTGGGACTTTTCACTGGGGAGATCCCTTACTGTTGGCCAAACATCTTTTCCTGTCAACAGATTTGGTGCTAGAAGGAGGGCCTGAATGGTAGGGTCCCAGCACACAAGTAGCATCCCGTTACAAACTCCCCAAGGGGAGATCATGTATGAAAACATCGGTCCTCCACCCTTAGAAAATTCCCAGGAGGAGGAAGCCCCTTACTGTGAGGTCACCTTACATCAGCTAAGGGCCCTGCGCCCTATCACCCGCAACCTCATCAAGAGATTACAATAAGCCCCAGTCACTAGTTCCTTGGCCAATCCTAGAACTCCCGCAGCTAACCACACTTGCCAGGGAGCCCTTGTCAATTCCCTACCTCATCTTGTGGGTCTTATGATCAAAGATTACGTAGACGCAGTTGAGCATAATTCTAAAGAGCCCCAATATATTCCTCAAGGGGCCAAAGGGGGTGGCCCTATAATCACTGAACCACAACCTAACGCGGACCCTCAACCCGACCAAACTTTTAATGATAACACTCAAGGAAACAACCCACCTGGGGGAGGAGCTGGGAGGGGACGTGGAAATAGAGGCTGTGAACAAGGTCGGAATGCTAGTCACCACCACCACCACCAAACTAGAACAAAATCTCATTCCTTTATAACTGGAGAAACATTAGGAATGTAGGGAACCGAGGAATAAATCAGGACATGCAGTCCCATGATGAGGGTGAAGCATCCAGGTCAGGCATAGGGAGTGAATCTGAAAGTGAAATAGGGCATGTTTACATACCGTGCCACCAGCAGGCTAGGCATGTGAAGCTGTTGGCTTAGATGGAAAAATATCCTTTAGCTCTCCATGGCCCCCTCCATGACACGCCCCGGCATCCTGGGAAGGACCTCCCTAAGTTCGACCCGAAAAGGGTACGCTGGACGAAGATCACATAAGAAACTTTTACCTGCCTTACAAATGATGAGGGTATAATCTGACGATGTAGCATATCGTATTTTTCTTCATAATTTAGAGAATAAAGCTGCTTCCTAGTACCGACCCCCCTATTGCTTCCATTTCTTCCTGGGAGAAATTTCGCAGTATTTTCATTCAAAACTTCTCGGAAGAAAAAATGCCTTCCATGATCCTTACAGAGCTTAGTAATTTGAAGTGTCAGAAGAAGGATAAAGTCATATATTTCAACGAAATCTTCGCTACGATATTGAAAAAATTCCTGTCGAATATGGCCTTATATGATTCCATCACCATTGACTACTACACGTGGGCTCTCCCTTGGGATATTGTTGTATTTGTGAAACACGAAGCTAGAGCTACCCTGGCGGAAAATTACGCCACCGCCCTCACTGTCGAGAGGGATACGCTATCCATAGGAGCCATTGACCATGATGACCGGGATGATAAAAATCCAACCATGAAGAGAGCCCAATCCTTAAACCATAAATCCGGAGACAAAGACAAGGACCTTTTCGACTTCGAAAGTATCACGAAGTCCCTCAAGTTACTGAATAATGAATTCTCTAATCTAAAGAGGAAGAACAATGACTCTACCTTAGGTGCTAAAACATAGAAACCTTTCCTCAGAAAGAATAACCCTGCTGTGAACTGGCCCCCGTCAAACTCAAGTGATGGCCTCAACGTTGAAAAAATCGGTAAGGATAATTTTTGTTCTTTCCATCAAGCCTCCCACTCAGAGAAAAATTTCCCCCAGTGGATTAATAGCATGACCGATGTGGTGATTCAACTTCTATAAGACCAAACCCCTGGGGATTTAGAAGAGGTGGCTACTTCAGAGAACGAGGAGGCATCCACCCCAGATGAAGATATGGGTTCCATTGTCCTCGCCTTTAAGGTCATCTGCGGAGAAATTCCCCCTTCCACAATTGGAATAAACTTGGTTGACAATCCTGTGTATAAACCTCCTTGAAACTATGGCATGAGGAGAAAAGTCCCATTCCCTGACCAGCTCTTTGAAGAAAAAAGAAAAGATTTCTTAAGAAAAATCCTACCACCAAACACAAAAAACCAAAACAAGACTCCTTAGAAATTTAGTCGAACTAATCCCTCAGAAGGCCCCAAGGATAAATCTTCATCAGTTTCTCTGAAAACCACCACCGAAGTTATCTCACACAGACTCTGAGTATAACATTATTGAGGATATGAAGAAGACTCGGGCCAAAATTTCTCTCTAAGAGCTCGTTCTCATTGCTAACTAGCGAGATCTTATGCTCAAATCATTTTCCAATCTACCGGTGACCAAACCCATGAGCACCACGTCTGCCCAAACTACTACTAGTCCCCAATCTATTGTAAATGCCATGATTGCCAACTCTAGGGGATCCACACCACCATTACTCCTGTCCTTCAAGATCTTTAACTTCAATGTCCACAATTACCTCGTTGATTCTGGTGCATCCATGAATGTTATGCCCTTATCTGTATCCAATAAGTTAAACATCCACCTTGAGAAAAATGATGCAAGGATAATTCAACTTGATAGATCTCAAGTTCCTCTGGTAGGTGAATTAAATAATGTCATTATCCACCTATCCTCTGATTCTAGGGTGCATTAGTGCATTGAGATAGTAATCATGGATATCCCAGAGGCCTATGCCCTTCTTTTGAGCAGATATTGGTCCAACAAGCTACAAGGATACTTTTCCACTGATTGGTCCCACCTGTGGCTGCCTTACAAGGGCATGAACAATCAAATCTGGGTCAAAAGTGAACCTTACATGAAATACACTGTGACTGAACTAGATGCAACTAACGAACCAGTCAGTTTCGCGCAAGAAGAGCTCGGTATGTGTTTCTTAGAATCCTTTTTTGGATGCTACCAAACTCCCCAATATCCAAACACTTGGGACATCTAGTTTGAACTATTTTTGGTCACTAACAACCCCTCCGCCTCGATGTAAGACCTATTAGAAACTGCTGCCCCGAGTGCATCTGCTATGTGCTCAGATAGACTGGTCAAATCAGAAGATGAAATGTGGAACTTGTACTACGACGGTTCCAAAACCCATGATGGGGATAGCGTGGGCTGTATTCTACTGGACCCTCAGAAGAACAAGTTTCTAATTTCATGCCAGCTAGAGTTCTAGTGCACGAATAATATAGCCGAGTATGAAGCATTGCTGTTTAGAATAAAAAAAACCATAGATCTCAAAGTTCATTGTTTAAAGGTAATTGGAGACTCTGAAACAATCACTCGTCAGGTATGTAACACCATCCATTGCTTGTCTCCACATCTAAAAGGTTACCACCAAGAGGTATGACATTTAATTTATGCTTTTGACACTTTTGGTATTAAATCCATACTTAGAATTCACAATGCAGCAGCTGATACACTTGCCAATGCTGCTGCTAGGTTCACCCCACTTAGAGATGGATTTTCTATTGAAATTATTTAAAAGCCATCTGAACCAGATAATGTCACTAATTTGCGTGTTTTCAATGATGACCAACAGGTATTGGATTTCATGCTCAATATGGACGTGTTCAAAGATGCAGTTATAGAAGAAGAGGATCATGATCAGGCGTTGCAAAAGGAACTAGGATATTGTAAAGAAAATCCCATACCCAAAGGGATCGTGTCACTTGAAAATTTGTTTGACTTACAGAACCATTTTTGAGGGCCTCCCAACACGAACGTGAAAAGTTCCACGTTAACACACCGAAAAATAAATCTCGGGACCAAAAAGGAGCCCAAGTTTGTCAATCTCGGTAATGAATGCACCCCTCAGGAGAGGCAATCGTTCACTGAGTTATTTAAGAAATACCGATATGTTCTTTCCTGGATGTATGATTAGCTATGAACTTATGACACACAGATCATCCAGCACGTGATACCCATGAAGGAAGGAGTGAAACCATTCCAGTAGAAACAGAGAAAAGTACACCCGACCTTAGAGCCGATGATCCAAAGGGAACTAAAGAAACTCTTAGATGCGCGCATAATTTTCAAAGTTAGACATTCAACCTGGGTGTCAAACTTTGTCCCAGTTCGCAATAAATTTGGAAAAATCTGAAATTTAAAGAGATCTTTAGACAAGGACAACTACTTGGTGTCCCCTATGGAGAAAATCCTTTAAGCTGTATCAGGATCAGAGATTTTCTCTTTATTAGATGGGTTTTTATGTTATAATCAAGTACTAGTGGCTGAACCAGACCACTTGAAAACCACATTCATAACTAAATGCAGAAAATTCGCATTCAAAGCATGCCCTTTGGCTTAATCAATGCTGGCGTGACCTTCCAAAGAGCCATGGACATCGCCTTCAGAGGCCTCATTGGGAAAAGTGTGGTAGTATACCTTGATGACGTCATTGTCTTTTAGAAACGCATATCTGACCACCTACATCACCTCAAGTAGATCTTTGAAAGCTGTCAGAAATACGGTATCTCACTAAACCCGAAGAAAATCATTTTCAGCGTCTCCGAAGGAACCCTATTGGGGAACATAATAACTCGGGATGGCATAATAGTGGATCCATAATGTGCTAAATTCATTGCTCAGATACCACCCCCAAGTGTTAAGAAATCCATGCAGTCTTTCCTCTACAAAATCAACTTCGTGCGAAAATTTATATCAGATTTCACCCAAATTTTGAAACCATTGCAAGTTATGATCAAGAAGAATGCTAACTTCAAGTGGAATCCTCCTGAGAAAGAATCATTCAATAACATCAAACATGCCATCGTATAATCGCCTACTCTCGATATTTCAGATTTCAGCAAAGGATTTATCTTGTACACCTTTGCTTTAGATTCATGTTTGGTTGCAGTCCTCACTCAAAAATATGATAACAACGATGAGTGGCCCATATCATTCATGAGAATTGGATTGCAAGGTGTCGAGCTAAATTATCCAGATATTGATAAGAAAGCTTACACAACATACAATATGGTTAAACACTTCAAGCCATATATTTTGAAGAGTCACGTCACAGTCTTCATGCCTCACCCAGCTGTTCGCTAACTTTTCGTACAATGAGAGCTAGGTGAGAGACGAGGAAACTGGATGATGTGCCTTCAAGAATACGAACTAGAATTCAAGCCAGCACACACTATAAAGGGCCAAGGACTATGTCAAATGGCCATGGAAGTAGCAGACTCGCGAAGCAGTGAAGAAGAGAGTTGGGAACACGAAATCAACATGTATCAAACTGATAGCATATCCCAACAAAATTCCTCCTCATGGTACGTTGATCTCCAACAATATCTAAAACATGGTACCATCTGTCCCACTTTGACAACTTAGCAGAAATGTGCATTAAGACTGAAATTTGTATCCTAACAACTAGTGTACGGTAAGTTGCTCCGCAAACACCAAAACGACGTCCTGCTACCCTGTTTGGAGTATGATGAGGAACATAAAGTTTTGACAGAACTTCATGATGGTCCAGTGGTTGGAAAGTATGTGGGAGATACCATTTCTCACAAGATCATGCGTGTCAGTTTCTGTTGGCCTACTCTGTTCAAATATGAGCACGTTTATGTATGAAAATGCCCATAATGCCAAAATTTTGCCAATAGGGAAATATGACATTCTTCCCCGCTACATTTTTTCACGGTGAAAGAACCTTTTCAGCAGTGTGGGCTGGACGTGATTGGGGAGATCTTTCCACACTCTTCTAAGCAACATAGATACATCCTCACAACCACGGACTAATTCACAATGTGGGTTGAAGCAATATTGTTCCATCAAGTCAATGATCAAGAGGTAATAGCCTTCATCACCCAAGACATCATGATCAGCTTTGGCGTTCCAACGTCCCTTGTTTTTGATAATGAAACATATTTCTCAGCTTTTAAATTATATGAGTTTTCTCTAGAAAATGGTATAGTGCTAAAAAACACTGCCAATTATTACCCCCAAGGAAATGGGTTAGCCGATTTAGCTAATAATAACCTCATCTGCATCATCAAAAATACTCTGCCGTTACAACAAAGAAATTGGCATAACACACTCCATAATTCCCTATGGGCTGATCAAGTCACACCCAAGACATCTTTGGGCACCTCCCCATTTTGTCTTGTATATGGGAAGGAGGCAATTCTTCCTCCCAATGTGTCTCTCCCATCCCTTCAACTATCTCAAGAAACTCATGGCACCCCTTGCCCTACCTTACAAGCCTGAATAGACACATTGTTGAAGCTGGAGGAGGAAAGGCTGAAAACCCAGGAAAAATTTGCCATCCACCAAAGTCGAATAAAAATATGGTTTGACAAGAAGTCTTCTAGAAATAAATCTTTTGAAGTAGGTGGACTTGTCCTAAAATGGGACAAAGCTCATGAGGATAAAGGAAAAAACTCCAAATTTCAGGCCCTGTGGATAGTTCCCTTCTAGATTAAAGAAAAAGTCAGCCCCCACACTTACAGGTTGCAGACCCTTGAAGGGGGTATTGAGGTCCTCCCGGTAAACGGGCATGACCTTAAACACTATTTCACCTGACAGCCGCAAGGGGGTCATCATCATACCCTGTACCATATTATTTTTTTTCTCTTTTCTTTGTTGTTGTTTTTTTCGTTGTTTTCATTTTGTTTTGTTTTCAATAAGTCGCTTTTTCCAAGCATGCTCCCATTAACACTATCCCCTGTAGCATCCTAAGTTGAAGGAGAGATGTAGAAGTTACTCAATTTGCATGTTGTGTTGGAATCTATGTTGGTGAAGAATCGTACCTGAAATGCAAAAGTAGCACGAGCCTACCTGTGATATGCACTCAATGGGGAAACAACCAATCCCAGGAACCAAGCATAGGTAGCCTACCGAGTATGCTGGCCTAGGGGATTGTTGTACAAAATAAAGTCTCGGTGTAATTGGTCACTGGATGGAAAGGGACAAAGCTGACCATAGGAGACAAAAGGACATCCAGGAAAATCCAAAAGTCCTCATATAGACCAGGAGCAACCTCTCTTACAAGAAAAATAAGTTGGGATCCCTCATCCACCCAGGTAATAAATTCCACAATCAAATACGTGCCTTGAGCACAGTCAAGTAAGTTCCCCGAGCACATTTAAAATAAGTTAAAATTAGCAAATGAATAAAGTTGAAGGATTGAGAAAGGATTCTTGTGTAGAGAGGCGATGCGATGAATCTGTCAGGGTACTGACTAGGCTCGCTGGCAGTGAAACAACGTCAGTGACTCCTAGGAAGTGACTCCGTCGGGACCACTAGGTTCGCTGGTAGTGGAGCAACATGATGAGGACAAAATAATTATACCTGATCCTGAAACTCCCTGAGGTTACTCCAACCTTTTTGTCTGGTCTCCAGGAATGAAATATGGTGGACCAACACCCTGGGACATGCAGATAGGTGGAGCAAACACGCAAGGGCCGAGGACGAAAGTAGTGGGACCCATGAAGTGAAAGGATCAACAGACTAAGACACCCCAACCCCCGCCAAATGAAGCACCAGTAGAGATCCTAGGTCCTACCAGTGAATCGCCATTTGTTTTAGTTGTTACAACACCCTCCAAAATTTTTCCCCTTTTCAATTTTTGAGCCCCTAACATTTTGGAAAAATGGAGTCAGACCTAATTTCACCTTTTCAAAATCTCAAGTTGATAAGTTGCAAATTTTGTTGACTCTTTTAATTTGCGACCCTGCGACCTTGAGACCCCTCAGATCGCAAAGCTGCTAGGTCACACATCATCCCTAAACCAATCATTTGCGACCTTGTGACCCTACGACCCCCAGGTCACAAGATCGTAGAGTCCCTAGGTCATACATCTCATCAATGCAGATCATTTGCGACCTTGCGACCCTTATTTATTTCCTACACGTGTGATCCCTTTATATATAGAAGGGTCATATAGGTCTCATTTAACCTACAGGATGGAGAAATAAAATGCCTCTGACAAGCCAGCTGAAGCACATTTTTCTCCGGTAAGTTGCCTAATCCTCCTGTTGTTTCATTCCTAAGATAATTGTTGCTATTTATTCCCCTTTCCCCTAGCCTATTTTAGCCCTGTTATGCCTTTGATCAAGCTCCCTGGAAATCATTCCGTAAACCTCCGTACTTCCTTCAGGATTTTTACCCATTCAGATACTTATGTTTATTTCTGCAAGCTTATCTACCCATACCTCCCTGAGGGACCTTGCCTCACTCATCAATGAAGACTTTATGACCCGGTCAATGATCTTATGGTCACCGTGTGTGTTTTTTAAACCTTTCTTCGCTGCATGCCCACCAAGCACTAGAGCGACCCCATGACCCCGTGACCTCATGACCTCGGTTGCTCAGTCGCAAGGTTGTTAGGTCGCATCTTACGAAAAATTTAGAGTGACGCGACTTTGCGACTCAGCGACCTTGCGACCCAGTCGCGAGTTGCTAAGTTGCCAGGTCGCACTTCCGTGAAGATCTCAGCCAGCGTGACTCAACGACTCAGTGACCTAGTCGCAAGTCGCTAAGTCGCTAAGTCGCCTTTGTGTGAAAGTTTAAACTAACATGACCTAGCAACCTAGTGACCGAGTCACAAGGTCTCTAGGTCATAGGTTCACCCACCTCCTTGAAAATAATTGAGCAAAGGTAGGAGAATCCCACAATTTTATAAATTATGGCATATGTGTTATTGTGGGATTGTTTATGAACATGCCAGGGGACCTTGAAGCCGAGCTAGAGCACGTATCCATCTCGTCAGCCTCAAGTGATATGTGGCCTCCAGTAGTTTGCAAAAGAAATAAAAGCCCTGAGATAGAAATCTCAGAGGAGGAAATACCTCTTCCTTTTCCCCCAAATTATGGAGACACCACTTGCACATTCAGCAAAGGGGACAGTATGAGCTGGTATCAGGTGTATTAATAATTTACTAAGCTTGAATTTCTAGAGGACCTCCTAGACCGACGGGTCTACATTCAGGTTAAGATATCCAAGCTACACTACACGGGGGCCCATTTTCCTGTATTCCGATGTGTCGAGCTGATTGAATGGATCCTGCAAAGGGTCGACACCAAGATTTGGGTCATTCGGGATCATGTCGGGAATTCCTTCGCAAATATGAAGGGGAAAGACAAAAAATTCTACTATGCAATTCCCGCCAAAGAGTAGACATTCACTGAGGACTGGACCACTACTCATGTAGTTCCCATACCAGAGACCTTGAAAGGATGGTGGGAGGACCTAGAAAATTTCCGTCTCAAAAAGGACTAGTAATATCAGACAACAGGTCTCAGGAAGGTCTACAAATTCATAGCTGTGATTCTATGTAGGATGTATTACCACCCAGATGCAACCTTTTTCAATGGTTCTTGGGTCTCCCTGATGTAAGCTATCACTATGTACGTCACCCGCTTCAACTGGGCCAACATGATAGTAGCGGCCCTCAGGTCAAACATATCTATGGCACTGGCACCTGATGAAGGGTATGAGTGAGAATTTTATATGGCATCTTATCTCTTGGATGTAGTGTCTGCAAGGTGCCACTTTGAGGGGTGGTCGAACAACTGGTACCCAAAGCATGGCATTCCAATTCACAAAGATCTAATGGTGTTCTAGGATTCCAGGTATAAGCAAGACATGGAGTCAATCGCAGGTAGCTTCATCCCTACCCTCTATGTGAAACTATTTGGAATAGACCCCCGTGCATGTCTGAGCGATCCATGGAGACAATAAACCAAGTGGCACACTAGTTTCCTGACACTGATAGTACTATCATTTGTGTTTTTGGGTCGCTTAAGGCCCCTCGCGCATTACCCCGATTCATAACAGAAAATTCTTCTCTAAGAAACTTGTTATCAGATGTCAGGTGATTTCTCCAAAGTCGTCACTAAGGGTAAGAAGAAGCCATGGCCTACTCTGTTGGTCACCATCGATTCCCACATAGTGAAGGATTTTAGGGAAGTAGAAGCAGAAGCAGAACAAATCGAGGGATTCTGTCTACCTCCCTTGGCACACCGGACATATGATTCCGAGAGAATCATCCCCGCACACTGCAAGCGGGCCAAATTTAAATGGAGATGCCAGCATACTAACTGTCCAACTGAAGATAGAATCAAAAAATAGTACAACAAGGATAGAGAGGCCACTCCATAATAATCAATTGATCAGGAGGATCAGGATAACCAGAATTTAGAAGAAAGGATTCATACACTGGGAGGAGCCTCATCCTCCAAAGCCAAGAAGCCAAGGACCGGTACAGGCCATAACCCTTCCACCCAACAAAGAGAAAAGGAGGCTAAAGCTCAACCAGAGGCTGAATAAAAAGCAAGGGAAGAGGAGGACAAACGAAAGAACCAACTGAAAGAAGAGAAAAGGAAGAAGCAGGTAAAGGAAAATTGCAAGAAGAAAGAAGAGGAAGAAAAGGGGGAAGTTGAGCGCCAGCTAAAGGAAGATCAAGCTAGAGCAGAAGCGGCGAACTGACTAAAGGAAGAACAGGATAAAGTAGAAGCTAAGTGCTGACTAAAGGAAGAACATGACAAGGAAAAGTAGAGTGCCAACTGAAATAATAACAAGATAGAGCAGAGACAAAATAGAAGAGGAGAGAGGAAGAAAGTAGGAAGTTACAGGAAGATTCCTCCAAAGGAACTGAAGGAAGTAAGACACCGCCTCCCGAGACAGAGAAGCAGACTATATTGCCACACATTGAGGTACCCAAAACAACTCTTGCAACCAATGTGTGCTTTTTCCTCTCGGAATTAGGTACCTCCAAGGATCTAGATGAGGGAGTGCTTGATCTCACTAGACTCATCTAAGATCAATTCACACACAAGATCAGACAGGAAAAGAGAAGATGTTTCACACAGGACCCTGCTGCACCCCTTACAGTCACTATAGAGAAGGATATAGTCTTAGCCACTAGGACCAATCCGGTCATGATCGCAACTGTCGGTATCACTATTGCAGTAGCTACTGAGGAGAATGTAAGCAGGATGAGTAGAGAAATTCTCTCCCTGCAAAATAGACTACAGGCCTCTGAACTCAAGACAACAAAATTAGAGCAAGAAAAGAAGGCTCTACAAGTAGAGGTCCGATAGCTTCAGGCTAGGGATACCCCTACTAATGAAATATCACTCACTGATTAGGGAGAGTTTTTCACTTTGGAGGCCACCATGAAACAGGTATATGAAGAACTATTCACAATAAAACAAACCGTCGTGCCACTACTGAAAGTACATGCATAAACCAAGAGGAGGAACACACAGCTAAGGGAAGCCTCTACTGCCTTGGACATGATACTGGAGTGGTCTAATAGGTAACCATAAGCTTCAACCATTTTTCCTAGAAAATATTGGATTACCACCCAGAATGAAAATGTTCAAATCGAGATAAAGGTACAATCCAAGGAGAAGCTCATCAAGGATTTGGAGAAAGTAATGTCCGCATATGAACATCTGATTAGTCGCATCGACTCAATGGCCGAAGTACGCCACATCCCATCTGTGGGTGCACTATGTGAAGAGAAAACATGGGAAGAAGTCTCCAAAGATATCCAATCATTCCTATAGCCCATAAGGCAAGTAGCTATCTCTTAAGACCTACCAGCATCATAAGAAAACATGGTTCAATTCATCGTGACACTAGTTCGAAACTACACTAAACTGGCCTCCTTGGAAAATCAGATCACAATAAAGAGGGAAAATTTGATTCCAAATGCTCTCGAGTGTCTTCAGAGGTTGAGAGAGGATACACCTCAGGTATCCCCAGCAGCTGCAGACTATCGGGCCTAGCAGAGTTATCTCAAAGAACAACAACAGGTAGATGTCCCTGACCTCACAATCACCCAACTACTCCCATGACCAAGTCACATATTGTAGCAAACAAGAGAGGTCGCAAGTAGCAACAACCAAGATGTCACAAGCCGTAGCTATAGCCTAGGTTGCAAGTCGTGAATTGCATCAAGTCGCAGAGCATCCCAACGGTCAGGAAGACAAAAATTTAAGGATACCCAAGGGTCAATTTTGTCCTATAAATACCCCCTTCGAGGAATTATAAAGGGGATTTTTTTTTCAGGACTCCAAAGGAGAAAAATAATTATATACCATTGAATGTAATTTTCTATGAATGAATACAAGAACCTTTTTTTATTCCACTCTTGGATCTAATGAGAATTAATGTGTTAACAATGTGAATATTTTGTCTTATGTATCTGATATCTTTCTGATTAAGTCATCTATTTTTTCTTCTTATATCATTTATACATTTCATCTCAATAAATGTATTAATAATGTTAGGTTGTTTATTTAGAAAATGTTAGCAACTTTGTTACTAACATTTATCTCATCCCTTGAAACCGCTTAAGGAAGTGAAGGGTGTTCTAACCATAAAGAAATGTTTCTTTTGTTGTTTGAATATATTTTACAAGCATAATCCTAATGATGTGCTGCTAACAACATTTCCTTTGGTTGCATGCTTTTAACTCATCTTGCTATTCATAGTGCTTTATTTTCATTGAGACTCATCAACCATTTTCCTTGTACCATCTGGATAATCAAGTGTTCACAGGTCTTCAGTGCTCGTTTGTGTCCAAGAAAAGGAGTATTCAGCGGTAGAAGAACCCACACCCCAGACAAGATCCCTGTCACAAATGATTTAGAGTATAATTGGGACCTTTCACTGGGGAGATCCATTACTGTTGGCAAAAAATCTTTTCCCATCAATAGAACCCAATGAGATCCATAGAAAAAAAAAATTCATAATGAATGCCATAGATGATTTTCCCTTGGACATATCGAAGGATTCACTTTGCATCTTTCCAATGTAACTCATGTGGCTCCTAGATGTATCTAAAAAATTCTCCTATGGCATATGGGAGATCAAGACAGGAGTGAGTGAGATAAATAAGACTTCCCACAAGCTGGCGGTACAATGTGAAATCAACCAATGGTGTGCCCTTTGTTAGGTAAAATTGACTCGGGATAGAGTCAATGTTGACTAGGGTAAATAGTACTGGTTTTGGGGCACATGGTATTGTGAACCCATGGTTTTCAGCCCATGGTATTGCATGTAATGGAGCCTATAAAAGGCTAGTAATACTTCATTGTAATATAGGCCTGGAGGTGTGCGGTGAAGGCTCACTTAGCTGGATTGGACAGGGTCTTTTCCAATGCTTAATGAAATTTCATTGGTTGGGTTTTGTCCCAAATTTGGGGGTTTTCCTGGAAAAACATAATTTTTTTATGTTTATTATTTGTTGCTAGCTATTTTATGGTTTTTTGTTCCTCTCAGTAAATTTATTATTTCTCCGATAAATTCTAACAAATGGTATTCTGCATATTTTATGTGTTGCATTGCTCTGTAATATATAATTTTCTAACAATTGGTATTAGAGCCATTGAATTTCGCTACGCTAGGAGAGAAAAATCTTTCAAAGCAGGAGGGGATATGTGCACGTGGATTAATTAATTGGTGAACCGTGCATCTAAAGAGAACTCCTAGAGGACTGGCGGTTATAGAGGCTAGTGACCCATGTAATATGGTAGATGGGTTCTTTTTATATGGACATTGATTTCATATGTACAAAGATAGTAACAATGAAACAAAAAAAAAATATTATTATTATAATGGAGTTAATTTATTACATGTAAATGGGCATACTGCTATAAGACCTAGTATGGCATGCGACCCTTGGGTAGTTACTAGTAAATTCTGGGTTAGATCTAGGTGATAGGGGGATGTCAAGTTAGCAATTACCCAAGTAAAAAAAACTTTGAAGGGGGAAGAGCTAGAGTGAGCAGGGTTGTCTCACTTAGCAATTTTGGCTGGATTTAGTCAAGAAACCCCAAGTCAAGTTTAAAGGGGTTATTTTTAGGTAAACTTGACTCAGGATAGAGTCAATGATGACTAGTGTAAATAGTAGTGGTTTTGGGGCACATGGTATTGTGCACCCATGGTTTTCAGCCCATGGTATTTCATGTAATGGAGCCTATAAAAGGCTGGGAATACTTCATTGTAACATAGGCCTTGAGGTGAGCGGTGAAGGCTCACTTGGTTGGATTGGCTAGGGTTTTGGCCAATTCTTAATGAAATTTCATTGGTTGGGTTTTGCCCTAGATTTGGGATTTTTCCTGGATGAACATATTTGTTTATGTTTATGATTTGTTGCTAGCTATTTTATGGTTTTTTTTCCTTCTTAGTAAATTTATTATTTCTCTAGTAAATTCTAACATATTTTCCATTCTCAAGCTTTATCTCTAATAACAAAGGAGTGGTTGTTGGCTTGCAGTCACTCATGTGAAATCGTGCAAAAATATCTCTAACATACTTTGGTTGAGCAATGGTAATCCCAGAACCACTCTGATTTATCTCTAGTCCATGGAATAAATTTATCAAACCCCATGTTTGTCATAGAAAAAATCTTATGCAATGTAGTTTTAATATTATTAATGATAGAAGTTGAACTACCTATTATCAAAATATCATTTACGTAGAGTGCTATGATCAACAAGGAGTCAATTTTCTTCAAAAAATAAACATTGTAATTGTATTTTTAGCGTACAAAATTGTGAGATAACAAATATGAATCCATCTTTTCATACCACGCTCTAGGTGCCTACTTAAGGCCATAGAGAGACTTATTTAGTTTGCATAATAGAGATGAATTGTGCATGTATCCCTATGGCTGCTCCATATAGATTTCCTCCTCGAGATCACTGTGAAGAAAGAAATTCTTCACATCCATATGATGCACCTCCCATCCTCTTGTTGTTTCAATGGAGAGAGCTAGCCGAATGAAATCGATTTTATCCACTAGAGCAAAGGTCTCATCATAGTAAACACCATCTACCTGCTGAAAACATTTTGCTACCAACCGTGCCTTATCTTGAATAACTAGGCCATTTGCTTCTTTCTTGGTCCGGTAAACCCATTTATGCCTCACAAGTTTACGATTTGAAGGTAGCAGAACTGAATCCCAAGTCTGGTTCTCAATGAGAGAGTTATATTCCTCACCCATTGATGGCTCCCATTTAGGATGTCCAGTTTCTTCTACATAAGTCTGTGGATAGGATGCATGCAACATATAAGAATGCATGGGAATGCATGGCTCCATATCTAAGAGTGCTTGTGGATCTTCCTCAAACTGAGGTATAGAGTTTGGATCATTAAGGAGATCACTCATGCTGTGCCATTTTCATGTTCAAGGTGGTCAAGAACCTTTCGAACTACACAAAGAAATATTATCTTGATGTTCAACAACTCGTGGTCCAATAGGTGTCACAGGAAAAGGCTCATCTTCATCAAAATTATGATATGAATTTTCATGTACATGCTCATCAATGAGTGGTGATGGAAACTTGTTAACAAGTTCATCTACTCGTGCACGAAAAATATCTTCATCAAAATTTACACTCCTTTCAATAAAGAGCTCTTTAGTGTTGATATCAAGCAATTTGTACCCTTTGAATTCATTAGAATATCCAAAAAACACGCATCCTTCACTTTGAGGCTCCAAAGCCTTTCTCTTCTCTATAGGAATGTAAACCCATCCTCGAGATCCTGCATAAATGAATGAATTCAAGTTGCATTCTAGTCTAGGCCTCAAAAGGTGTTTTTTCTAGAAACAGATTTATGAGGAGATCTATTTTGGATGTATGAGGCACAATTCATAGCTTCAGCCCACAATTTTGACGAAAGAGATCTTGCATACAACATGAAATTGACCGTCTCCTTCAAATATTGGTTCTTCCTTTCGGCCAGAACCATTTTTCCGTGGAGTGTAAGGAATTGTATGCTGCAACTGTATGCCTGCTTCATTACAAGGATTCTTCATACCGTTGTTGACATATTCCGTCCCATTATCTGTGTGAAGTATCTTGATGTGTTTTCTAGGCTAATTTTTCGCATGCACTTTGAAAATATTTAGATATTGAAAAACTTCAGACTTTAGTGTCAAGAAGTAAACCTAAGTGAATCTCGTGTAATCATCTATAAATGGAAACACATATCTTGATTTTCTTATTGAAAGTACTAGAAATGGACCCATGAGATCACTATGTACAAGTTGCAAAGGTGAAGAGGCTCTCCATGCATGCCCCTTCTCAAACTTGTCTTGTGGATGCTTTCCAAGAGCACATTCATTACAAACACCATTTGAAAATTAAATGGTCAAAAAATCTTTGACCGTCCCTTGCTTGCTAAGTTGCTTCATATATATGAAATTCAAGTTCCCAAATCTCTCGTGACAAACCCTACTTTCTTCATTTTCATGCGTAAGTAGAAAAATAGAATCTGATTGAGGAACAAAATCAGAAAATGTATACAAACGAGATTGATCGTTTTCCTTGCGAGATGCAAAATTCAAGTAGGTTTGCAAGTCATAAATGCTCACAGAATCCTGGATAAATCCCACTTTCCTTTCAGTACTTGTGTGTGTCATCTGAAACACTGAAAGAAGATTCAAAGAAATCCTTGGAATATACAAGACATTGCTAAAACTTCCATCTTTAAATTTCACTCTTCCTTGTCTAGTTTCTTCAACTGTAGAATTGTCCCCCATGAGAATAGGAGGTCTTGAGTATGCATCTAGAGAAGAAAAGGATTCCCTTGAAGAAGGCACATGATGTGAAGCTCCTGAATCGATGATCCATTCTTGCAGTGTAGAATGAAGAGAAATCAAAGCATGCCCATTACCCCTTGTTTTTTATGCTTTTTCCTTTGTCTTCTTCTTGGCACTTTCTAGAATCTGATGACCAATATTATTTTGCTAAAGATTTTTTTCCATCAGATCAATAGTATTCTTCATGAAAAAGTGTTTAGGATGCTAACCTCTATTACAATATGGAAACTTGAAGCTTCCCTTCTTTACCTTCTCACCCTTGGAAATGAAACCATCATCTAGAGGTTTTGGATTTCCTCCCTTTCTTGGATATGGAACTCTTGCCTTTCCTTTGCCTTTGTATTGTTAATTTTCTTTCGATTTCGACTTTCCTTTCTCATGCATGGAAAGTGCATGTGAATTTGGAGACTTTAATGAACCCATTTTTATGAGCTTATCCTTCTCATGAATAAGAGACTTAATAAATGCATCAAATTTCGGCATTTTCCATTTTTCTCCAGTTGCAAGTATGAATGTATGAAATGTAGAAACGAAAACAACATATTCAGGGCATAATTTAGACAAAATAGAAAGGATCAATTCACCTTCCTATTTTGATGTATCGATCACGCAATCATGCAGTTGTAGAAGCAATGATTTAAATTTCATGAAGAAATCTTGAATGTTCTCAAAGCTATTTGGATGTAAGGAGTTTAGCTCAGTTTCGAGAATATGAGCCTGCAGCTCATCCTTCTTTCCAAATAAATTCTCCAATTTTGTCCAAATCTCATTTAGAGTGTTGCATGTGTCTACACATAAATGTAATGTTGGAGATATGAACAACAATAGAAGAGAAAAATCCCCGTCCATCTTATTGATGTATTTGTATTTTTCAATGGTAGAATTGGGTTTGAAATTCCGTATTCATAACTGTACGATACAAGCCTTTGCCTCGAAGGTGAAGTAAAATATATGGATTCCATTGGAAGTAGTTTTATGGAGTAAGAATCGCGAAAGGTCAGAACTCCTTTTTTTTCACCTTCTAGTTGTAGCAACAATTGCGGCAGTTGTCCATTATTTTTATATGAAAATCAAATATTCAAACAACCTCCAATTCTTTTCTCTTCAAACCTGAAAAATATTGTTCATGCACCTTCTCCAAACCCCTGTAGCTCTGGTACCATGTAAAATTATTAGAACACAAATATGGATCTAGCTAAATAATAATTGCACAAACTTTCCAAGTTGAAAAATAAAAAATTAGAATTAAGAAATGAAATTGATTCATCAATATTAGTTTTAGAATCAATACATAAAGAAACTAAGTTAAGCTTAGTTCTACATGCAATAAGTATGGATAATTAAATCTAACTGAAGCTAAGTCTGCTTTATGTTCTGTTAATGTGCACATCCACAAAATGCAAGCACTAGAGTCAACTAAATAAAGCCAAGTGCACATCAATTTAAATAGCTAAATACAAGTGCACATCGCATGAAATAACTAAATTTGAACTAAATATAATTAAGGCCAACTATGTGCATGTAAACCATGGTATGCAATAACTAGAGTTGAACTAAAGCTCTTTAAGGATAACTATGTGTATGTATGCTAACATGGATCCTACATCACGAATGTGTGATGTCTTTTGACATAATCGAATATGTAGTAAGAAAATTGAGTCACGGTCTCTGTGATCCAAAGGTTTACACCTACAACATGAAGGATTCCAATACTGTGGATGATTGGAATCGTGAAGTTCGGCTGGTGGAAAGAGAACATGAAAATGTGAAATCTCCAGAGATATGGCGATGAGAAAAAGTCATGGAGGAGAATCAATGGAAATAGTGAAGAGGTCAGGTTGTGTGAAAATGATGGGACCAGTGGAGGGATTCATTTGAAAAATATGATTTTGAGAATCCAACAGGTGAGGTAGCTGGAGATGAGATTTGAAACCAAGAGAAAACTCAAATCATAATGGAAGATGTAGCTCGTAGTGAAATTGTGTCTCCAATAGAGAGAGGTAGTAGTATGTGTTGGGTGTGTTGGAAGACAAACCATATCAAATAGACATGATGTTGGGAAGCAGTAGTATGAGAATGTTGTCATAGAGAAAAATAAGCTCGAAAGAGAGGCTGTAAGAATTAGGAAATATTGCACCTATGCTCAAATACAAGATACATTATTTTTTTTCATAACAACTAGAGATTGTTTGTGTTGCATTAGAGAAAGATATTGTCTATGCTAGGTAAAGATGATAGGAAAAAATGAGAGCATAATTATTCATGGATTCCTAGTTTGTGTGAAGGAGATGTGCTATGGAGACTGAATGGACAAATGCATAAGGTCATGTACTAAAAAATCCAACTGTGTGGAAGTTGAAACTATTATTGTGTGGTGAAGTCATGGTGTTGGAGAAGGGCTGACAATGAAAAAGGTTAGAATGCAGATTCAATGGAGCTTGCAAGTATAAATTTTGTTGAAATGTCAAGTATGGAATAGGTGATATAGTTAGTAGCTAGGAGAGTGGTCTTATGGATAGGAGAAAGAAAAGAACAAATATGGATTCAAGAGTGTTGAACTTTAAATAAGGATCAAATGTGTAATGAGTGAACACTTTAAGGGTTTTGGTCCAATGAATTACCATAGGAAGTTGTAAGACCTAATGTTTGGGAAAACTTGTTAAGAGAGAACACTCATAGTTGTAATACCTTAAGAGCTTTCTCAGGGATGCATGTAATGCACTAACACATTGATTTATCAAGTTTTGGAATGAAGAAGTAGGATAGATACTAGGGTAATAGGTGTAGCAGTATCCTAGCTTGATGGGGGAATATGAGATCTCATGTGTGCAAGTTGTTGAACCATGTACATGAAAAGGTATCCTAGATAAATTTTAGATACATCAGCTAGTTACTAATGTAATCCGATAGACAGAAACGTTTTTATATGGAGTTCAAAAAAACTGAATGGGACCAAATCAATATTTTAGAGTCAAGTTTAAGGGGGGTATTGTTAGGATGGATCTGGTAAAATTTACTTAGTCAAGTTACTCCTAGTTTCTAACTCTCGGTTTATGGGTATCCATGTTTTTACGTATGGTATTCAGCCCTGATGAATCTTGTTTAATGTTTAGAAAAATAAATGTTAAATTATCTCAGTGGCCAGTAGGAACAAACAAAGGTGTCCTTAGACACTAGCATCTCTCTTAATTTTATGTGATCCTAAGACTTTGAAAGTTTGCAGTCAAATTAAACTCCTTCTGAATATGAGTAATGGAGAGATACTCGAAAAATTCCTCTAGTTTCTTTTCCTCTACTTGGAGGTTTGTAAATGAAATTGTCTAGAAAAATCACCCCATTCCATGAGTCTATAACAATTTTTAAAACCTTTAAAATTTTTAACTTCCTTAAAATTCTATTTTTGGCCACGATGACAGCCAACGAAAAACTCATAAGTTATACTCCCTTAATTAAACACCTCCCCAAGCCTACACTAATGTGAATTGACTAATGTTCAGAGAGATTTAGAGCTAATCCTACTCCATTTATATTGGAGATAGGGAAGCTTGATCCATTGAAAGAGAGCCACAAACTCCTTGTCAATGTTTATACTTTTGAGAATGTGACTCTTCCATTAGAAAAGGGAGTCTTCACATCTCCAGAACTATTTTCTATGATTTGATGACAATAGACTTGACACATGGAAAATATCCTTCAAATAAAATTAAGTTCTTGTGTAACCAAATATTCCAAATAAGAAATTTTGGAAGAATATGTAATGAACATAAATCTAGAATCCTCATCCAATATTCCAATAAATCTAAGAGAGTGGTTCCAATCCATCTACCATGAAAACATAAAATAAAAATAAAAACAGTCTACATAAATTTTGAAAAATCATAGTGAACAAATGAATGATTAACATTATCATCTTCAGTATGAAATGAGAGATGAAGAGAAGGTCCATTCCACCCACTCTTCTGAACATTTTCCATTGTAAGAGTCTTATTGTATAATGTCATCCACAGGATGATACGAATTTTGAGTGGACAATTCCATCCTCAAATGGCCAAGTAATAGAACAAATTAATTACTCATTCCTATTCCATGGTAATATATTTATAGAAAATTTCTGTAGTTATTCTACATGTTGTTTTGACAAAATCCCATACCAACTTGTGTGGGGTTGATGTAACAGGCCTCGTAAAAATCCATGTAAAAAATATATAAGAACACGGTTGATGGGACATTTATTTCAAGTTGAATGTGAGGAAAAACATGCGAGTGTTCATTCATTTTATTATGGCTAAAGGAAATGTATGGGGAAATAATTGGCATTTTATTTATGAAAATAATGGAAATAGGATAAAAGGAAGGTGAAAGGTCTTAGGTTTCATGTGAGGAGGAAAATGAAGGAAAATAATGGAAAATTGTAGAAAATAGAGGCCTCATTAATAAAAAGGCTTCTGAGGATCAATTGATAAGCTTTTTCTAACACTTATGGCTCTCATTCTATTATATCTCTCTCTCATACTCTTGGATACTTAGAGTTTTCTTGGAGCACTCTTGGAGAGTGCATATACTTGGTGATTTGGATCAAGAACAAAAAGGAATATAAGGAAAGCGTAAAAGGACATCGAGATCAACATCTACAGGAAGTTATAAGTGTAGGCACTGAGTTGCATGTATGTGTTCCTCACTAGTTTTGGAATGCATGTTGTATGCATGTGGATTTTCATAGCCTTTCCATTTCCTAAATATCCATGGTGTTGTGGGTTTATTTCCATTTATTTTTTTATGCTTGCTTCTCATGATTCATTTAGTTGTGTGTTGAGTTATTACTTCCTAGAAGTTGTGGTTGGAAAAATTCCTAGAATCCCAGCGAACAACTGTGGGTTGAGTTACTAGTCTTGGAATGCTTGGTTGGAAAAATGATCTAGAAGCCCTTGGTGGGTTGAGTTACTATTCCTAGAATCCCTTGTTGGAAAAACTCTTTGGAAGACCAGTAGAAGTTTGGGTTTAGTTACCAGTCCTGTAAGTCGTGGTTGGAACAAACACTTAGAGCCCTATAACACCTTGGATATAGATCAATCCGTGACGGTTAGTTATGTTCGACCGTCAGGTGGAATCACTGGTTTCTGGGTTGATACAATTTGGTCTTTGGAGCCCTGGTTTAGCATTGGTTGATGTGTTTGGTAAAGTCCCACATTCATGCTTGAAATATTCCACAAGGTTTCTTAGCTGAAGTGAGTGTTGGCTCAACCAATCTACATTCGAGTCGAATGTGGAAGTCCCATCTTAGGTTGGTTTTTACATTCAGTAATGAAGAGATAATTCCTATGGTATTAGAAATGAAATTTTTATTTTTATTTTATGGATTTATTTTTTGTTATATCCATTGTATTTATGCTCTTATTATGCTAGTTATAAGCATGTATTTGATCATTGATGTTGTATACATATATCTATGTTTTTATTGGTAAATGAACGCACAATGTTTCTATAGTAGAATAGATTGTATTATAGCTAATGATGTAGCAGAGCAATGCTTCTTAGCCATTGTCATATTTGTAAGAGACTCCCATGTTTAAAGTTGTTGTTTATACCTATAGATGCAATGTTTGTGACATGTTTGATGAAATATTTTTCATGGTTGGGTGGGGTTGGATTAGTTCCTGATGATTTTATTTATTCCGTACATTTTTTTTAAATGTTATCTATCCAATCCTAAAGTTACAGGATGTTCTGGGAAGTGACCTGGCCCCAGGGGCTAAGAAAATGGCACAAATCTTGGAGCTATAGGAACAATATTGACATTTTGGGGCATTGACAACAACCTTTACAAGGAAATACCATGGATAATGGTCCATAACCAATCCTTTTCTCTTACATTCCCACAGATAAGCCTCAAATGGGTTAAAAATTAGTTCCCCCTCAGGGAATAAGGCTCTGGAAGGTTGGGTAACCTCCTGGGGATGTAAATGATGCAGCGTAAGGTCTGTTTGTTGTGTTTCCGTTGGTTCCACTTCCTCAAAGTTATCTAGGAGTTAGAATAACTTATTACTAACCTTTTTTCACGTGTTTACCCCAGTTGGCTGGTTACTTGGGTAGATGAGTGAAGAGAGTGTTATAGAGTGGTATCATAGCATGGTTCAACCGTCAAAATGGATGGGCAGTGTGTTGGTCATGCATCTATGTTGGTTGCATATGTGTTTAGTATGCTTGTGCTATATATGTGCATGTTTCATGTGTGTTGTGTTGGCCATGGTGGTAGTGGTGTCACCATGGAAGGGATGATGGTGTTGTTTTCAACATTTTTTCATAAGTGTATGACTGGTTACGTGTTTTTCGTGCTTATGTATTTTCCATGCACACTTTCTTAAATGTTTCTACATATTGTGTATGCATTTCTTTTTTGTGCCACATGGGCTTCACTCAATGAACCTATGAACTATCATGTGCATTCATGGCATATTAAAAAATACCCTTAATTTTAATACATTATAAAATACCCCTAAAAATCACATTATTTAACCCCCCACCAATACAAACACAATACACCTTCCTAATTTAAAAAACCCCTACTTCCACCAGATATTGTAGGTATCATTTTTTTTCATTACATTTTTTATACCCCTTTCATTAAATTTGATCTTCGTTTCTTATATCTACGAACATAAAATGCTTTACCCCCTATATATCCCCCTAAATATATTATACCATTTTTTCCTCAAAATATATCCCCCAATATGAACAAACGTGTCGGATCGGTGTCAAATTTCTCGTGATAGTGGGATATTTTCTCACTAACTCTTTAGTCAGTATTTCTCTATCTCAGATATCAAATTTGGGAATCCAAAATTTTTTACTCGGAATACTACTACATAATAATAAAACCCTCAGTTTTTTCACCAGTTTTCCCAAGTTGGGTTTTTCTGGGGATGATTTTCCGAAAATAATGATGTACTTGTGTGTGTATTTCTATCTTTCCTGCATTGTATTTTCCATAGTATTTTATATTCTATAGGATTTCATGTATTTTATTTTGATATTTACTATGTAACACTGTAAATACTTTGTCAATTCATTAACAAATAGGATAAATCCAATCAGTTGTTGTAGTAGGATTTGATTAGTGAAATTTTAAAAATGGCCCCTCTCATTGGAATTCAGAAGAACGTGCAAGAAGTAGTTACACTCCTGAATATAGAAACCAAAAAAGTTGATATAAGGCATGAGTTGTTTGGAAAATATCCAAATGATCCAGAGCACTTAGAAAGTAATGAAAATATTGTCACACAAATTAACATAGTGCAATTGAGACTCTACCTACAAAACTACTCACATCTTGGAGCATAGTCGGTTAATACTATGACATCTTGTAACTAACTATATAATGAGTTTGAGTCTATTAGACAGAAGCATGGGATGTCCTCCATCATAATTATCGAAGAAATCATACAAGGAGGTCATCTTTAAGGAGATCAAGGATTACATTGGAAAAATCAAGCAGATGACCAAAGAGGAAGGCTTGGAGATGACCAAAGATGTTATTCAATAGTATGCATTTGCATGAGTCAAAGTGCACATGAAGTTTGCATGGCTATGGAATAATTTACAATCAAGCCTTAAGAACATAGTGTTAGAGGCATTGGAGGTGAAACTTGCTGCAGAGGAGACTTTCTAGATCAGATCGAAGTCATCACAAAGGAGTTCAAAGCTTGGTACTCTTACATCACAAATGAACTCCGTGAAGAAGCACATGATCTATCCATTTGATGAGATTCATATTTTAGTTGTTTTGTCTTATTATGACATCATCTCATGTGAGAATTATTTTATGTAATAAATGTTATGTAATGAAGTCTAAGGGACACATGTGGAATATTAAAAGCCACTCATGGGAATTTAATGATTCATATAATAATATGAGTAGTTTTAGAACTCAAAGGTTCTTGGGAAGCTCAAGATTCATTGCATTTTTTATAAATAGCTTCTCATGACTCTAGTTAGGGGTTTTTGGCTAGGATTTTGGAAGGTTAGACTTGGACTCTCTTGTAACACATAGGAGATAGATTATTCCTTGGAGAAGAACATTGTGGCTCCGTGTTCCATTATTGGATACAATGTTTCCTCCATGTAACATTATACTTGGAATGTTATGCTTCTAATCAGAATCTCACTGAGTTGAAATTCCTTCTTACATGTAGCATTTATATAGTTAGAATATTTTGGTTATGTGTACCATATATGCTGCTTTATTCACATACTAATTTTATGAACTATTTTGTAGCTTAGTTATGTTCATTTTTGAATGAATGTTGTTATGTTTCAACAATTTTGGGTGACTGGGTGCACTATTTTGTAGTTACTTAGCAAATATTTCTCATTTTCCTGGGTCCCCCTTTAGGATATTACTATTCCTTTTCTAATCAATTGCTAGTTTCTCTCACCATCCACATAGGTATTCCTAGTATACCTTATATTGAGTGTCTCACAAAGCTTACATCCTTGCTGAACCAAACAATAATCTCATTCTCTTATGTCCGATTGTGAGCAAGGCATTCCAATGGTGGTCGGATCGTATGAACGGATGGGACTCCTAAACCGAACAATGTGATGTCTATTTGGGACTTCACATCAGGAATATCCCCATGAATTTTTGGCATAATATAGCTCCATAAATGATACCTTATTATTTGTGTGACATATGTATGTGAAAATCCATTCACTACCTTTAATTTCACCAACAATAATACAACAAAGAGAAGATATTTTCTGATCCCTCATAAAGAGGTTTATTTTCCTTCTCAAGTCCAAGTATATCAAAAGAACGATCATCATATTGGTTTCCACCATCAACCATTCCAAAATTACTAAGTGTCTCCTGGATCAATATATTTGTCCCATATTCTTCAACTATGTTATCAACATCGTTATCTTCTTCCATAGGATCATTAGTTTGATCATCAATATTCGGTCCATGTTCTTGAATAGATACTTGTACTACAACCACCTCTTTGTCATCGAGGAATTCCCTAGGGGGGCCATACTATAAAATTACAATTAATAACGTAATATTAGTATATATAGAAACTATTTAAATGTTGATACAATTTTTTACAAATATAATATATAAGGAAAACAAATACAACAAAGAGAAAGAGAAAGACAACTTAGGTGCGACCAAGAAACAAAAACAACACACCAATGATGATCCTTCTGTAATTTATCACGATATTTAAGAATGTTGTTAAAAAATATAAGAAATACGTTATTTTTCTTGGCATGTAAGAATTGACACACTTCCTAGGATATATAGCCCCAACCATAATAATAATAAAAAAATTGATCTTATTTTTCATTCATAATTATAATGTCATATTATTTCTTAATTTCACTTAGAGACCAGAATTTTTAACTAGAGCAGTGATAATCCATGAGCTTTGATGGGAGCAAAAAATAAATACAAAAAATCAATAAGATCATGAAGCTTGTGCAATTTAAAAATATGTTTAAGATTATGTTGAAAATATTTAGGAACAATCAACATGTGTGAGCTGTAGGAATGTATTTGACACATATTCTAATGATATGTAAGAGAATTGAAAGACGATAAGTGCACCAAAACTTACTCTAGTTATGTGAAAATGTGTGACACATACAAGGATGAACATACTTAGATATGACACCTTTGACTATAAGAAGACAAGAAAACAAAAATTTCACATGCGAATAACCTTGAAAGTGAAACATGCTAGAGAAAATATAACATGAAAATGCGACTTATTAAAGTGAAAGCAATCCAAAATGACAACCATGAATACGAAAGTGAAAGTGTGCAAAAGATGAAAATTGAAAAACTCACCAAAATAGAAGTACAAACACATCAAAAGTGAGGGAGGTTGTCAATAAAAGTGTTCACTAACTATCAACATGAGTTGAACATTGCATAGGCATTGTCTTAATGGATGGTGCTATGCTTGTTTAAGCTTGCATAAAGGAATTGTAATTTTTTCTTTAGGCAAGTGATAGGGAACCCACTAAAGACTTTTTTAATAAGGATCCACTTTTTAGTAAGGAATGAAATTAAATATCTTTCCTTTCTACCCAAAATGGTGTATTATTTCCTTTTGAATACTTATTTTATTTGACCAAAATGTCAAAAAATCACTCCTTTGTACTTAGTGGTAAGTGAATGTTATAGACTAAAAACCACCTAAAGACATTGTGCCTAATTCAAAGGGCATTCAAAATGGAGTGTTCTACCTTGAATGAGTGATAATAAGTAAGATAAATTTTGAAAAAATAACCATTGATGACTTATCAAACATTCATTAATATACCATTTCCCTAGAACTATTATAGCTTTGATATTACTTCAATTAGTTTTCTCACAAATCACAATAAATGAGACCCTTTACTTATCAAAAAAAGAGACTTTACATAGTTAATTCTTCACTCTATATAACGATAGCTTAAAAATTTCATTGTCACCTAAAATATTTTGAAACTCTACGTGTGAGGTTTTTGTCCGATACATTTTTCATTAAAAAATGAGAAATAGTCTCTTTTATGAGCGAAATAGATTGTGGTTAGGAACATAACAGTTTAATAAATTGTGGTTTATAAATTTAAATTTTTTAATAAATAAAGTAATTTATTTTTTTGTATAATTGTTACACATCATTTTGTCACCATGACATTTGATTGTTCATATGGTTCTATCACCACCTATATCATTTTCCCTTAGAGGCCAAAAACACTAAAGTTCTTGAATCAAATCTTGGAATTGGAGAAAAGCTCTTTAAAACCTTTAAAATTCTACCTGCATGGTTTTTCTAGACTTTCCATATGCATGCGTTGTTGTTCTGTCCATAAAATGCAGAAAATCCCACACTTTTTTCCACTATTACCTGTGCACCCCCGTGAAAAGAAAATAAAAGAAAAAGTAAATTCTAGAAGCCTAGCTAGTCAAATATTCTCCCAACTGGAATCTTCTAGAGTCGCGATCAGTTTGAGCTTTATCCCTCCACTCATGGAGCTTATCCATTGGTCCATGGAGCTAAAATGACTTCATTAGAGGAATCTATCCCCCTCTTCATGGAATTGAAACTACCTCCATTTCCCTATAAATTAAGCTCAAGTTTCAGGTTGAAGGGTAGACACACATGATAGAGTGTGAATCATAGAAATTGATTTATATAGTTTCTAAGCTGAAGAGAGTTCATAAGGGTGCATACTTTATACACTAGTGAGTTGTTGTTGGCATGAGAATGATCACACCCTTGTGTCTATAACTCCATGCTGGTAATCAGAGAGGAAGGCTTATTAGACTGAAGGAGAAACGATTGTTGAGGACCTCGAAAGAAATATGTATGACATCAAGGCATCAGGTTGTAAGATTACTATTTTTATGCAAGATAATACATTTGGATCTCTTTTTCTCATTGCTTTGCTTCTATTATTATTGGAATAATGTCAATACTTATACTCCTTGATCACTAAGTTGGATTAGAATTTTCTGATTATTATATGTTGCAGATGCTTTGATCCTTTGTCTTGTCTTTTATTGTAGGTTCTGCTCATTGGAGAAACCACTTTGGAGTGATGGGACAACAGGCTACATAAAACTTTTGGATTTCAAGGTAGGGGCATTTCCTCTCTACTTTATCATTATAATCTTGGAATTAAATTAATATAGAGGAAACGACTTTGAAATGGATCTTTGTTTCTAGTTACTCATTGATTACTAGAGAGATTGCCCTTGTCTACAATAGGGATTAATCCACATAACAAATTGGTGACCATACTAGGGATCTAGAACTTAGTTTTTTTTTTTTTTTTCTAAATTTGAATTTTAAGTTTTCTGATTTTGACTTCTATAAGTTTGGTTGGGTAAACAAATTTTAAGAATACCTGAGAAAGAAGCTTGTTGTTTATTTTTTCGAATTTTTTCCTTTCTTGCATGGTATTTAGCAGAAAACAGTGCGGCAACCTGCGCAACTTTTAGCTCAATTTAGTGCGCATGCACTTTGTATTCCACTATAAGCTGCGCACCCCGAGAAAATTTTTGAAAAAAATAAATTTCTCTTTTTAGAGCTAGATAACTAGATTCTTTATGTTTGCCCCAAACTATCTTAGTTGTCAAATCTTGCGTGAGAATTTTTTTTCAAAAAAATTGCGTTTGTGTGATTTATCATCCTGTTTGCATTTTATAAGTAAGAGTTTTCCCTAATTTATTGTTTCTCTATGAAAAATATACCTTCATTTGCCTCAACTTATTGGTATTCTGTCATTTTTGAGCCATTAGGATGATTTCAAACCTTACTTTTATGAAAAATTGTTTAGTTTTCATTTGCAAACATAGAAGATCTTCTAGCTTAATGAAGAATGATTTAACTCAAAAGAAATTTTGAATTTTTTCATTTCTTCTGAGATACGTGGAAATTTTCTTAATCTGATCAAAATTAAGAGAAATAATCCTCAAACATTCTAGATAGACTGCAGAATTAGAATTTTCTTTGATTTTGAAATTTATGCATTTAGAGTTTTTTAGATATTGCTTTCTTTTGGACATATATTGTTATTTAATTATAGTTTTTGATTTGATTGTTTAAGGAATTTTATTTCAAAAGAGTAATTGATCATTCTTGCAAATTGAGTTCTTCATGAAATCATCTTCTTTTCAAAAAAATATTTTGTTTATGAATGAAAGAGTTTTTTTTCAAAATTGATAAATCTCTCAACTTTTCCTTAAATAAGATTTATTGAAAAGAAAGAGTTGCACTTCTCATTTAGATGCATTTAGAGTAGTTTTGAGTCGGGTCACAAACATCACTAAATTTTCAACTCCATACCCTTTGTCTTAAGTAAAAACCAAATTAATATAGCGCCTTAATAAAATCAATCTAGATTTTTTACATCTTCTAGGGCTCATTCCACCAACATAGCTTAGGCTAGTGTTTTAGAATAGGTTCTAATAAACATTCCAAAATAGTATAGAAAAACAAGTAGAATCTTGAGGTAGGAAAATCCAATTGTTGCATTTGTGCTTTGGGAAGCTCTTCTTAAAAGAGTCAAGCATGAGTTCATATTGGACCCGGTGAGGTAATCGTACCTATCTCACTGGAAAATATAGAAGATGTGCATGTAATAAAAATGGTAAACCTGTGATTAACAATTCTCGAGGAGCTTGGGGTCGCTTGTTGGCAAAACTTGGATTTATCATGTCAAGGAGCCTTCAAGGGGATTGACATTGATACTCTGCCCTTGTGCGTATATCATATCATAGACTATTCTCCCAGGTGCATTTGTTTCTGTTGGTGACCCTAGTGACCATAATCTTCAGGATTTTTCCCAAGGTGACGGTGGAGGGAAGGTCCCATGGTAGCTGGAACAAACATTGACTAGACTGACTTTGACTTTCCAGAGGGTACTCTTCACTCTGATATGGCATAAGTGGAGGGAATTGCACTGGACTATTTCATTAAGAAATTTGTCGGGGTAACTATTCCAACTGCCAATTTTTCCACATTAAATTTCTACGACGTTGGATTTCATCACCATCTAGTGTTTTTAGTGTGGAAAGATATTGTTTTCGTGTGGCTTGTCCTTAAGATTTTGTAGGTGTGTTTTCAACTTGCTTGTTTCCTTAGCCATTTTAGGTCTATTTTTTTAAAATATTTTTTATTTCGTGTGTTACACATTAAACATGGCTGAATTACTGATACACTATCGTAGAATGTAGGGGAAATCCCCTGAGTAAACACCAAGTCAATTAGAAAATCTTAAATTTGAAATAGGTCAACAACTAGGAATCAGACCTACCAAACACGAAGAAACATCAGTAATTATACATCCTGATTATGAAGTAAATAAACCTCATCCAGAAGAACTACCAAAATTTTTGGAATTAATCATAGTCGAGTCTGCAACCGAGGAATTCTCAGATAGTCATCTTATTGAACCTAAGATATTTGAACTCAAAACTGAATATACTTCATCCGAGTCAACTTTGGAATTCATAGCTCGAACGCTTGGTCTTCCTCGCTCACCTCGAGTGAATTTTCACATCACTGAAAACCTTCCTCCTGGCCTGATTAGCATCAAAGAGATTACTAACATGGAAGAAGAGATTGTAATTCATTCACGTCCACAATATTTATATCTAAGGCACAGTGAATCGATTTAACATTACAACCCTTTTAAACTGGACCGCTGGTATGCCCAGTTAACCAAATTTCTACATAATTCTGGTCTCAATTATTCACCACCCCGTATTCCTTTTTACTTCATACCTAGAGGTAATTAAATGCCTTCACAAAACATTTCTAGTGAGTCATACATGTTTTCTTCTTCGCCAGAGACTTTTTTGTATGGTGGTCCATCAGTTCCTACTACATACCAGTCGCTCTCTGGTACTTTCTAAGGAGCATATCCCTCTTCTGAAAAAATTACACAATCAACTGGTCCTAATGAATGTAAAACTAAAAATTTGACAATGGAACAAGTCTACATAATGTCTGTAAATATTCCTTTGCCTGATCCCTAAGGTAGCAATTTACCGCCTGGGGGACAGTATACTCCTGAGGGACAACCTCTTCAAGGTCAGTACTCTATACCAGGGCCACAACCTCTTCAAGGGTAGTACCCTATGCCAAGGCCACACCATATTCAAGGATAAAAACCTCCTTTGGGGCAACAATTTTATCAATAGAAACAATCCTTTCAATTAGGTCAACATTTAACTCGAAATTATCCGGAAAATTATCAAACTTGCATTCCAATACCCCAACCTGGTTATAGTCAACTTTATGCACCACAAATTTTAATGGGAGATCCTTCTCCTGGAGTTAACACCATGTGGAACCCATCGTTGAACCAATAGAATTTGCAACCTACTAGGCAAGTACCTTATAATGAACCTACTCAGCCAATTGGTCAATTTGGTTATACCCAAATCCAACATCCTGTCCGACCTACACTTCAAATTACATCTCATGTATCTATAACTGGTAGTCAGCAACCTAGTCTGAGTACGCTTATAAACCCTATCCATTATTATATGCAAAATCCTATTCAAAAACCAAATACACCTATCCTTGAAGTTTCCCAAGTCCTTATTGGTACAACTCCTCAAACAATGACATCAACTGTATCACAGGAAATCCTCCAAGTCACTATTCATCAACCTGGACCTATGGTTTAGTCTACCATTCAAACCTTCGCGATGCAACCTGTTACAGCTACAATTCCAACAAGCCAACCTTCTAAAATTCATTTTGTTAATCAACTGTATCAACAACAGTTTCAATATGGACCCATAGGACAAAATCCAGTCTACCAAATTCAACCATACCCTGTTTATATGTATTAGATACCATCTCAACCTCAATTTTGTATGGCTAACGCTGGTTATCCTCGAGGTATTCCAATTCCAACTGCACAGGATATTCCAAGCTACCTTGTATATCCTCCTCCGAGTACAAGCATTGTTCCTGAAGGTTATCAGTTTTCTCTATAGGACCCTAACAATTAGTTACCATTCATTGCAACTTTGGACTTGTCAGAATTGTCGCACCTCACAAATTATCTGATTTATTATATTCCAGTTTGGCCGCCAATGCTGAATAAGTTGTTGAGTGACATACCTAAGTTTGAAGGAAAATCAGGAGAAGACCCCTCAAACCATGTGATGAATTATCATATTTGGTGTGCATCTAACTCTTTAATCAATGATTCCATTCGATTAAGATTGTTTCAAATAAAATTGATAGGCTTAGCTGCAAAGGGGTATATTGAACTACCACGTGGCTCATTCAATAATTTCAACGTGTTAGCAAAAAATTTCTTAACCCACTTTCAGTTTCCATTCCATTACGATAATGGCACGAATATCTTAACTTCATTAAAAAAAACTATGTCTACATACATTTCAGATCACATACATGAATGGAGACGTAGACGATGCTTAGTGAAAATTTTCATTCCATATCAAATCTTGGCAGAATGGTTTATCAAATCATTACTTCCAAATATCACTGAAGATGCAACTAAGGGAGGCATTGTTACAGAAGAATAGGTTATAACTCAAGCACAATAATTAGACCTTGTATACACATAGCCTGGTACTTTATATGAAAAAATTCTTGACTTGCCTCCTCTAGATCAAATAGTTGTAAGTCCTTCTAGTTCTCATTTATAAAATGGTGTAATCAGTACAGTTAGTGCTAACAAGAGTAATAAGAATTCATCCAAACCTATTTCTCCCATCATAACTTTACTAGATTCACCTAAAGGAGATTCTTCCCTTGAAAATTCTACCGACATTCATGTTTTATATTCATCCACGACTAAAGCTAAAACCTGCAATAAGAAGAAAGGAAAGAATAAAAGTAAAAAAATACATCTCCTAAAGAGAAAACAGAAAAAAAAAACCAGCTGATGAAAAACAAAAACCTCGTTATCCTTGTATTATCTGTGACGAGGATCACTATACCAAAGAGTGTCCACATCGGTCCTAGGTATCCAAATTTGTCAAAGGTTCACCACACCCACTGTATTGAAGGATCCTTTTCCCACTAATGATAGTAAAATGATAGGATATTCTTCGAATTCATCGGCAAATATCTAATGATTTCTCAGTTCATGGTTGCGACATGATCTCAAGACTATGGAACTAAAAATCCTATAACTATTAAAGAGACTAAAAATTATAGTCAAACACTAGCCATACCTCCTTCGGATTTCGAACTACTTCAAATCGAGAAACCTAATCCTAATTTAGTGATTAAACTTCTTGCTAAAGGTGTACTTCGAAATTTAGCTTTCAATCCACATGCGAGAGCTACTTGGAATTACAACATCATTGAGGATTTGGTGATATCACCTTCAAGAATGTTAGCCTTAGAAATGCTACAATCATGTCTAGCACAAAGGAAATTACTATTACCAGCTATCGGAGCTATTTATCCTCACGATTTGAACATCATGGTCTTTGACCTCAAAAATTTTGTATCGAGACTCCCTCATCAGACGGCTTTTCAGATTCTAGTATTAGTCAGATCAAGACGAGTTTTTTGTACTGTAATTTATGAGGGGGCATCTACATGTATAATGTCGTTAAATTTTTGGAAAAACCTTGGTTATCCAGCACTCAACCAATCACTCGCTATCCCTAAAGAATTTCATGGAAGAGGATTTCATCCATACGGAATACTCCAGGATCTACCTATAGAATTAGAAGGAAAAACCGTTAACCTAGAGGTGGAAGTTGTTGACACCCCTCATGACTACAACCTTCTTTTGCGTCGTAGTTGGTATTATGCCATGACTGCTGTAACCTCATCAGTATTTCAAGTAATCATGTTTCCTCATAAAGGAAAGATTGTGAAAATCGATCAATTGCCATACTTTTCATCAGACCCTACTTCTACGCATAGCATCCATCATGTTAGAAAATCAGTTATCCCATACGAAAATGTTGGTGTAGGATTAATGAAGGATTCTGCTCTCATGGGAACTTTCACTATACCTCCACCCAATGTACCGTGAATAATTTCCAACATCAATATGATCTCATCAAGCACTATACCATTTGATGATGCATGGGCAGTGCCTTCAAAATCAGAATTGGGCTTTTTCAATGGCGAGATGTCTTTGAGTCCTTTTGAAATGACATATGGAGAATTAAAATCGTATTATGACAACCCTTCAACTATTCCTGATCAAATGAATGTGATCAACAAAGAATCATATTATCTATCAAGCTCAGTCCTAACACCATTTTTAGATCCCTTTCAAGGTGTACTTAAAACTAAAGAAAGTATTCGGGAAATTTTGTCATCAGATGAATTACCCTGGGATGATCTACATCATAGATCTTCATTTTTACCTAATCTTGATAATCTTGAAAATGATTTTTCATTTATTTTTAGGATTGATTATGTCAAGGAACCATAGAATCCTAAATCGATTACACATTCGGATTCTAAGACAAATTTGGGAAATATTTCTACTACAGTTCCTATTGACATATCAGTTAAATTTGTAATTATTGAAAACATTCATATAGGTGCTTCTTGTTCGATAGAAGATATTAACACTTATAAATACCTATTTCAAGAATTCCGAGAAATTTTTTCCTATTCTTACGAAGAGATGCGAGGAATCAATCCTAGTATCATAATTCTAATATTGTAATTCATGAAATTAAAACATACCCAGATGCTAAGCTTATTTGACAAAGATTACGTCCAATACATCCGTGGAAAGTTGAAACAATAGAACCTGAAGTTGAGAAACTATTACGAGCAAGATTTATTTATCCAATTCCATTAACGGATTGGGTATCTAATATAGTTCCTGTCACAAAGAAACAATGGACTATAAGAGTAAGTGTCGATTATCGGGACATTAACAAGGCGTGTCCAAAAGACAACTATCCTACACCGTATATCGACCAAATTATTGACGATTGTGCTGAAAATGAAATATTCTGATTTATGGATGGTTTTTCTGGCTACAATCAAATCAACATACTCCCTGTTAATCAACCAAAAAAAATGTTTATATGTTCTTGGGGTACATTTTCTTATTACAAATTACCTTTCAGACTAAAAAAGGCTGGTACAAATTTTCAAAGAGCTATTCTTATTCTTTTCATGATATCAAACATATTGTACAGTCTTATCTGGACGACTTACCTGCTCATTATTTACACAGAGAAAATCATCCCATTCACTTACGAGCTATTTTCATGAGATGTAGGCATTACAAAATTCGTTTCAATCCACACAAATATGTTTTTTGTGTACAATTAGAATGATTACTTGGATTCATCATTTCAAAATATGTCATTCATGTTGACCCTTCGAAGGTTGAGGCTATCATCAATTTACCTCCTCTTTTCACTCTTCGCCAACTCTAGAGTTTGCAAGGGAAATAATTTTTTTTACGTAGTTTTATCTCGAAGTATGTTGAGGTAGCAAAAGGCTTCAAACAGTTGTTGAAACAAAGTGTTCATTTTATTTGGGATGAGATTACTGATAAATATTTTAATGCACTAAAAAATGTGTTGACCCATGCACCATTATTTCATCCACCCAATTACCACCAGGATTACTTTTTATACTTAGATGCATCTGATTCCACAATTGGAATGGTTTTGGTTCAGGAGGGTGAATCTCACAATGAACATGTGATCTATTACCTAAGTTGGAAGCTCAACCTGACGGAAATCAAATATTTGCATGTGGATAAATTGGCCTTGGCAGCAGTTCAAGTTGTCCAACGATTCTGTAACTACATACTATTACGTAAAACAATAATTATCTCTAATTGTAGCTTGATGATGTATATCTTGACAAAACCATTACTTGGGGGAAAATATTCCAAATGGATTGTCATCCTACAAGAGTTTTATTTGGAATTTGAAAAATCCAAGTCAAAGATATCAATAGTGTTTTCCGAGCTTATGTGTGACTTTCCTAATACTGAGATGAAAACCATAGAAGAGAATCCAATCGTGGATAAATCTCTATTTCTCTTCATTAATTTAGACTCATGGTATGGAGATTGTTGGCAATATGATGTAGAGTGTTGTCCTTGATGGCAACCCACTGAATGAAGATGAAGACATGCGAGTGTTGACATGTGTTGTCCTTGATGGCAATCCACCTGATGAATTTATTCTTGACTTGATGATCTTGGTAACTGATGTTTGTTAGCAATATGATGTTGAGTGTTGCTCTTGAAAGGAAACCCACTTGATGAAGATGATGGCAACTTACTTGATGAAGTTGTGCTTGATAGAATATGTCTTGATGAACTAAATATGGTGTATCTATAGTGTATACAGAAGGCAATGAAGAAAGGAATTCAGTATGTGCTAGATCTATGATGAAAAGAGTATGTCTCTAGGCATATGCGGATTTGCCTAGGGGAAGTCGCGTATGCACGCGGGAATCAACGTTCCAAGTCGCGTATGGGCAAAAGCACTCAAAAAATGCAAAACCAGGGGTAACCACCATGGTATTGACCCATTGTATTGGGTTATGATTCGTCTAAATGACCCCGTCCAGGAATACCATCGGAAGTAATGTAGTTTTGGGCTCATGGTATTGTTTTGGCTCATGGTATTGAAAAAGGGGCTCATGGTATTGAAAAAGGGTAAACCTATATAAGGAGAAGAAATTCATTGTGCAAATCATGAGTGTGGGAGCAAGATGTTAGAGCTTGAATGAATACTTCTCTATGAAGTATATATGTATGGAAAGGGTAAAGGTTTGATAATAGATCTGAATCTATGATGCACCTATGAAGAAATGATGAAGCGGAATATCTAGATCTGAAATGTATTTGTATTTGCTAGATCTGTTTATGGAAGGCTTAGATCTGAGATGAGGCGAACATCTGTCTGAAGTAAAAGGGTAAATATGAACTGAATATTTGATCTAAAGAAGTATGTTGCTCTATAATAATTGAAGATCTATATGCTAGTTCGCCACAAAGGAAGCGCGTATATACGTGGCTTCGCTAAAGAGAAAGCGTGTATGCGCAATGAAATATGTACAGAGGTATACGCTAGTTTATGTGAACGGAAGCGCGTATATACGCGACATTAGTGAAAGGAAAGCGCGTATGCAAACTAGGGTTTGCTGAAGTCTGTGGTAAGAAATGTCTGATCTGTTATGCTGGTTTACTAATATCTGTCAGTGAGTTATATGTATATGTTTCATGGTTGACTGTGCTTAAAAGTATGGAAAGGGTCCAGTTTGAAAATATGATGAAATATGGCCTGCAAGTGGTGTCCTAAAGGAAGCTTTGGATCCAGTGTGAAAATTGATGAAATGTGGTCCATAGAGGTGCTGAGGGTTGTAGCCTTTAGTCAGGGGGTGGTAGCTCCCTTCCAGGTGAGGCTGGTAAACGAGATTAGGGGGTCATAGCTCCCTTCCAGGTGAGGCTGGTAAACGAGAGCAGGGGGCCATAGCTCCCTTCCAGGAGAGGCTGGTAAACGAGTCAGGGGGTTGGAGCTCCCTTCCAGGAAAGGATGGTAAACGAGCACAGGTGGGTGCCTGCGTGCCGGTAGAGTCTGCACCAGCACATATGTTGTAAGATGTTTTCTCTATAATAAAATATTGAAGGCTGAGCAACTGCAACGGTGGTTTTCTCTCGACTTGGGTTTCCACCTAAAAATCCTGGTGTTCATGTGTGATGCTTTGTGTGATGGTTTATTCTGTTCTTACTGCACATTTTTACTGTTTATAGAACATCTAATGAATGAATGATGGAATGATATAAGTGAAGAAATAATGGCATAATTAGATCTCTGTGTATACGCGAGTTTTATGAAGGATATTCGCGTGTATACGCTAGTTGGCTTCAACAAAGTAGCGTATGGGTTTTAGAGCATGAAAAAGTAAAAAGTTTTAGTTTGCCCTAAATATTGATTCACCCCCCCCTCTCAGTATTTTTCCCAACAGAGATATCATTATATCTGTTCAAACCCAAAAATTTCAGATGGAGAATACAATATCAATCCCAAAAATACAATATCACTGGGGACACTCTTTATCGTCATGGTGCGGATTTTGTTTTTCAACGTTGTATAACTCAAGAAGAGACTGAAATAGTTTTGAATGGTTGCCACTCTGGAGTGAGTGGTGGTCAAATGTCTAGGTTTGCACAGCCCAAAATATATTGTGCGTTGGTTATTTTTGGCCTTCTTTATTCAAATATTGTATCATCGCAGTCTAAAAATGCCACAACTGCAAAATTTTTGATCGAAATATGTGTTCACCTCCAGATCCTCTTCACCTAATAATTGTTGTTGGTCCTTTTGCGAAATGGGGCATCGATTTCATTACATGGAACCCTTAATCGGCCAAGGGGCATCGGTATATTATTCTCGTTGTATATTACTTTACCAAATGGGCTGAGGTGATGCCTACATTCACGGCTGATGGAAAAACTACAAATAATTTCGTATTAAATCATGTGATTTCTCGTTTTGGTGTGCCTCGATCTATTATTATGGACCATGGGGATACCGAACCTTTGCAAAAAATTCTATAGGGTTCACTCCTTTTCATCTCATTTATGGTTTAGAATCTATGTTACCCATTGAATGCGAAATACCGTAACTCAAATTAGTCATTGAGTGTTACCAGATACCTCTGAAGAGGAGAAACACTTTATATACTTAGCATAATTAGATGAGACTCGACGCATCGTTTCATTTGTTTTCGAATCTCACAAGAAACATGTAAAAGTTTAGTATGATAAAAGTGTTAACCCTCGCATTCATCTAGAAGGTGACCTAGTTTTAGTATATGATCAAGCTAATGACAAGCTAGGTGCTGGTAAATTCGAACCGATGTGGCATGGTCCATATATTTTCAAGCATGTGCTTGGAAAAGGAGCCTATGAATTAATTGATTATGACAGGGTCTCTTTAGATAGACGCAGAAATGGTCTTTATCTTAAGAGATGTTATGCTTGACTTTCGTGTGAAGATTTATCTTGTACAATACTTACTTTTTAAAATAGCGTACCTTAGATTACACAAGCGTGCCTCAATTAGTTTTTTTTGTTACTACTATCGCTACTTATATTGATTACTCTTGATAATGTAGATGCTAACATCCCTCCAAAAATATATTTTTTTTGTTGATGGAACCTGTCATAGTACACAAAATATCTCTTTCGCGGCTTGGGTTACCTATTCACCAACCAATTAGTTAGTTTATATTGATGGGATATACCTTGGTCAAAAAACGAACAATATTTCATAATATAGTGCAGTCATCGTGTTATTATCTGATGTCATTACATTTGGTATTTGAATTTTGATCATTAGGTTCGATTCACAACTCATTGAATTACATTTAAATAGAGTTATGCAATTAGACATCCAGTGTTGTTAAGATTATTTTTGAAGGTTTGTCTCTTGGAATGAAAATATGATTGTATTGAATATCAACATATTTCAAGAAATTTAAACACATTAGCTGATGCATTAGCTAATCATGTTTTAAATAGACATTTTCAACATTAACGAACTAAATAAAAACAACATTCAATCCATGTTGAACAAGATACTCATAGAACGAAAGTAGAATATCATTAGGATAGATAAGTTTGTGTTCAAAAAATATTACATTGTCTGTGATCACAGGTTCAAACACCTTATGATCTAAAATATATTGATACAGAAAACAAAAAGGTCGATATACATCAACCATCAACTATCCGTGATGATGATCATGGAAATAAACTATAGCACGTGCCACCTTGCGTAGAAATATCCTTAATGGACCTGGAACACCTGTCACGTGTCTCTAGAGCTTGAGAGGGATATCATCGGTTCCTATCTCAGTAATATCAATTGTATTTACCACTCAAGGTTGTGCTCCATGGCTGCCAGAATCTTTGTTGCATTGTCTTGTGGAGGTGCTACAGGTTCTGCTTCTCGTCTGTCCAAGTGAAGAAGTGTTGCTGGTCATTGTGGACCTACATCTACATTTCAAATATTTTGTTACTATTAGATGATAAAAATAAAAAAAAACTTAGATTAAAAACATCAAAATGATTCACTAACTTGTCTCGTCCCACTGTGCCCCTGGAGGAAAAGATGTTTCAAGATCACCTCTATAATCCATTCCTATGTAAGGACAATATTCAATGGTGAAGACTTGGTTCCGGAGCCACAAGAAAGAAGCCAGAGTAAATGGAACTATTGAACCACCCTTGACACGATGGAGAGCCATTAGTGCTACCCATCGTACCATCTAAGGTTCTTGAGGAGTTCCACGATCTACTGGAATTCGTTGAGGAGCGTGAAGTGGAATTATCTCTCGTGAAAATGAAATAAGAATGGAACCATATCCAAAGTTTTTAAACTTCACATTCTTTGCTCTATTTAATTGGCCTTTCATGTTGGCCAATAATCCTTCACACCAATTAAATATTGTTCCTTCGAAACACTCAACTACATTTTGCATCTGTGATTTAGTAACTGCATGAGGAGTTGAACTCCTGTATAACCTGGTCACTATGAATGCTATGAATTTAAGTTCCAGTCGCAAGATATTTTTGATATCTATGTGACCATACTTCAAATCTACATTATTGCTACAATACTGAGATTTGTAGCGGGTAGTGGGAAGACCTCCCTGTCTGGTCCCAAATAAGGAGATGTTTATCCCTCTCCAAGATAATCCAATAAGGAAATATATGTCTACTAGATCAACCTCGAGTGAGTGGTCACCAATTATGATACATTAATCTTGAACATCCCACATGTTCACAAGCCAAGTCAATAGCTCCACTTGTGCCTTCATCCCTTGAATAGAGTACAAACCATAGTTTTTCATTGCACACATGGTTGCATTTTCATTCATGACTTCATTATATATGAGCTCATGTTCTCATTATCTCCATTCTAACATGGTTAAACGAACTACAAATCAACAAATTAAACTGTTAAAACGAGTTGGAAGAAAAATTGAACCATTTTTGTGAAAGAAATTTAGTTTTCAAAATATTCAGGGTGCCTGTGCAGCTTCTTTATGTAGACAGTGTGGTCGTCCGCACGCATTCCACGCAGAACCCATGGTAACCTGACGATTTTTATTTTAGAAAAATGTCAGGGTGTGCAGTTATCACATGGATCGCCCGCGCACCCTCGAGGGCGTATTTTGAAACATGAATTTATCCCAAAAAATGAAATAAAAGTTCAAAATAAAAAATGAAACAGATGAAAACGTAGCTAAGGATGATGCGGATTACCTGGTTCTAATGGTTTAGAAAATGAATGGCAAGTTCTCTTGATATCTGCTTCGAAATATTTTTGGCCGAAAGCTCTCTATGCACTATTCTGAAAACAAAAGTTGAAAACGACTTATTCCAACTCCTTTTTATAGTTTTTAATGAATAAAATATTATTATTTTATTTATTTTTCACTTTTTAAAGGCCAATTTTAAGTATTTTTACTTTTTGGAGGAAAATATTTGTAATATTATGAGTTTTTGTGCAGGATACAGGATCTTTGGTGAAATTATTTATTTTGATGTTGAGTATACTTTTATCACTTTTTCAAGCTCTGTAAAAATACGAAAAATTGAAATGTTGGAGCCCTCTTTTAATCCCTTTTCAAACGCTCAAAATATGAAAATATCGTTGAGTACTTGACTATTCGAACTTGTTGAAGTAAATGAACAGTCATGCTTTCAATATAAGTTTACCCCTTTTCCCAACTAAACTGGAATAATTATGAAAAAGTTATACATTGACTAATCATGGTCAATAGAGTTATCTCCTACATTATTTTATCCTTTTTCGAGTATGAGAGACTAAATTTACGAAAAGAAAAAACCATGGAGTTTACTTATGTTTTTCTTCTGACTCCCTAAAATTGAAAAACGTTGAGTTTCTCCTATACTGGAATCGTTGAAATTTAACAGTAAAGGACCTGTCGATTACAAGAGGATTGAACCATTCCTTCTTAGGGTTCCATTTTAATACTAAGATGGACTCATCCGAAGGATGAGCTTACACAAACAAGAAAATGTTGTCCTCCTCAAGCTTAACAAAAATAAAGAGGTACATGCCAGTAATGGTGGGGGGAAAAGAGAAAAGAATCCAATTGTCATACTTGTTTAGAAAGCATCATAGCACTCTTGAACATGACTCTTTGTCACACTTGTACCTGGGTTGGGATATCCTTTGTCTAACAATTAATCGAACCACATTGAAAGTCTTTAGTAAGTTTATGGGTATTAGCTTTAATTTGAATGTTTCCAAGCCATATACAGTGTCATTATGTGTTCAAGAGCGAGTTGAAATAAACCATTCATTGCGAAAATTTGTCTCCATTCATGTTGACCATCCTTCTTTCAGTCCTTGAAAAATATTTCTTCAAAACTTGATCTAATGGTTTCATGTCATGGGTTTTCTACAACGGATCACTTTTCTATCGTCATCAGCTCATCATCTAGAAATTTTATCTAGAATCCTATCACTACCTTGGGATATGCATGTTGTAATGGCAGGTTTCTCGCATTTGATGACAGGTTGCATCATTGACCTTCGATCGAAATATACTATGAGTGTTCGACTGAAAATCATTCATTCACACTTCATAGATTGTACTAGAGTACTTTGAGAGCCATTTTCATTATTGGTGGTTTCTCTCACACTTTTTAACGATTCACATCACTAACCAGTAATCAAGTCGTTTCTACCATGTTTGACTTCGACACAATCAATCACAGGGATAGATTCGTACTAATTCGGGAAGCGGAAATCAAGACCTTGGCTCTAGTTTCTACCATCCAGGATGCGAGGAGATTTATTATTTGTGATAAAGTAGACCATTCATGACAGATGGTTGCGCCCATACTGTGTCTACTTTTGATGTAATATTGAAACCATATCTGTACTAGAAAATTTATTTATTTTTGATCTCAGTATGGGAATTCCTACCTCAATGATGATATATATATATATATATATATATATATATATATATATCTATCTATATATATATATATATATATATATAGTTGTGTGTGTGTGTGTTTACATTGAATGTTTTTACAGGTTTTTGACCGGTGTCTCCAATCCAATCTTCAGAATGATAAAGCACTTCTCTCTTTAGAATACCTCAGACTTCGTAGCTTACGGGGAAATATGTTACACGTCATTTCGTCACCATGAAATTTCACTGGTCATATGAGTCTCTCACCACCTATATCATGTTCCCTCAGAGGCCAAAAACACTAATGTTCCTGAATCAAATCTTGGAATTCGAGAAAATCTCTTTAAAATCTTTAAAATTCTACATGCGTGGTTTTTCTAGCTTTTCCTTGTGCATGCACTGGAGTTTTGTCCATAAAATGTGGCAAATCCTACACTTTTTTCCACTATTACCTGCACACCCCCATGAAAAAAAAATAAAAGAAAAAGTAAATTCTAGAAGCCTAGCTGGTCGAATATTCTCCCAACTGGAAGCTTCTAGAGTCGCGATCAGTTCGAGTTTTATCGCTCCACTCATGGATCCTATCCCTTGGTCCATGGAGCTCAAATCCCTTCAAGAGAGGAATCTATCCCCCTCTTCATGAAACTGAAACTCACTCCATTTCCCTACAAATTGAGCTCAAGTTTCAAGTTGAAGGGTAGACACACATGTTAGAGTGTGAATCATAGAAACTGACTTACATAGTTTCTAAGCCGAACAGAGTTCATACGAGTGCATACTTTCTACACTAGTGAGTTTTTGTTTGCATGAGAATGAACACACCATTGTATCTATAACTCCATGTTGGTATTCAAAGAGGAAGGCTTATCATACTGAAGGAGAAATGATTGTTCAGGACCACGGGAGAAATTTGTATGACATCAAGGCATTGGGTTGTAAGATTACTCTGTTTATGCAAGATAGTACATATGGATCTCTTTTTCTCATTTCTTTGTTTCTATGCTTATTGGAATAATGTGGATACTTAGATTTGTTGATAACTATGTTGGATTAGCATTTTCTGATTATTATATGTTGCAGATTCTTTGATCCTTTTTCTTGTCTTTGATTGCAGGTTCTACTCATTGGAAAAACCACTTTGGAGCGATGGGACAAAAGGCTATATCAAACGTTTGGATTTAAAGGTAGGGGCATGTCCTCTCTACTTTATTATTATAATATTGGAATGCAATTAATCTAGAGGAAAAGGTTTTCAAATGGATATTTGTTTCTAGTTACTCACTGAGTACTAGGGGGATCTCTCTTGTCCACAAGAGGGATTAATCCACGTAACAATAATATTTTCAAAAAAATGGTATTTTATTAATTATAATCTTACCTAAATTAATAAGATGGTTTCCTATTATCTTTATCGAATCTTATTTCTTTATAATAATTTTATTTTTAATCAATTTTTTATTTAAATAATTTTTTAATGATATTTATATTTTACTATTTTGTCCTATAAAATTATATTAAAATATATTATATAAGTATTTTATTGCTTCCTATAAAAATATATTCGCTATGTCGATATATTAAATTGTGTGCATAATATACTTTAAAAACTTATTAATAATGGTCCATAAAAATACATGACTAACCTCTAAATCCTCTAGGCCCTAATTAACCCCCTAAAGACGAATTAAACCCATAACACCTTAACCCAATTCCCCTAATCCCTTAACCCCTAACCCCTAAACCCTTAAACAATAAACCCTTATCCCTAATCCCATAAATTAATTAGCCCCTAACTCGACCTAACCCCTTAATCTAATGATAAATTTATATGGAAATGATTATGCTTTTTTCGCTTTACTTGATAACTTCTTGTGATGTATTTTTACTTATTATCTTTGTTCCTTATTATTATATCTATGAATCATCAAACAACTACCAAAAAAGGAAGAACATGAACACATAATATTGGATGCAAGCCACGGCCAAAACCTTTCCTCTTGAGAGGAAAACCCATAAATCTATTCTCTTCCCTATGGATTATTAAATTGGCGAATTCCATGACCTTAAGAGTGAGTCAAATACCCTCCAATACTAATACAAATCCCTTTGGATTATGTGTTAACCTTGATCCATACAAACCCATTCAAATCTCTTCCATAGCACTTCCTTGACCTCCTACTACAATATTTCCAACCTCTTATTGCAGATTTGAAATTTCACCCTCCCTGCAATTGTAGCTCCCATACATGTGAAATTCAATATTCCCTTTTCAGCCTTATTTTTGTTGGAAAAATATATATTACAGAGAAATGGAATAGAATGTGCTAAAACACAAACACAGAAATAACATATAAAACAATAGAGACAAAAATATATTCATTCACCCAACTCGGGCTACCACCACGAAAGTAATCGGTCCTTCCTTTATGTTATCCACCAAAACGAAGAGACACAACCTACAATAGATCCACTGTAATATCCTCTACTCTCTCACATAGTCCCCATTTCTATTTCTCGCTTAGAATATCAAAAAAATTCATAGGCACAATACAATACCCTCATATGAACCGATGGGTTGCCTTCTAGGGAAAAAAAACCCTACATTAAAAATAACTTCTACTAGGAGATCATCTTCCTAATGAGAACCCAATATTGAATATGAAATTATAATATTTTACAAGGAAATTCTACATTTATTTTTATCTTGGAGGGCGTTGCCCCTGAAACCCCTCGCTAGGGGGGGCTCATAAAATCATCGTCACCCCCCTGGACCCCCGTCATGACGATTAAACGATGGGCGGAGTTTTTGGCCCATTAAGAACAAGGATCCAACATGGTGATACATCTAAATACATCAAATAATTAGGCACCACACCCAAAAATATCCCACTTGGAGACTAATTGCAACAACTCCAACACGACTTCATTTGTTGGACAATGACTCCAATTTCGACCTCGATGTTTCTCATCTTCATCATCATACTTGAATACCAATTGAAATTGATAATAATTTCAATTTCTCCCTTGTTACAAATTTTGTTAACATATCTACAGGATTCTCGCTAGTGTGTATCTTTTCCAGCTTAATGTGTCCATCTTCCAAAACTGAACGTATGGAATGGTACTTGAGCTATAATATTTTAGTCCTGGAACTAAATGCTTAGTTCTTTACAATATGAATGGTACTCCGGCTTTCACTGTATAACCTTTCAATCTCCTGCTTCTTATCCAATTCATCCATAAACCTTTGTAACCAAATAATTTCTTTACTAGCTTCTATAGCAGTAACAGACTCTTCTTCTGTTGGTGAAAGTGCAACAACACTTTGCATTTTTGAAACCCAAATGATAGTTGTCCCACCTACAGTAAATACATACCTTGTAGTTCTCCTCATGTTATCTCTATAACCTGCGATATATGTATCAACATATCCCTATAGAGAAATTTTTGAACCGCTAAATCATAATGATTGATTTGTGGTACCTCTAAATATCTGAGAATCCATTTGAATGCCATCCAATGTTCTTTTCCTAGATTGTTCATGTACCAGATTACAACTCCCACTACATGTGCAATATCAGGGCTAGCTTCCGACTACTCATGCTTATGTAACTTTAGACATATAATCAATTTCTTCTTGTATCTTGGGGAACATCTCCTTAACATGTTTTAAATTGATATCCCAAGGTGTACTAACTGGTTTTTCATTCTACATATTAAATATTTTCAACACCTTTTTGTATGTACTCATTCTGAGACAATGCTAATTTTTTATTTTTCCTCTCTCTAGTTATTCTCATACCAAGGATTTGTTTTGCAGCTCCCATATCCTTCATTAAAAATGAATTTTCCAATTTTCCTTTGAGCACATTTATTTCCTGTATGTTAGACCCTGCAACAAGCATGTCATTTACATACAATAATAATATAATATAGTTGCCATCATTTTTCTTTTTCACATAAACACAATGATCAGAGTGACATCTAATATAACATTGTTCAAACATAAGCCTGTCAAATTTTAGATACCACTACCTTGGATCTTGTTTTAAGACCTACAAGCTCTTCTTGAACCTACAAACTAAATTTTCCTTCCTTTTGACCTCATGTGCTTGTGGTTGCTGCATATAGATCTCTGCCTCCAAATATCCATGGAGAAAGGTTGCCTTTACATCTAGCTGTTCAAGATGCAAATATTCCACTACTACAAGACTTAAAATAGTCCTGATTGAAATAATTTTAACAATAGGAAATTTTTTTTGATCAATGTCGATACCTTTATTCTATGCAAACCCCTTCACCACAAGTCTATATTTATACCTCTTTTTTCCTCCATCTTCTTCCTTCAACCTGTAAACCAATTTATTCTGCAATTTTGTTTTACCTGCAGGCAACCTAACTAAGGCCGAAGTCTAGTTATATACCAAAGAGTCCCTCTCTTCTTTCATGGCTAGCTCCCACTTCTTCATGGTTTCTACCTACATTCCTTCTTCATAACATTCAGGTTCACTAGAATATGTCAACAATACGTAATATAATGAAGGAGAGTAACGTTCTGTGGGTGTACTTATCTTGGTAGATCTCCTGACACCAATTTCAGGTGTTTGAGGTGCCGATTGTTGTTTGCAAGGTTTTTGTTTTTGTGTTTGTTTATTATTATTATTTTCAGGCACCTTTAGCTTTTCTGTGATCTCATCAAGAACTATGTATTGTTTATTTTCTTTTTTGTGTTTCTTTTCCTACAAGTGATATTATAAAAGACCTTTTCATTGAATATTACACCTCTGCTTCTAATTATTTTGTGATTTTCATAATCATATAAGGGATAGCCAAAATCATTAACATCATATCCAATAAAGGTAAATTTCTTTGATTTTTCCGGAAGCTTTGTTCTGGTTTTCTTTATTAATATTGACATAGGCATCACAACCAAAATGCTTCAAAAATGATTAGTTTACCATTTTACATGTCCATGCCTCCTTTGGAATACGACCATTCAAGGAACTTGAAGGCCCTCTATTCATTAGATGAACAAAAATATCTACATCATCTTCCCAAAATTGTAAATGCAATCTCATGCACCTTACACACTCCATGATTGTCTTCATCACCTTTTCAACACACCATTTAATGGTGGTGTTCTTGGAACTATCTTCTCTCTGAAAATTCCATGGTCTAAACAGTACCTATAAAACTCCTTGCTATAATATTCACCTCCATGGTCTGATCAGAGACACTCTAGATTCTTTCTTATCTCAATCTCAACAAAATATTTCCATTTATTTAAATTTTCAAATACATCAGATTTATTCCGAATATAATATATCCATTCTTTTCTAGTTGCATCATCAATAAAAGTAACATAATAATGAGAGACACTAAGAGATGATACCTGAGCAGGTCCCCATACATCTATATGCACAAGCTCTAATTTTCATTCCCAACTCTAAGAATTCTAAATCTCTTCTATTTTCCATAAACACAATTTGTTACACCATTTTTTGGTCATCTAACTTTTCATCATTAGATGGACCCAAGTACACCATGTAAGACCAGTTTTACCCCAAGTAAAACTGCTTTCACTATGATTAATTAGGAAACCCCAAAAGGAATAATTAATTAAACCATAATTTAATTATTATTCCCAGTCATGTTTAACCCAAAAACAAAGAAATTAATGAGATAAACCCATAGTTATCTTATTATTTCCTAGGAATAATTATTTAAATAATATTCCTTGTTAAATATGACCAAATCAACCACCATTAATCAAATAAATCATTATTTATTTGATTATATCCCAACCACTTCCTTAAAAAGATAAATAAATCATTTATTTATTTATTTTTCACTAATCAAGGGATTTGACCCAAGTCGAACACCCTTTCCCTCCAACAAATAATAATAAAATATTCCATAGAGGTGGATCTAGATGTGATTAACATTATTTTAATCATGCACCAAGATCTAGAAGGACCCAATATTTTGTTATAAATAGGAGAGTTTTCCCCATCATTCTTCACCTTTTGTTGCATACTAGATCACTCTGGATCTATACACTCGGTCTCATTTCGGGTCCCTGCGACTACCCGGATCCTCACTTAGTGCCTCCGTCCAATTCCCCTTCGTGTTATTCACTTCAAACTCGGTCTCGCCAGTACCCCAAGCCCCCTGCTCAGTCTGCTCCCGAGCCTCCATCTTCAGGTTCTACAGAGCCTCTTTCGACATCCAGTGGCCCCTTACACATCCCTCAACCCGAAGTTGAGGTTCACCCCAAGATTCCAAAGGGTCCCTTACGCCGAAATGCTGCCTCCGGTCGAGCCGCTCAATCGTACAGTATAGTAGATGATTTGGCACAATCCCCTGCTGCCATTTCCACACTGGAACTCCTCCAGTCGTGCCCTTCTCAAAGGAAGGCTCTACTATCTGCCGTGGGCGCTGTTGATCCTGCTGATGACCAAATGATCGTTTTCGACGCCACTCAATCGGACCACCCTCCTCTTCCTCCTTCCGTTGCTTTCCAAATCCCAGTCAAAATCCGGAACGCCACTGTATCCCGGTGTATAATTGATGAGGGCGCATCCACCTGTGTGATGTCCGCTTCGGTTTGGAAGCAACTCGGATCCCCTGAGTTGGCCCCTTCCACGATCACCCTTCGAGCGTGGGATGGTCATGCCTCCCAGCCTATTGGCCTGTTTCGTAACTGTCCCATCACCCTCGCCGGTAAGACCGTTTGCGTTGATGTCGAAGTCATTGACGCCCCTCTAGACTACAACATTCTATTGGGGCGAAGCTACACCTATGCCATGTCTGCTGTCCCATCCGCGGTCTTCCGTAAGATGTCTTTTCCACATAACGGGAAGATAGTCACCATTGACCAGCTATCGTATCATGAGCCGTCGTCTCAGTCCTCCTCCGAGACGACCATCTCTTCTGTAGCCAACAAGCAAACCGTCGATTCCTTGACCAGTGTCTCCCCCGGCGTTTATAAAGATTCCACCTTGCTTGGTACTTTTCCTCACCTTCCCCCCCCTCCTATTACGGATCCCAGCCTGTCGAATATTTGCATGATGCAATCGTCTCAGGCTGCCCATAAACGGCCTGCCTCGGCTAGTCCGCACCCTCCCCCCCGCCCTCCGCAACCCGCTCCTAGCCATTCATCTCCACCGGCCGGACCTCCTCCTTCCGGCCCTCCCCCTACAGCTGGTATCCCCGAACCTCTTTATCCTCCAGGATCGGCCCCCCCCGGCCTTAACCATCTTGGAGCCGTACCTCCTGGTCACTACCCTGCTGGACAGATCCCCTTCTTGGCTCCCCCTCCCGGAGTATATTCTGTCCCCGTCATGGCCACCCTCTCTCTCCCTAACTTGACCTTGGGTATTCCGGTTTGGTACCTTGACCCCCCAGCCGCCACCCCCCCCGGTCACCCCAAACCTTACATGGCTTTGACACCGGTTCAACCGGTCCCCCTCGCTTCCTCCATAGCCACTGTGCCCCCAGCACCTCCACAGGACCCTTCTCCTGTTGGGTCGGCTCCCGGGAAGAAAGGCAAAGCCCGCAGGGGGGCAACCAAAGACCAAACCACCACGACCAACCCGGCTCCTTCTCCACCCCCAAAGCCTTGTGCCTTATGTGATGTCATCGGTCATGCCACCCATGCTTGTCCCGAGTTACCTCGTATCCGACCCATGGTAAACTTCGCGTTCCCCGACACTACGGTCCCTGAAACTCCCACTCCTTCTTCGACCGTCCCCAAGAACGCCAAGACTCTCCGCACCCACAAGCCTTGTGCTTTGTGCGGTGTCCATGGCCACTACTCCCATTATTGTCCTCACCTGACACATTACCGCGCCTCCCTTGAGGTGATCCGCGAGTATGAGGTCGAACAAAATCAATCCGCCTCTCCCATTCTCGCGCAGTATGCTTCAGGCCAGCCTGAGGATCCCCCCGCTCCGATCCACATCCCCCCCCCTGATGTTCAGATGACGGAGTCTACAGTCACCATTCTTTACCTATCCTCCTCTGCACGACACCCGGAGCCTAGCCCGTCTGCAGCCTCCCCCATTGTGTCCGTTGATACTCGAGATCACTCCACTTGTGTCTCCGTTGACTTCCGCAGCCCGAGTCCTCGCCATGTTTCTGATAGCTCTCATACATCACCTTGTGTGAGCCTTGATCATCCTGCCCTTTCCCCCTTCCATTACTACTCGATGACTTCTGTAACCTCACGCTGCCGTCATTTCCTTTCATCCCCTCATTTATTGTCTTGTCACACCATTTTGCAGGACCCCCCGTCCATACCCTTTATCGGTTACGCCGACGGTGCAAGTCGCTACTCCAGGAATCTTGCCTCGGCAGGGTGGGCCATCTTCACCCCCTTGCATGACCTCGTTCTATCTAACGGGGTATGCATTGGTTCTGCCACCAACAATCAGGCCGAATATGATGCAGTGCGTGGCCTATTAGCCGATGCCTTGTTGCATCGCATCCGCCATCTGCACGTTCGTTTGGATTCCCTGCTTCTTGTAATGCAACCAAATGGTGTTTATCGTGTGCATAACCCTGTGCTGTTCAGACGCTATTTACGAGTGAAAGTCTTAATACGTGCGTTTGAAACCATCACTTTCAACCATGTACCCAGAGACCAAAATCACTACGTAGATAGTATTGCAAACCATGTTCTAGATTGGCATTTATCACACACAAGTCATACAAGACAATAACATTAAATCAACCATCACAAGACGATGCATATCCATAATATCTGTCGCAAACCATATATTGATGAGTCCATCTACTCTGATACATACGACATGCCCATAGCATGTTCCAAAAAACTGGGGGCACCATACGCCCCCCCATACATATACTTACGACGTGCCCATAGCATGTTCCACAAACTGGGGGCACCATACGCCCCCCCATATGTATCCATCCGACATGCCCATAGCATGTTACAAACAAAATCCAAAAAACTGGGGGCACCATATGCCCCCCCATACATTCTAGGGGGCACCACTTGCCCCTACACACATCCGAGAGGGCACCATATGCCCCTATATCTGGCCAATACACGAAGAACGCCCTGATCCGCCTGGATCTCTGTCCGAAGTGTTCCCAGATCCCTCTCCCTCCAGTTGACCCGCAACTCTGCCATACCTGCACAACCACATTCTTTTTTTCAGGGTACAGATCGGGAACACCATAACCACACACCACAATCCAACTCCCAGCCATAAAACAGCACCAAACCCCCCTTATCTCCCAGGTCGCAGTTTTCTGCCATTTTCTGGACCAGGTCGCACTTGTTGCCCTAATATTCGCGTCCTGGGTCGTACTTTTTGCCCCAAAAAAGTGCGACCCGGCCATAGAGATGAAGGAGGGGCTGTTTCTGGGGGTTTTGGGCCCTCAACTGCAAATGTAATCCATCAAAATGCAAGAGCAAGGTTAGGCCTCTCGCCTCCAACTGACAGATCTCGAATCCAACGGTCGGCTTGTCCGCTACGTTCGCCGCAAGATTTAGGGCCTTCTCTCCTCTCCACATTCACCACAGCAACAATAGCAAATGAATGATTTTGGAGGGAAAACCGCCTCATTAAAAAAGAACCCCTGTTTCTTCTTTCGACTGCTGCGACCACACCGTAGCCCCGTTCGATGAACCGTCAGCACCGCTGGATAGATCTCACCGAGCTCTCAAATGGGTTTTCCTTAGTTTTTGGTGATTTGATACTTCACCCGGACACATTTTTCCACGAAGGATCACTTCACCGCTCCTTAAAATCGAATTTCCTCACTTACGACACTTGTACTTGGGGCACCATATCGCCCCCTTACTTGTCCATGTTCGTGTTGATTTTCGTCATGAGTACCCACCTCGCACTCATGCTTCTATGACCCCCCATTGGGGCCTTTATTGTGTGGCAGCACTATCTAGTCGCCCTTGCTTAGAGCATCCGAGTTGAGTCATCATTGCATTCATGGAGTCTATCCTGCATCCTTTTACACCATACTATAGCCCTCCATTCTTTGTTGCTTGGTTCCTCTCTTGTGTCGCATCTCATGCCCTTCAGCCCCACTGTCCCCTGTCCCTTTCGATATTGTGTCAGTCGCTGCCATGTCATTCATGCCCTTTATGCTCTAACAAGGGAAGTCGTCCATTCGCCACTCCATCCTTCCCATTTCCACCATCATCATTAGTGTCAGTCTGTCCATCGCTCTATTGCCCTTCTCTCGTGCCTTAGTTGAGGATCTCTCATTACCTCACCTACGGCGGACCTCCTTCTGTCGACCTCAGCACATTTATTCCAGAAGCAAGGTCTAGAGGGCGGTGTACCTTGGTTCCAGCTTCCACTTTTGTTCGGTGCCTCGGATCAGGCAGGGGGATCTCTCACTTCCCTTTGACTTGATTGCTTCTCCAGCTCCTTTCAGCATGATCGAGATTCGTACACTGGACAGTCCAGTGACCCAGCAGCAGCTCTTGATGATTCCCGGGCGTGTGTGAGATGTCTCAGCCCTCATGAGGGGGTGGCCCTGCAGGTAGCCCCCCACATGCCCGGATGACCTCTTCATTGCAGCCTTTGATGCCGCTCCAGATTTTGATGATGTTGGCCTTAGCCACTTGCAGCACCTCTATGATTTGCATGTACCAGTCAGTTTTTGTGAGCCCTTCCCCATTTACAGGGGGCATTTGGGGTTGTATTTATCTCATGTACTCAGATGATATTGTACTAGTCCTGGCTGTTATCCCAGGCACAGCATGTATGTGAGACTCTTCATTGTATTTTTATCTGGCTCTTGATTATGCCAGCTGTACTCTATGGTTCGGTCCCTTGTTCACCGGACACACTATTCTTTTGTACTTTGTCACGGCGGGCATAGGTATGCCTCCCCCGCCGCCTTCAGCACAGGTACCCTCTCATAACAGAGACTTGTTGCACCTGCGAGTCTCGTCTCCTCAGGGTCTAGTCCTTCAGCACACTATCTACCTCATATTTCTCTCTCTCACATACCCTTTTGTTGTCTAGTGATTGTCTTCTTACAACGTACTTCGGTCATACGATTTGCTCCTGACACTCGCACGCTGGGGGGCAATCTGTTACACCATTTTTTGGTCATCTAACTTTTCATCATTAGATGGACCCAAGTACACCATGTAAGACCAGCTTTACCCCAAGTAAAACTGCTTTCACTATGTTAATTAGGAAACCCCAAAAGGAATAATTAATTAAACCATAATTTAATTATTATTCCCAGTCATGTTTAACCCAAAAAACAAAGAAATTAATGAGATAAACCCATAGTTATCTTATTATTTTCTAGGAATAATTATTTAAATAATATTCCTTGTTAAATATGACCAAATCAACCACCATTAATCAAATAAATCATTATTTATTTTATTATATCCCAACCACTTCCTTAAAAAGATAAATAAATCATTTATTTATTTATTTTTCACTAATCAAGGGATTTGACCCAAGTCAAACACCCTTTTCCTCCAACAAATAATAATAAAATATTCCATAGAGGTGGATCTAGATGTGATTAACATTATTTTAATCATGCACCAAGATCTAGAAGGACCCAATATTTTGTTATAAATAGGAGGGTTTTCCCCATCATTCTTCACCTTTTTGTTGCATATTAGATCACTCTGGATCTATACACTTCGTCTCATTTCTGCCATTTTGCTCCCATTGAGCTCTACCTTCTACATTGGGTTTTTCTACATCTACAAGAGAGAGAAAGCTTAGATCTGAAGTGCTGAGGACTACAAAGAACCCATCCCATTGAGGAGATCTGAATACACCTTCTTGTTTCCTCCCAGGTGCCCTGTAATATAAAAATTCATTCAAAAAAATCGTGTTCTTGTCTTGTCTGTTGGATGCATGGAGCAAACTCTTTACTTTACTGCTTAATATCTTTCCATTTATAGATCTGTTTGTTGCAGCACTTTAACTACTAATTGCAGATCTGAAGATGTTTTGCAGCCATTATTGTTGTTAGGGCTATTAGTTATGCGTAGCTAAAGTGGTTCTTTTTCGTACGCTTCGACAAAGAATTCATACTAACACAATTCTCAAGAAATCCAAATCAATATTCTTCAAACCTGGCAACAATTTTCATGACTGAAGAATATTCAGCCCCTTCTCACTCATGTGTTCGAGCCTATGATGCCATAATTTTTCCTCTACTCCTGTGGAGGTTAAAGAATTAACACAATTAGAAATATCATTTCATAAATAAAATGTATCAACATTTTCTCATTTTTTATTACCAGGGCTCCTTTAATGACTTTCCAGTTTCTATCTGTAAAAGTTGTCACACAACCTTCACCGCCTAAATGCCCTGTTGAAATAATATTTTTCTTCAGATCTGGAACATGCCTTACCTCCTTTAATAACCATTGGTTTCCATTCTATTTTTTTAGAAAAACTTTACCCATTCCAATGACATTATAGGGTTTATCATCACCTAGACGAACATGTCCGAAATATTTGTTAACATAGTCATGAAAATGTTTCTTATCAGGTGTGGCATAGAATGAGGCCCCAAAATATACCACCTAGGAATCAATAACATTTTCTAAAGAAAGAAACAAAGCATCTTGTAACACATCACCTGTCGCATTTGCTTCATGATTGTTTTATTCTTGTGTGTCTCCTTCTTTTCCCTTATAAGGATTACAGTCTTTCTTTAGGTGTCCTTTCTTCCAACATTTCCAGCACACTATCCCTGATCTAGACTTGGATATGCATTCCTTGATTTACTGTGATATTCTGAGCTCTTTCCTCTTTCCATTTTTGTTACCCTAGTCTTTGCACTCAAATAATTTTTGGATGTCTCACTGAAGATTTTTTGTCGCATTTCCTCACTAACGATGGCACCGACAACATAATCAAAATTTAAAGCACTAGATCCAAAGACAAAATTACTAATGGCTATAATTAAACAATTCCAACTTTTTTCCAATTAGCATAGAAATATCAGAGCCCTAAATTCATCATCAAAATTTACCACTACAAATGTTAAGTGACTGGTAACCGTATTAAATGCAATTAAATGGTCAGCAATAGATCCACCATACAAAATATTCATAATAAATAAACATTTCATAAAAAATACCTTATTTGAGGCTGATGGTTTTTCATATATTTTTGAAAATGTTCTCATTAAACCTATTTTTGTCATTTCCTTCTAAATATTGAAGCCTACCGATGCCGCCAGGCACAGCCGTATTTTCCAAGTGATTTTCTGTCAAGAATATGCCATTCTTCATCTCTCATACTCAACAACTTCTTTGTTTTTCTTCTCAATGGTAGGTATAGATATTTCCTGATACAGATAATCTTGCACCTGTGTCTTCCAGAGTGGGTAGTTTTGGCCATTAAATTTTCGTACCCTAACCTTATGATTTTCTTCCATTGATCCCACATGAACCATGAACCCTTCTTTCATGCAATTTTATGAGCCAAGTATACGTTCGGCTCTGATTCCAGTTGTTAGAGAATTATATATTACAGAGCAATGGAGCACATAAAACATGTAGAAACATAAACACAGAAATAACATATAAAATAAGAGAGACATAGATATATGTGGTTTACCCAACTCGAGCTACATCCACAGAAACAATGAGTCCTTCATTTATATTATCTAAAAAAATAAAGAGAAACAACCTACAACAGATCCCGTCTAATATCATGTAATCTCTCACACAATCCCCATTTCTAGTTATCACTCAGAATATATGCAAAATACATAGGCACAATACAATACCATCATATGAACTGAGGGGTTGCCTTCCATGGCAAAAAAGAACCCTAAATTAAACATAACTTTTATCGTCATATCATCCACCTAATGACCAGCCCAGATTGACGATGAAATTACAATATTTTACAAGGTAGTTTTACATCTATCTTTAGCTTCGGGGTCACTTCCCCCGAAACCCCGGGGGGGGGGGTGACGATTAAGCGACAAGTGACATTGTCGCCCCATTAATAACAAGGGTTCAACGTGGCGATACATTTAAATAAAGAAGATAATCAGGCTCCACACCCAACACTTTTGACCTTCGCTTACCTTTCCTAGTCCTCCTTAGCATGTGCGAGAGAAATGACTGAAACAAAAGTCTCCTTCATCCTCCTCCTTCCTCATTGTCTTCTTCTTCCTCTTCCTTTTCTAGAACAAGTGATGAGAAAATGTGTCTCAAGGAGGATGAGCTATCTTCTATTTATAAGCTCTTCAAGGTGGGTCTGGCTCTTCCTTTTAGGCCGACTTGCCAGCTGGCACGGAGACTTGGTATTGGAGGATATTCGACACTTTTAAGGAGATATATATATATATATATATATATATATATATATATATATATATAGATAGATAGATATAGATATTTACAGGTTAGAATGTATCCGATGGGTTATTAAATTTATGCCAATGACTCTTTTGACTTCTTCAACTATGAGAAACCTTAGAAGCACTCAATGGGTGCTTGACCTATAAAATAAAATACCTTGAGAATGAAACCCATTCTCCAATAATAAAAATAATATTTTTTCTTTAATTTACAATTTACAAGAATAAAATGTACATTTCATACTTATTAAGACCGAACATAGTTATACATTTTTCAATACTCCCTCTTAACTAGGAAGGTACTTATAAGAGGTACACAGACATTCTCAATCTTAACAGATTGTGTAAGAAGGGTCGGATTTGTAACCCATCATTCGAGAATCATTTCAACCAACATTGTCACCTACGAAGGCCTTGACTAAAAACTATGTCTCCACAAGATCAGAGCACAATGGTCAAAATACCAATTATTTACAGACATCATCATCATCATCGTATCTCAAGGTGCATACTCCACCCATGTGTTCACTAAGTATGACCTTGTTTGGACTATTATTGTCTTAGATATCTATTCGTCAAATAATATCGGTCCATGAATAATATTTTCTTGGATTCCCTACCTCATCCTTAAAGACTATTGGATTCCATATGGTTACCCAATTCTCAATTTTGTCTTCCTAGGGTAGGAAAATAATGATGTGTCTATCTCTCCCTCTTAACGAAGAAGGATATATCAATCAAACCAATATTATATCTTAAGTACACAAGCTTCTTATTATGAAGATATTTTTTCAATATGTCATCTACTTGCTCATCCGTGGAGATATATTGTTGTTGCAACACACCATTTTGTACTAGCTCTTGAATATAGTGATACTATTTTTCATATATTTGGCTTTCCATGAAATAATGGGTCTTCATACAATCATATACAACTGGTTTTGTGACAATGTATTATTGTAGAGTCAATCGGTCCTTAAAATTGGTCGGGCATCACATTCCTTAGCCATACTGCTTCTTTGCTTACTTCACATGCTCAAACATACTCAACCTCAACACTATTAAAAGGAATTGTATCTTTATTTCTACTCATCCATGAGATCATGGAGGATCATAGACTGAAACATCCTCCCATAGTGCTCCTTCCATCCCCCTCGTTTCCTTCCTAGTGAGAATTTATATATCCAATCATATGAATATTATTCCTCCTATCATATTTTAGGAATTGGTGGATAGTTCCTCATATATATATCAATATATGTTTCATTTCTATCCATTTATCATGCTTCGGATCTTCTTAGAATTGACTAAGAATTTTTACTCCAAAACATATGTCTCATCGTGTATTCACCACGTACATTATTTATACAATCAGTTGTCTACACTTGGAAGGATCCACCGGGCTTGATTCAAAACTTCTCTGTCTCTTCAAGTTTGGGATCATCAAAGTTGTCATTGGTTTGTAATTCATCGTGTCAAACCCATTCAAAATTTTGATCACGTGCTTCCCTTGACCTAGATAAATTTCATGAGGTACTTGCTCGACTTCTAGTCCCAAATAGTAATGCATGAGCCTTAGATACTTCATGTTGAATTAGGATGCTAGATGCTTATTGAATTCTTCAATTTGGACTTCTAAACATGTGAATATAAGATTATCTACATATAAAATAATAATTGTAGGTTCTTCCTTCACATCCTTGATATAAAGGTTCAGATCAAAATAACCTTTTATGCAGCCTATTATTTGTAGGTATGCATCTGTTCTAGCATACCTCGCCCTTGGTGCTTGTTGTAGGCCATATAATGTTTTCTTCAATCTGAAAACATATGCTTTCCTACCTTTGACTTCGAATCCCAATGGTTTCTCCATATAGAATTCATCATCAATTGTGACATTCAAAAATGCAGTCTTGACATCCATTTGGTGGATGTTCCATCTCATTGATGTTTCCAAAGAGATCAATGCATGAATTGTTGTATATATTGTTGTCAGAGCAAATGCATCTTCATAGTTGATACCTTATTTTTTAGATAAGCCCCTAGCCACAAATCATGCCTTACACTTATTGATGCTTCCATGTACTGCATATTTGATCTTATAGATCCATTTGGAAGTTACCATAGATTTATCATTGAGCTTAGGTACGATATCCAAAAATCCATTCATCTTTATAGATTTATATTCTTCACTCATGGCATCCTTCCATTCCTAATGGTGAAAAATTATTCAAAGGGGTATTAATTTGTTTCTATTATTTTTTTCATGTATGATGCATACCAAAAATATCTCTTAGGTTTCTTGCTTTCTCTAAATGATCTTTTCACTGATCCATGAACTTGTGCATCAAGTACTGTATATTTCAAATAGTTAGAGATATTTATTTATTTTGGGAGGGCCAGAAGTTGAATGGGTTCACTGAGACCTTCATCTTCATGATGAGATTATTCTTATTCCATGTTAATGTCCTCTTCAAATACGGGAATTTATTTATCATTAGAGTCCATGGGAAGTTCCTTATATTTCTTGAATGTAATACTTTAATAAATAATGACATATCAAATTATTTATATGTGTTTTCATCCCTTTATGTAGATTATATAGGCCTTAGAGGAGTTCTTGTGGCCAAAAAATGTTCCTCTCATGCCTGATGGATCCAAATTCTTTATTTTTTCCTTTGGTATATGAATATATATGGGAAACCCAAAGATACAGAGATGGTGCATAGTTGGTTTCTTCTGAATGAATAATTATTATAGAGTCATGTTGTCAAGTGACCTATGGGGACTTCAATTTTTAATACATATTTTTATTTTCATGGTTTCTACCCACATAAATTTTGGTAGATATTGATCATGTAACATCACTTTTACACTTTCTTCAATCGATCGGTTCTTTAATTATAAAAATCCATTTTGTTTTGGATTTTATGGGAATATAAACTCCCTCTTAATCCCAGACTCCTTACAAAAGGATATAACATCCTTGGATGTATACGCTCCTCCATTATTAGATCTTGGTATCTTAATTCTTCTTTTTTTAAGGTTCTCCACTTCAGATTTGAATTCTTAAAATTTTGTAAATACTATGTCCTTGGTTTTCATCAAGTAAACCCAAGTATTTCTTGAATGATCATCTATAAATGTGACATAATATAGAATACCTACAAGTGATTTAGGATCCATACAACCACATATATAAGAATGAATGAGATCCAAGATTTATTTTGACCATGAAGCATTGCTTCCAAATGGTCTCTTGATATTCTTACCCAATGCACATCCCTTACAAACTCCTTCGTGATCTTCTTTAAATTCAAGGATTCCATCTACTATGGAAATTAGATTTGGAATCATTTTGAAATGAATAATACCATATATTATATGCTAGAGTTCACATGGGTTTATTTCGATGTTAACCAAAGCTTGTGCTCAATTAGATATAAACATGTAAAGTATTCCTTCTCGAATACCAATTACTATAGAATTCTCTTTACTTGAATTTTCACTCCATATTACAAAATTTATATCAATTAAAGCTACTCTATGACCATTATATTATATACTTGAAATGGAAAGTAAGTTCTTATGCAAGCCTGGAACTAATAGGACGTTGTTGAGAATGTTCTTACACAAACCTGGAACTAATAGGATGAAAACGAGATAACTCTTATTATCTCCAAGTTCTACTTAGTAAGAATATTTTCCCTTTGATAAGGTCTCCATTTTTTTGTGATGACCATTCATACGACTAGATGTACCTCTATCAATTACCTAAATGATCCCTTCTTGGAATGTACCAGTGAGTGTCACACAGTGACCTTCATATTTTTCCTTGATTGCTTCCTCCTTTGTTGTGAATAGAAGACTCCATGCTTCCTTGATGCCTTTCTTGAGATAGTTTGATATCTTTGTGCACTTCATGATGAACTTCTTCAATGTAGCGAATATCTTCATAATACCCTTAGCCAACCTTAGCTCTAATACCATGTTGAGAAATCTATAGGGAAATGATTATGATTATTTCTCTTTACTTGATACCTACTTGTGATTTATTTTTACTTATTATATTTATTCCTTATTATTATACATGTGAATCATAAAGCAGCTACGAAAACAAGAAGAACAAGAACACATAATATAGGTTGCAAGCCAGGGACAAAACATCTCATCTTGAGAGGAAAACCCGTAAATATATTCTCTTCCTTATAGATTTTTCAATTGATGAACATCATGACCTTAAGGCTGAGACCAATACCATACAACACCAATAACAACCTCTTAGAGTGATGTTCTAACCTTGATCAAGAAAAGCCCAATCAAATCTTGCAATAGCACTTCTTCGACCTTTTGTTGCAACATTTTCGATCTCCTACTAGAGATCCGAAATTTCGGCCTCCCTAAAATTGTAACGACCACACTTGTGAACTTTGATCTTCCCTTTTGAACCTTCTTTTCACCTTCACTTTCCTTTCTCTGACTTTTGGAGCTTAATTATGAGCCTTGGTGACATTCTCTTGACCTATTAGACTTATTTTCTCCAAGATCAAAGTTATAGATAGAAACCTTGGATGTGTTGTAGAAACCCTATTCCTCCTTATAATTTGTAACAGAAAATAACCCAAACAAAATTCTCCTTCGTCCTCTTCCATCCTAGTTTTCTTCTTCTTCCTCTTCATTCGCTAGAATGAGTGACGAGAAAATGTGTCTCAACAAGGATGAGTTCTCTTCTATTTATAGGCTCTTCAAAGTGGACGTGGATCTTCCTTTTAGGATGACTTGGTATTGGATGGTATTCTGATACTTAAAAAAAAATTAAAAAAATCTTTACAAGCTATAATGTGCCCGATGGGGTATTCAACTTATGACAATGACTCTTTTGAATTATTGACCTAGGAAAAACCCTAGAAGAACTGAATGGGTGCTTGACCTATAAAATAAAATACCTTGAGCATGAAACCCATACTCCAATAATAATAATAATAATAATAATGTTTCTTTCATTTTACAATTTACAAGAATAAAAAGTATGTTTCATACTTATGAAGACCAAACCTAGTTACACATTTTTCGACATAATCAACCTTAACAAAAATAATCAAATCATATTTCTCCAGTTCAATATGACAACATAGGTCAAATACCTCCCAAAAAAATATAAAGTACTTTTACAATAGAAAGACAATACAATATGAAATACAAATACATACAATCTAAAATACAATATATGTATAAAAATTTACAAAAACAATCTAGAATAAGAATACAAATAATGAATTACTTCCTAATGGATGATATTCATGTTTGCATTCACTGTACCCATAGTCTACAATGCTTTTTACTTGTTTTTATTAGAATTTTCTTTGGCCTCAAGCCCTTGAAATTTATACAAGAGAAGTAACAACTTTGGTTCTCATAAGCACATGATGTCGATCCAACATATCCTTAGCCTCCTTGAAGAATGTTATGTGATATTTTTTTCATCAAACTTTCAACGATGATTTTGTTTAAAAATTAACCTCAAAATAATCCTAAAACCTTTCAAAACCATCACAACTAATATATCAACTATTTCAAAGTTATAAGATGTTTGGGTATATAATATAACTTTATAACTTTATGTATATTATTTATATTATAATTATATAATATTCTATTAATATTAATATATTATTGATATTAATATTAATATATATTAAATTGATTTTTTGTAAGCTTAATATATCCTTCCCATTTTCTATTACTTTAAAAGCTGGGCAAACATAGATACAAAAATTAGACCTCAACCTGATCGAAGGAAACTAGGTCTGTTGGCCATGTGAGTGCAATGTATGCCAACCAAAACATAAGCATCCTTGATAACCTATACAAAATCTGAAGATAATTAATATCAAAGACTAGTAATAATAACATTTACATAAAGTAAAGCTAGCCGCTAGAAAAAGAAGTACTTATATATTTAATCATTGAACTCATATCTCTAATCAACTTTTGACTCCACCGGGGTGGGGTCTTTGGCGCTGGATCCAGGAATTTCAACCTGCTCCAAAGATTTTATATCCTTCTCCATTGTACCGAGACTAGAATATTGATGCAGTTGACAGAGGTTTATTTCCTGAATATTTTTGTTGATGTCTACCATGGTGGAACTTAAATTTGATTCACCTATCTCCTGAGTTGACATAAAAAAAATTTCCAACAAACATTTTACCAACCAATAAGTTTGAATTGAGTGCTGGAACATAGAAATTCACCCACGGGTATGCCCTAGATCTCCAATGACATTATGCAGATCTTCCAATGCCAAATCATCCTCTTCATCCATGTTTTTTATGACCTTATTTCCCATCCATAAATACGATATTTAACAGAACAAGGAATGCCTTCTGCAAAGGTTTGGATTAGTAGTTCCATGAGTTATTTTTTTGACTTCCTACATTGCTTTATTGGCAAAGGAGAGATAGGATCCTTGCCTTTACCGCCATTAGGCTTCCTACCTCTGGATTTCTTCACCATCTTATCAAAAGCAATGAGAATCACTCCTGATTCCATCAACCGAGAAATAATTCCATGACATATATATACTAGGAAACTGGAAATGAAAATTCTTGGTAAAGAATGAGAGGAAGAGAAGATGGACGCACCCTTCCCCTTAAAAATTCTACTACCATCACCAACAAAACTTACCAGAAGCAATAGCATTAAGACGCAACAGAGAAACCCAAATGTACAACCCCAAAATACTGGAACAACCCAAATATTGAACCCACAAACGATCCTCTTCCACTCAGAGCCCTTAGGAAACCAAAGCCAAAACATTAAATAACTAGAAAGAAACCAAGGCCAAAACGAAAAGCAAGGCAAACAAACCTTGCCCAATTCCAAAATTCTATAGACCCGTAAACCCTTAGAAGGAAAACAACAGAAGTCCCTATTTAATAGCCCACTAACATAAAGAGTGCCCTGAGTAAATTGCGCCACTCTACCCGCCCAAACATTCCTATAATTGTTCTGAATTCACACCAAATTCTGAGCAGAGTCATAGAAAATTTCATCTAGACTCTTAACAAAAAAAGAGTGAGGGTTATCCAAAGAAAAAATTCCACTCCTTACAGAACTCCAGCAACAAGAAACATCCCAGAACCGAGAAATTTTTTTATACAAAAAGTCTAAAAACACCATAATGATAATCTGCATGCTTCGAAATTCAGATACCATCTTCATTTGCACAGCTAGGAAGAAGGTTAATATATACAAAGAAGCTACCTGAAGAGGCACCCAAAATCATCAGCAATGGCTTCCCAGGAATGCGCAGGATGAAAAACCAAATTTGCACCAAAGCCCAAATAAGGAAAATCTTTCCATACCACAAATATTAACTCACCTCGAGACATCCCTCTAATGCTTTCCCCAAAGGTCACCTGAAAGCTTCACTAGATTTACCAGTTCTTTACCGCAACTTGTAAATGGCATTTATTATCTTGGATGGGAGTTGTCCTATCCACTCCCCCGCCAACCCACCTCTGCCAGAATATGCATGGCAAGGCCACGTTTTCGTCCAGCATCTACACACGACATAACCCTTTCGTAGTCATGTCCACTTGGCCCCCTCCTCATCTCATTCAACCTCGATAATTAATATATATTAATTATATATTAATAATATAATATATAATTTTAATTTTAATGTTTAGGCCAATAGGCCTTTTCTTTTGAACCAACTCTTTTTTTTCGTCAACCAATTCATTTTGGTAATGACACGTGTCACTAGTGAGACATGTGTGCAAAAAAATAGTAAGTTCACATATTTCCCTAAATTTTTAGGAATTTTCCCCCATAACTGATTCTTTTGGCAATAGAATTAGGGATATTTCCAGAAATATTATTTTCCTCTATACAAAGTAGCCCTAAACTTATAAGTTACCTAGTTTGTGCTAGGAGGTTTCCATACAAATTATTTTCCTCTATAGAAAGTAGCCCTAAAATTCTGAGTTGCCCAATTTGAGCAGGGAGATTTCCATATAAATGGTTACCTCCCATATCAAACCTCTCCAACTTTTGAAGCATTTTAAGTCATGATGAGACTCTCCCTGTATTAAAAAAATTGTGACAGAGTTCAGCGGAGCAAATTCAAAATTTCTTGCACGTAGCTGGAGGTGAGTGCCTTTCTTTTCATGAATTTAAGAAGTGCTTGAAGAGCGATGTCTTTTTCCTGCAAATAATTTGTATGGTGCTTAATATTTATCACAAAACGAATCCTACAACTTTAAATTTATCTTCCCTGTAAATTGAATATAAAACCATGGTTATTTGTTTTTCACACAGAACAATTTTTTTTTTATGAAAAATATTATATGTCATTTTATTTATTTAATTTAAGTTTAACATTCAACATTTAAGTCTAGAGACTGTCTCTGGCTATTCTGTTTCATTAGGAAAAGACAAAAAATTGCATGCAATGGAACATTTAATTCTTCATGTACTGTTTTCTTATTTCCATTGAATGGCTTTATTTTTTTGGAATGTAAAAGATATAAAATTAGTCATCCAATAATTTGTACGGTGCTTAATATTTATCACAAAACCAATCCTACAATTTCAAAATTATCTTCCCTGTAAATTGAATATAAAACCATGGTTATTTTTTTTTCACACAGATCATTTTTTTTATGCAAATTCTTATATTTCATTTTATTTATTTAATTTAAGTTGAACATTAAAAATTTAAAGTTTGGATACTGCCCTCATGAATAAAGAGAAAGTACCACAAATTTTATGTTTTTTGCTCCTATTTTTATCGTTGAATCAAATAAGACTTAGAAAGAAACAACATTAATAATAATAAATATTAAGTGCTATTTGATATGCCAAAGGTTTCCCAATAAACATTGACTTCAGTGGCCAACTTGGAGGAGCCATTACAAAAGGTGTCCAGCATTTTTAAATTTTACAAAGAACTCGAGTGTCTTGTATGAGATCCACTATTTTGTCCTCCCACAAAAATAGGAAGAAGCATTATTTCATTGGAATAATAGATTTTGGTAACTTGGTCAAATTCAATTCATTTGCTGCATGGATTTGTTTGCTCGGGCACCTCTTAACCTACAAATGATTTCTGTTGATTTAACCGGCGAAGCACCGTGGTCATTAGTATCACGCACCATGATACTTGGATGAAGTGTTAGAGATGGTTGGACCTGGATTAAGGTTTAATTTTTAGATATGTTTTTATTTTTATAAAGTGTTATTGTAAATAGATATGTTTCTATTTTTATAAATTGCTATTGTAAATAAATAAATTTAGAATATGTGTTTATTTTTGAGATTTTTGGACAAATCATTTTTGGAAATTTATGTTTTGAAGAAAAACTAAAGAGATTTTTAGTCAAAAAAGCTTTGGAAGTTTTTGAGATCACAAACATTTCAACAATCTTCCTATCATGCATTCCAATTAGTAACAACCTGTCATAGTATTTAGATTCTCTCTTGTGAAATTTACGATTTCAAATTTATTTTCTATTTTATAAAATATGTTTTGCAATAGAATCAGGGGTAAATATACATATAATTAAAGATGGAAATTTTAAAAGTGCCTTTACTAAATAGAAACAATAATGATAAAGGAAGTTCTTGGAATATCTTAAATAGGGAATAAAAAGAAACTACTTTTTGGTTTTTAAGTGAAAGCAGTTACTTTCTTGTTATTCATTTGAATCAAAAAATTATATGGTAGAATATTGAAGTCTGAGAATATTGTAGTGTTGAACTCCCTATAAATATAGTGGAAACTCATCTAGTGGAAATGATTTTTGTCACTTCCACTTAGTTTTTCCAAGCTGCAAGGGTGGAAATGATTTGTCACTTCCACTCAGTTTTTCCAAGTTTCAAGGGTGGAAATGATTTTTTTCACTTCCACTCAGTTTTCCCAAGCTTCAAGGTTTAGCATTTTTAGTTGGGAATTTCTTGCCAGCCATTCCATTACACATTTAGAGTCATGAAGGATTTGTATACATTTTATATTTTTTAAGTTTAGCAGGAAAGATAAGAGTCAAAACAAAAATTAGTTCAATTTTGTTTTGTTTTTTTTTGGGGGGGTTAGTTTTATCATTGCCCCGCCACTTTTGGTTCCTTGTGAAGCTCCATCAAAGAATTCAATTGGATGATCAGGTGAGATGCCAAGGAATTGTATACTTCTTATATTTTTTCTATTTAAAACATAATATTTAGGAGAGGTGAATTCTTTGAATAGAAACACAATCTTTAATGATAATCTTGAATGATTATTGAAAAATGAAAATATTAACATTTTTGAAAATGACTCTGTTCCTAAGTAACTACATGTGCCAGGCAACCAAGATAAAGAGAGGACGAATTTTTTTAAACTTTTCCACCCAGTAATTTAGAAAGCTTCAAAAGTGATATGTTCAAAATGCGCTTTAAGGTCCAAGACCAAAAGTACATCTTTCCAAATTTTCAGGAAAATAAAACAGCCAATGAAACGATGGCGTACAGATAAGTAAAAATATCTCCCTTACCCATTTCAATTATAACTTCTATAGGATTTATTAGCAAGGTTGGATATCAAAGTCGTCTGTTCAAAATGCTCTCTAATGTCCAGCACCAAAAGTATAGCTTGTCAAATTTTTAGGGAAATAGAAAGGGCAATAAAAATATGGTCTACCAGCCAAAAAAAATATTTCTCTTACCCATTTCAATTAACTTCTTTCAAAATTATCATGCAAGGTTGGATATCATATGTGGGGCCTTATTAATTCACTCAATCCCTTGGCAGAAATTACAAAATTATAAAAAATGTCAACCAATGGCATTTAAAATTACTAATTTGTTGTATCTAATTGTTGTCCTAAGCAGATATAGTTGTTGTCCTAATCTTTTAAGCATAGCCTTAGCCTCTACAAGTGGGAACGCAATCCCTAAGCTACCTTTATAGTCAAAACCGATTCAAATTGAAACCCTTTGCAAAACTCATTGTAGTGGGAACGCTTTATGTTAATGTGTCAAAGTCAAGAATATTGTTAATTTTCCTAGATATCCGAAAACATGTTTCAAGTAAGCATCTCCAGTACTTTTCGTTACTGTGTAAGCCGCTATTTATATTTCAACAACGTCCTTTATTATTAATGTTTTTATTTTCTATTTAAGATAATCCAAGAAATTCCTTTATCATTATTTTTGTTATTTAGTAAAGGAACTTTTAAAATTTCCAACTTTAATTATATGTACATTTACCCCTTTACATTTTACATAATATAGATACCGATTTTTAGAACTACAAAATAGTTTTTTTTTTTACAATACTCTTTATCAACATCTATGGAAAAATCAATTGAATCTCTTTCTATCGCTTACTAGTAGTTAATTACGAAGTTGATCTTATTACAAAATGTCATACATTTCATATGCATTCATTACTCAATTTTGTTTCACTCTATATTATTCACATCTCATGCCTAGCATAGAATTATTTGTAATTTCTTAGATATGTCATGCACCCACTGGTGTTGCAGCTTTGAACATAAATTCCCTTACAATCCACTATGCCCTTCACACCCCTATCCAAGCAATGCATCCTCTTGAAGGAAAACTGCTCCTACACCTGCAAGAACAACTCCGCGATGTAGAATACATACTCATTGATGAAATGAGTTTTATCTGACCGAAAATGCTTTCCCGTATTGATGATCGCCTACGAGAGGCATTTCCCCTTCATCGAAACACACCATTCAGAAAACGATCCATTATCCTTGTCAGGGATTTAGGCCAGTTGCCACCTGTGAAATACATTCCTCTGTATGCTAGCACATCACATGGCACTGCACTTTGGCACAACTTTGATATATTCATAACACTTACAACTATTTTTCACCATGAAGGCGCTGACCCTTCCCAAGTTTCCTTCCAACGCATTCTCACAAATCTCAGGAATGGAACACCTAAAAATTGAATATTGGAACCTCCTAATGTCGAGGAAAAATTCCTCTATTACTCATGAAGATAAAAAAACATTTGAAGACTTCATGCACCTATATGCAATAAATAGTTCAGTTGCCTTGCATAAAAAAACAATTCTTAAAAAATTAAACATGCCAGTAGTTCTGTGTTCCGCGGAGAAATATCAGCAACAAAATTTTACTACATCTAAAGAAGAACAACTAGACGCAAAGGTTCTCTTATGCAATGAACAAAAATTTATGGTCACCTGCAATTTGTGGGTACATGCAGGGCTTGCAGGTGACCATTTACCCATTTACATATGCGCCCATTTACCCTATCACAAGAGGTGCACGTCGACAAATACCACTTTGAATGTCATGGGCTTCAACAATACACAAGTCATAAGGAATGACATTAGAGAAAGAAATAGTTGACATCAGCCCCAAAGAACGCTAAGGTCTAACATTCACCACCATTTCAAGAGTAAGATCTATGTCAAACCTTCAAATTCATCCAGGATTTACATACTCACACATATCACGAATGAAAGAGAATCCATATCTACAACGCAGAAATCAAGAAGAATCATTGCTCACATCGAAATCTATATAGAAGAGTACACTCTATCCTACAATAAACTCCTCATTTCATCTCCACCAATGGTAAACAAAACTTAACCTTTTCCAAGTTCCATACAAAATTACATACTTTTACGTTTGTTCTAATATTGGTTATGCTCTTAATATTAAAAAGAATTTTATGCTTACTTTAAATATTTTTTAACTCTAGAATTAGTACAATTTTATCAACCGTTTACACTAAAAATTACTATTTCTCTTCTTTCATGGCCAACAGATATGGATTCACACTATATAAACATGCTCTATGAATGCTGCCAAGAAATTCAACAACAAGAACTTACTTTACAGGATATACAACTGAGATTCTTGCCGCCACAAACATTGCCTTTGTACCGTTTACGTACAACTATTGCCTTGTTACAAAGGATCCTAAAAATCCTAAAAAAACAATCCACATACATGAAAGAGATACACACCGGAAAATGCGTGCTGAATGGCAAGAACAACTTTCTAAATGTGGGGTCACAATAGACATCAATTAGTGTTGTCGATGTCGTGCATCGTCATGTATATATGAATAGATATTGACTATCATTTACATTTATATGACATCGCAAACTTTTATTGTAAACTTTGAATGACTGGTTTTCACCCTCTAAAAATGTTGGAATTGCTACAAAGAATGGTTATTTTTTCAAATATAACTTTATATGCTTACATTAGCAACAATGCAAGCCTTTTCCCACCTTTCAAATGTTTCCATTCAAATGGCCATTTGTTTTCTATCATTTACTAAGTAAGAAATTAAATTATCATTGACTTGCTTCACGATATTGCACATTATAAATTAAAAAAAAAGGCAAATACAAAAAACAATATATATTTAATATAATGTTATTATTCCAAATAAAACTACTTCAAGTCAATACTTCAAGATAGTACTCCTATCAGCCTGTCTTTGCACCTTCTGGGGCAACTGCTAGTATATTTATTGTAAACAATTAAAATAAATTTAAGTGGTCCCATATTAGACGTTTTAAATGGAAAAAAATCATTAATAATGAAATTGAATGTAATAAAATGATTTATTGTTCTTTTTAGCATATTGGACAACATGTAAGAAATTTCATATTGGAGAAAAAGTCGAATATCTGACGGCAAAATAACTCATGACCATTGGGATTATATAAAAAAATACAAAAAATCATACATTCGACAAGGAAGGAACCTCCATTGGATATTCAATAGTTAAATAACTCTGGTCAGATATTTGACAACCATCACGATTTAAAAAAAAACAAAAATTACATTTAACTTTCCACATTTTTTTCAACATTATTTGTTCCATCGGATTCTCCCATCAGAATTTCTGCCCAAATGTATAGTAGTGATATCTTATATTACTATGGTTGTGAGTGATCTTATTTATTGCACCATAAGGCAGTGATTTGGGAAGAAATCCCCTATGCTTCCACTCTGAAGTGTTCAACACCATTTGATCGATTTTTATATGATTGAAGGATTTTCGGTTGTTGAATCACACCATTGAATCTGCTTGAACAGTCAACAATATGAACCATGAGTCGATTTCCAACCACTTTGCTACGAGTTTATTCCTTTATTTCCACTGCATTCCTTCCTTCCACCGCACTGAAGTAAATTTTTGGGGATTATTTCTTTCATTGGAAAATATTTGCAGGTTCTCTAGTTATATATTTTCTGCACTACATCCCATTCCCCATTTCCCCAAATTTGAAGCTCATAATCATACCAAAGGGCATGAATTTATGTATTTCAAAAGTTGTGAAGAGTCATCCAATAAGTCTCCATATTGTGCTTACTTGAACACATATTGTGCTCACTTGAACATAAAGTCTCTTACGATGCATCAAGGACAACTCAACCTCCTACATGCAAACAAAAATGTTGAGCCTCCAATTTGAAGTCAGGGATGTATGGTTTCATATTCATTCTCAAAATTTTAAGACAAAACAAGAAATACATCAAGAGAATATATTTTGACAAGGGAAGAACCAGGGGACCCAAAGTTTTTATATTCTCTTTGAGTGCATTGCTTGTAAATTCCATGAGTTCTTTGGATAGGCTGAGACCATTTTTTCTATGAGTATCCTATTGAAAAATACATTTGTAGATTCTATCATCTTCTCCTATATGATTTCTACTATGTGTGATTTCCCAAGTTTTATATCCTCTCAATAGAAGATCGATACATTTTTCCATATTATTATTAAAGGAAGAAAAGCTTTATTTGACAGCCTCAAAATTTCTGAATCTAAGGACATGCAAATTGAAGATGAATTATTTATAAAGTGGAACAAATGGAGTTGATAAAAGATAGAGGATATACTTTCATGTATTTTTTTGTTGTTGGATGGGTTTCCATCTACTCCCATAAGTTACCAAAACATTCAGGTGTGTGTAATGCTCAAGGATTAATATTGGTTTTTCAGATGGATTTTTTTTGCACCATATGTATTTGTATATATTAATGGACAAATATATGTAATATTTGAGTTCTCAAATATATATAAAAGAATTGAGTTCTTAAATATATATGAATAATTTTTGGATTTTGTGATCTTGACTTCGTAGAGTATTTTACTTCATTCACATCATGTTTTTGTATTTTATTAGTGTTTCAAATTGATAGGGATTTCAAAGAACCAAATATGGTGCCATCTCTATATGCACATATTTATTTAATCAACTTGCAAGATAAATTATGCACAGAATTGAAAAGAAGGAGTTGTAGCTCTCAGGTGAGTACTGCACTTGGATACTACACTCAAAATTGAGATATCACTCTCCATTCACTCTACATTCATGAATGAGAAATTACATCATTAAGTACATCACCAGAAATTAGGAAGTTGCAAACAAACTCCTAAATTCTAGGAACAAATCCTAAACTAAGGAGATACGTTACAACTTATGTAACATTTTCTCCATTAATACATAAATAATATAATTATTTTCAACTCCCCCCCTTAATGGAGAAAGGATTATCCTGAACTCATAGCATCCTTCTAAACAATTCAAACTTCACACATGCAAGAGGCTTAGTAAAAATATCATCCATATTGTCACAAGTTTTAAAATATTCAACACAGATTTCTTTTGACTGTAGTTTCTCTCTAACAAAATGGAACTGAGTGTCAATATGTTTGGTGCTTTTATGAAACACTAGATTTTATGTTAGTTTAATGGTACTCTGGTTGTCGCTTTTGATGGAAGTTGAGTTTTTTTGTTCTTCTCCCACATCATTGAGAATCCTTCTCAACTAGATTGCTTCACACGTAGCTGCACGCAATGCTTGGTACTCAGCTTCACATGAAGATAAGGCTACAATGCTCTGCTTTTTGATGCTCCATGATATGACCTCGGATCCTAAGCTGAATGCGTAACCTGTGATAGACCTTCGATCATCCAGGTTACCTGCCCAGTCTAAATCTGAAAAACCTACTAGAGTTACATCAGATGAGTCAGTGTGTAAAATTCCATAATTAACAGTACGACAAAGATACCTCAACACGGTTTTTGCTACTACCCAGTGACTTTCAAGTGGTTTTGACATGAATTGGCTCAACACACTAACAGAGTATGCCAAGTCTCGTCTAGTTGTTGTGAGATATATCAAACTCCCAACTAGTTGTCTGTACATAGTGGCATCCACCTCCTTAGTGCCATCATCACTGCATAACTTCAAATTCTGTTGCAATGGTGTTTCTGCTGACCTACACTGATCCATACCAAAATTTTCCAGTAGACTTCTGGCATACTTTCCTCGAGTAATAAAAGTTTGTCCAGTATCTCTCCATACTTCCAATCCTAGACAGTAATGGATAATTTCGAGATATTTCATTTCAAAAACTTGTGCCATTAGCCGTTTTATTTCTCTGATCAAATTATCTGCATTTCCTGTTATAATCATGTCATCTACATATAGAGAAATCAAAATAATCTGCCCCTGTTTATTTTACTTGGTATACAAATTTGGGTTGTTCAAAATTCTATGAAAGCCATGCTCTAAAAAGAAAGAATCAATCTTTTTGTACCAAGACTTGGGTGCTTGTTTTAAGCCATATAATGCCTTTTTCAATCTGCAAACAAGATGTTCCTGCCCCTTCTTTACAAACCCTTCAGGTTGTACTAAGTAAATTTATTCTTTTAATTCACCATTTAAAAATGCAGATTTGACATCAAGCTGGTGTAGCTCCTAATTATGTTTATTTGCTAGAGAAATAAGCATTCTGATAGTATTTAACTTTGCTACAGGTGAAAAGGTATCATAAAAATCTATACCTTCTTGATGTGAGTACCCCTTTGCAACCAACCTAGATTTTAGTTTTTCTATACTTCCATCTGCATTCATTTTTGGTTTAAACAACCATTTACATCCTATGGGTGTTTTATCTTTAGGCAGTTCAACTAAATCCCAAGTGTTATTTCTAATGATTGATTCAATCTCTTCATTCATTGCATCCCTCCATGCCTCAGATTGACTAGCTTATTTGTAATTAATGGGCTCTACAATGTTAAAAATATTTGACATCAAAGCATAGTCTTTCAATCTGGATGGTTTTTGAGTCTTCCTACCTGATATCCTTGGTAGGGGAGTTACCTCAAATTTTTTTTCTTCAGATCTATTTCGGCTTGCATTATCACCTTCTTCATGTTCTTCTTTCTTCTCTTCTTTCTGCTCCTATTTCTGCTCCTGCTCTCGTTCATCCTCGCTGCTTTCATCCATCAAAAATGGAATGTGCCAATCATCACCAATGTCATCTTTCCCTTCTTGAACCTGTTCATGAAACACTACATCCCTGCTTACAAATATCTTATGAAAATCAGGATTGAAAAACTTATATGCTTTAAATTATGTGCCATATCCAACAAAGATGCATTTAATAGCTTTAGGGTCTAATTTCTTCCTATCAGCTTTGGTTATATGGGAAAATTCTTTTGACCCAAATAATCTTAAATGATTTAATGTTGGTTTAAGTCCATATAGAGCTTCAAAAGGGGTTTTAAAGCCAAGATATCTGGTAGGAATTATGTTCTTTAAATAGACAGCAGTATTAATAGCTTCTGCCCAAAAACTATCAGATAGACCCTTACCTTGTAACATTCTCCTTGCACACTCCACTGAGGTTTTGTTCTTGTGCTCTACCACTCCATTCTACTGTGGTGTGTGTGGCTCTATAAACTACTGAAAAATCCCGTGAGATTTGCAGAATTTCATGAATTCCCCTAACCTGTATTCTCCCCCTTGATCAGAGTGGAGAATTTTTATACTCTTTCCAAACTGTTTTTCCATCAAGGTTTTAAATTCTATAAAGTACTGGAAATTCTGACTCTTTTTATTTAGAAAATAAACCCATGAATATCTAGTGCAGTCATCAGTAAATAAAATAAAGTAATATGCTCCACCTAGTGACCTCGTCTGCATAGGTCCGCATATATCAGTGTGCACTAGTTCTAGGATATGTCTTTCCTTCCTTCTATCATGCACAGGAAAATCTTCTCTATGAATTTTACCTAAGGCACATCCATCACAATTTAACTGAGTATTATGAAAGACAGGGAGTCCCTCGACCATACCTTTTCTCTGCAATAACATGAGGTCCTGCAAATTCAAATGACCGAATCTCTGGTGCCAGATTTTTTCAGCTGTCGATCCTCCTGCAACCATGGCTCGTTGTGGTATACTTTTTACATCCAGTCTCTATAGGCTTCCTACACGCACGCCTATTGCAAAAAAATCTTTCCTACGATCCTTTATGACAGAATGAGTCTTGAAGAATTCAACTTGCATATCTTGATCAATTATCATGGATACAGATATCAAATTTTCTTAATTCCGGGTACATATAAAACATTTTTAAGATGACTAATATCACCATTTGGAAATTTTACCAGAATATCTCCATAGCCTCTAATCTCGTATCCACTATCATCTCCTAAATAAATTTTTGATCCATATGTACTTTCTTCAAGATTTTCAAAACATTCCTTTTTACCTGTCATGTGAGAGGATGCACCAGAATCGACATACTAGATGTCATCCTGATTGGATGATGAAAGGGCACAGTCAGCTGTGAACAATCGAAATTCGTGACTGAGATCTTCATCTTCTTCAACAAAGTATGCTCTGTGCTTCACCATCACCAAATTTTTCTTTGCATCATCTGCCTGCTTCTTAAGGCATTCCATCTGTATATGACCCTTCTTTCCACAATAACAACATCTTTTTATAGGATGATTTACAGACATACCTTTATACGAGCTCTTCTACGATGTACATCCTCTCTGCTGCAGTTGCGACTATGATTGCTACTGTGGCTGCTTCCCTTTGAATGATCGTCGTTTCACCATCAGAGCAAGATCATCACTCTGGGGTTTCAAATTCTGCCGCCACTCCTCTTCTTGCAGCAAGATCCCTATCAGATCTTCAAATGTAGGCGCTTTCTCCCTTGCCGCCAATCCAGTGATGAAAATTTGATATTCATCTCTCATCCCATTCATCGTGATTGTGATGAGATCGGAATCAGACACCTTCTCTCCTATGTCTCCCAATCCATCTTTCACATCTTTAACTCGCGCAATAAATGCAGTACCAGTTTCACTTCGTCCATCTTCATTGAAAAAGATTTCTTTTGAGTGCCATAATTCGATTTGTGTTCTGGGTCTGATACAAACTTTTGATGGTCGTCCAGATCTCAGAGGATGTTTTACATTCTTTGACATGAGGGATAATGTTGTCCTTCACGGACATCTTTAGCAAAAATTTCGCCTTTTTTTCTCGCTTATCCCATTCTTGCTCCTGTGTATTTGCCCCTGTGTTTGAATTCAGCCTTTGCTCATATCCTGTAACTATCGACCATGCATTCACACCTTCAAGCAAGGTATGAATCTTAAACTTCCAGTTCGTGAAGTTAGATCCATCGAGTTTTCCAGACTCATGGAGATATGATTCCATATTATTACTCATTCTGAACTGATCTACAAGTAAATGAATCTATTCAATTGATTCAGAAAAAAAAACAATACCTATTAGATCTTGACAACCGATCTGCCACTGCTCTGCTAGCTCTCCTGATCCACCCATTGTATCTTCGATTCAAATCCAACAATATTTTACAAATCTGCAAACTAATATTTCTCCAATGAGCAACTCCATTGTTTTCCAATACAACCACAAAACTGATCCGATCAAAACTGATCCAATCTAGCTCTCTCGGACAGATCTGCAACTTCTTCGATCTACAACTCCTATAGATCTTCCAGCGAAGGTGAGGCTTCCTTCAGATCTTCCACTGAAGGTGAGGTGGTGCCTTTTCGAGCGAAAAATCTGCGCCCAAATTGAAACGATGCAAGGAAAAATCCTTGGCACAATTTTTCCGTGCGCTTCTACGCCAATCCAGTGATTTGTTGCGTTGGCGCGGTTATGGGCCGAAAAGACACGCCAATTGTGCTTCTTGGCGCGACTGTCAATGCAGAAAGCACACCAACCCTCTTCTTCTCAGACATTAAAAAATCATCTAAGTCCGTGAGCCAGGTGTTACTACAGTCCACCTACTCGATCGAGCACAAAGCTCTATGAGCACACAGCTCTCTTGTGCACGCCGCCACAAAGGCACTTTTAGCCACGAAGACGATTCAGCCACAAAGGAAAATTTTCCACAAAGGCGATTCAGCCACAAAGGCGATAAAAGAGCAGGCTCACCCAATCTGAGCTCTGATACCAAGATAAAATATGCACAGAATTGAAAAGAAGGAGTTGTAGCTCTCAGGTGAGTACTGCACTTGGAGACTACACTCAAAACTGAGAGATCACTCTCCGTTCACTCTACATTCATGAATCAGAAATTACATCATTAAGTACATCACCAGAAATCAGGAAGCTGCAAACAAACTCCTAAATTCTAGGAACAAATCCTAAACTAAGGAGATATGTTACAACTTATGTAATCTTTTCTCCATTAATACATAAATAATATAATTATTTTCAACTTTGCATATTGTGACGATATTCTTCATTGGAAAATATCCCTTCTGTATATTTTATGGTAATAATTTTTTTTTTTTTTTTTATCATTCAACTTGCATCTTGTGATAGGATTCATCATTGTGCAACAATCCATGCATGTTATTTTGTGTTTTTTTTTTCATATAGTTCAGCTAATGTCAAATTCTCTACTCCGAAGGAATTATTTTCACCATACATGTTATTATTTATGTCGATTACGTTTTGGTATAATATTCCGTCTGTTTATATGTAAATATTTCTCACATTTGGCTATAATTTTCACATTATAATTCATAATTTTAGATTTCAATAATGTGTTTACGAAATGGTAATGGAATTTTTCTCAGTGATAAGCCTCCCAATTTCCCCAACTCTGATAATAATTTTCACGAAAATTCAAAATATTTTTAGATCCAACTTTCTGTCAATTCAAAGAAAAAATGAATTTGAAAATGAATAGTTATTGAATTACCCCTCGATGTATGAATATGAGTCCTTAATTTGGCCTTTTAACTTGGAACATTATCATGGAAATACCGTGTCTCAATCACTATCAGATGAAGTGAAAAATAAGAATAAAACCTATCATTCGATATATGGATAAGATTCTAATTAAATAATGCATGGGATATTTCCATAGGATCCATAAATCACACTTTCCTAGGGGTTTTACTTCAACTTTAACTATTAGCAAGATAACGTGGGATGGAAAATAAATATAGAGAATTAATGATAAGGTAATGGTATCCCAACTTCACATGCTTCAAATTCACGAAACGTAAGAAGTCATCCAATCCCCTCCTATGTTTCGCAGAGAATGTACGGAATTCTGCCTTAGAACAAGAACTATCTAATCCCCGATTCAAACCTCTTCATTTATGCCCCCTTTCTTGATTCTCTCACTTGGTTCAAGGTACGCAAGCTCATACGAAAGGATCCTAGTATATGTATTTCCAAACCTTGGAATATTATTTCGAGTCTCCATGTTGTGTGCACTTGAACATAAACTATTTTTCAGTGCATCAAGTACAACTTAAGCTCCCACAAACAAACACAAGAGTTGAGCTACCAATTTGAAGTCAGTGATATATGGTTTCATATTCATTCTCATAATTTTTCAACATAACAAGAAATTTAGCAAGAGAATTTGTTCCGATAAGGGAAGGACCAAGGGACCTAGATTTGTTATATTCTCTTTGTGTGCATTTTCCCCAACTTCCATGACTTCTTTGGATAGGGTGGGGCCTTTTTTTATATTAGTATCCTCTTCTTGAAAAACATATTTGTAGCTTTTATCATCTGCTACTCTATGAGTTCTTACTATGCGTGCTTTCCCAAGGTTTATATCCTCTCACACAACAGATCAATGCATTTTTCCAGAGTATTCTTAAAGGAATAAATTCTTTACTTGATAGCCTTATATTTTTTTAGAGATAACGACACACAAATTGAAGATGAACTCTTTAAACAGTGAAAAAATGGAGTTGATAACAAAATAAAAGTAGTATTGTCATGTATTTTTGTTTGTTGTATGGTTTTCCATCTGCTCCCATAAGTTACGAGTGCATTTAGGCATGTGTTATGCTCAAGGTTTACTACCAGTTTTTTTGAAGGATGATTTTTTCACCATATATATATGTATATATTGATGCATAAATATTTGTAATCCTTCAATTCTCAAACATATACATAATATTTTATTTTTTAAATATATGTATAATTTTTGGGTTTTGTGATCCTAACTTCATAGAGTATTTTTCTTCTTCACATCCCGTGATTGTATTTTATCAGTGTTTCAAATTGATAAGGATTTCAAAGAACCAAATATGTTGTCATCTTTATATGCCCATTTTCTCTGTAATCATATTTCATCTTGTGACAAGATTTGTCATTGGGAAATAAGCGCTAGTGATAGTTTATGGTAATAACTATTTTCTTTTCTTGATTCTGTTGGAATATTGAGAATTCCAAATGGAGAGAGTAAGCTCCTCTCCTATAAAACACAAAGAAATTTAAAATGTTACAGGAGACAGAGTTTCAGACTATAAAACAAACTTCTATAACTTTCAAAAACTGTTACAGACACTACAAGAAAAAATGACATTGGTGACGGGAAAAAATGGTCACCATAATTTCATTGGTGAGGGTCAAAAGAGTCTTCGTCACCAAAAATTGAACGTCACCAAAGGTGGCGTCGCCGAAAGTATAGGTGTTGTGGTGACATTCAAGGTCCGTCACCAATAATGATTTATAGTGACGGATAGTGACTGTCACCATTTCATATGAGCAATGGTGACGGACAATAGCCTCCATCACCAAAAAACTAAACGTCACCAAAGGTGGCGTCACCAAAAGTATGTGTTGTGGTGACATTCAAGGTCCGTCACGAATATTGATTATAGTGAAGGATAGTGACCGTTACCATTTCATATGAACAGCAATGATTTTTTGTGATGGACCTTTAATGGCCGTCACTATTGGTGCATATATATGGCGACATTCATTGACCGTCACCATAAACTCATTGGTGACACCAAGGTCCATCACGAATAATCACTATAATGACAAACAATGACCCTCACCATTTCATATCAACAAAAATGATTTATGGTGATGGAACCTTCATGGTCGACACTATTGATGTGTATATATGGTGGCGTTCATTGACCATCACCATTTCATATTTTGGTGAGGGTCGAAAAATGTCACCATAAGCTCATTGGTGATGGTTATAAGAGTATCCGTCACCAAAAACTAATCATCGCCATTCCATATGAATATCAGGGCACGATGGAATCGAACCACCAACCTCTTGCTTGTAAAGCAGGTGCTCTTCCATTGAGCTAGCACCCTTTAAAGAATTAAACTTTTAAAAATTATATCTTGAAACTTTATAGATTGTAAATTCTACAAATTTCAATAAATTAAAGTCTTGACAATCTTTTACTAAACAAGAAAAACATCATCGAAGTTGCATGTCCCTACCTAATGGTTATGGAAGTTATGAAAAGTGGGTTGAGGGAAAAATAGTTACGTATAAGAGACACTACAACAAACCAACTCCTCAATGTTTCTCCAATGACTACCCAAGAAGCTCCTCACTGTTGCTCCAATGATTTCCCAAGAGACTCTTTAATGTTGCTCCAAAAACCAACTCCACCTTCACAAATTCCTCACAAATGCTCACACTAATGCAATGAGGTAGTTGTGAGGAAATGAGAGGGGTTGGGTAGCTTTTATAGATTTGGTATAGGTTAGAGGGCATACCAAAACCCTACAAGCCAACTTAAATCTAATTTGGGGTCTGAAATTCATCGTTTTGGTGGTTCGCAGTTGAGTTTGACTGGCTCAACCGAGCCAAGACGGACTCTATCGAGTCGGCCAGTTTGTTACCGAATCGGCCGAGTTAGTGACCGAATCAGTCGGTTCGGTAACAAACCGGCTTTTGGCCCAGTTTTTGTATCGAGCAAACCCAATCGGAGGGTTAGCTCGGGCAACTCAATCGAATTTTAAAACATTGTTTGAAACATCTTGAAAGATTTCTTATTGTCTAATAATCAATGGATAATTGTTCTAAGAAGGCAAGTGCTTAAAATTGTTATTTAAAGCTAGCATTTATTATCTTGCATCTTGTAGTTATTGAGTAATTGTATCATTAACATCTCTTGTTTATCACTATCACTTGTTAAATTGGAACTTGTATTTTGGTTGAGATTACCCTTTATAAGCATTGTAAAGTACTTGATATCTTAATGAAAATCCTAACCGAGTAAATTTGAGTAATTTCACCTAAATACACACTCGTTCACCTTGCATATTATTCTAAGCTACTCTTTCATATAATAACTTACTTCCAAGCATAAGCTTGGTTGATAGAAACAATAGGACCTCCTTTCTAAATTTAACTTGAAGGACTTAGCACCTCTTTGGTGGTTAACACAATGACCTTGCAGTCGTCAGAGCCACAGTCTCTGCAGTGCCTGAGGCATTAGGTGGTTAGTGTTGAATTGTGTAGCTTGGGAGGTACTTAAAGTCCAAGGGTTCAGGGTTTGGAGGACAAAGTGCCACAAGGGCAGCTTGTGGGCTTGGAACCCAAGTGTAATATTTTGGCACCCAATGAGTTTTGGGACACAACCAAGAAGAAGACATGGCATATTATGGACAAGGATGATAGTGCTCGGCGATACAATTCTAACGCATCCAAAATCATCTAATTTTGAGTTGTCGTTTGGGAGATATGAATTTTTTAAGATGACATAATTATTATTTCGTCAAGTAGGCCAACTTGAAGGAATTTGGAGATGTACCTTCATCATGATTTCGTGGAGGATAACTTGTCTATAAAGGGAGGATGAGTTAGTATTGCTTGAGCATCCGAATTGGGCAAGTACATCTCTGAATTTGTTTGGGTTTAGCTGCAGTTGGAAGAGGCCTTGTAAGGAGCGAATTAGAACAGCGTGGAGGAGGCTTATTTGCATAGAGGAGAGGCTGAGTTGTTGTAGGTAGAACCTGCCTCTTCTAGGTTTGTTTTAGGCCTCATTTAAGGTCTATCACAAGCTCGGACTTGCTGGAACAGAGGCCGCAGGAAGAGGAGCTGTTTGCGGACTATTTTGAAGGCTGCACGTGGAGAAGGAAGGTGGATTAGGTATGATGTAAGGGAGCCTCAGTGGATTGTGGTAGGCCGCAAGCCTAGCCACTCCAAACAGGCCAGTGTGGAGTCTTTAAAGGCTGCCACATTCCCACAACAACAACCCATACATAGGGCACCTTGTCTTGCCTAGGTCGCAACTAGAAGGAGGTTGTCCGGTGGTTGTTTAGTGGTTTTTGTAGCTTGCAAAGTGCCCTAACCAGGACAACAGTACTACAGTATTGTAACAACAATGTTTGTGGAGGTGTATTGGGTTAAGAAGTGACCGGATCAGATCAGTTTGGTTGTTGACTGTGGAAGCCAAGTAGTGAAGTGGACAAGGGTGTCAAGAGCACTTCAAGTGGTGGAAGAATCCACAGTGGATGGTTGGGTGTCATAGAGATATTGGAGGGTAGCGATATTGGCTACCCAAAGTAGCCCTAGACAAGCTATCTTGAAGGATGAAGATCAGTTGAAGGTTGGGTGAAGGACAGGGCCGAAGTGTAACACTCTGATGTGTAAGAGTTGTTGCTAGCCTGGTAGATTGGAGCTCGGGTGTTGGGTAGCCTAGAGGAGCAGATTGGATCAGGCCAAGTTCACTCTACAGAAGGATGTGCAGCAGTGGTAGGGGGCAGCCCTCCTAGAGTCTCGATGTGTAGATTCCTTGATGGCCTAAGGCATTACTAATGAGCAGAACAGAAGCGAAGGACCAGCAGGACGAGATACGACATTGTGTTTGTCAGTGTATCTTGTTTACCATATACTGTTGTATTATTCAGTTTTGATTTAATATAATGAAGATTGGGGATTGTACATTATTATACAATTTTTTTTTAAACTATGTCTATTGTGCATATGTGATTTACTGCTTTATATTTTCCATTGTGCAAAGTAGTTTATGGTTGAGATTCTTGGTTTGGTAGCGTATGTGATTTAAGACTCTAACCTAGATCCAAGGTCACGGAAATTCAACATGGTATCAGAGCATATCTGAACTACTTTGGAAGCTAGTAAATCATAGTTTGCGCAGTGAAGTACAACATGAGAGGGAGTTGGTTGCATTGTGTGTTAAAGAAGTCACTACAATGTCGAAGTTGCAGGAAAGTCTCTGGTATGAGGATAGGTTAGAAGGGTTGTCCAACTATACTCCTTGGAAGGAAATGATCAAGCTGGTCTTGCAGGTCAATAGGATCTGGGAGTTTGTCGAGAAGGAAATCGAGAAACCAATAGACCCTAAGGAGTTGGATGTATGGGAAGATTTGGATACGAAGGCAAGGTTGATCATCCTTGACAATGTGAAGGATTCCTTGATACCGCATGTGTCTGGGAAGAACAATGCACATGAGATGTGGATGACTCTTCAAAATTTCTTCCAAAAAAATAACGAGAACTGGCTGCTGGTAATGGAGGATAAGTTTAAGTCCACCAAGATGATACAAGGTGAAGGAACGACTTCGTATCTGACGAGGTTGTCTCAGGTTCAAGATGAGCTTGTTGTCATTGAGGTCAAAGTTTCAGATGAAGAGATGGTGAGGATTGGCTTGAAAGGGTTCACCTCGGAATGGAAACATTTCATCAAAGGAATCGTTGCCCAAGAGAAGTTTCCAGACTAGAATAGATTGTGAGACGACTTCATTTAGGAAGAATTGCAAGATGAGGATCTTCATTCTTCTAAAAAAGAAGATGAGGACGTCGAACTTGCAAACAGAATGAAGGGTAAGCGAAAGAAGGAATTCAGTAAAATCAAGTGTTTTCACAGTGGTGAAATGGGTTATTTTTCTTCGAATTGTCCGAAGAAAGAAAAGGAGAGAGAAAAGAAGAAAGGGAAGCAGGCTACTTTTCTTGCCAATAAAGCAGAGAATGATGACATCACTAGAAGATTGGAAGAAGAAGAAGAAGACATTGATACGATTTCTCATTTCTCGTAGGGTACTATCCGAGAGGATGGATGGTACATGGAAAGTGGTGCAACAAAGCATATGACTGGATCACAGGAATTATTTGAGACTCTTGTTGAATGGGACTCAAAGTTGCACATGGTGTCGGGAAACAAGAGTCAGTTGGAGATCCGAGGATTGGGGGTGGTGCCATTTGGGATGGAGATGAGACATATGATGCGGGTCCAGGATGTATTGTTTGTACCAGGGCTCAGATATAGTGTGATCTTTGTCTCAATGATGGAGAGGAAGGGGTTTGAGGTCTTGTTCCAGGATGGGAAGGCAAGACTCGAGCCTAAAGGCTCTAATTCTGATGGGATTGTGCTTGGAGTCAGGGAGCACGGTCTCTACAGGTTGACGGGCAAGCCTGAGGATCATGGGAAGAAGCGGGGACAGGTATAGGTTCCAGAAAAGCAGCAACAGGTGCAGGTTTCAGAGGAGAAGGTACAGGTTCCCGAGAAGAAGGTACACTTCTCCAAGAAGGTCCAAGTTCCAGAGGCTCAGAGGGAGTCGAGTTCTAGAGGGAATTTGCAGATTCAGAGGAGACTTTGCAACCCAAGAAGAGAACTTGGTCAACGGGGAGCAAGGGTGCTTCCACATCCAGCAAGAAGGAATCGTGGCGAGATTGGAAAGTGATTCAAGAGTAGAAGAATAAGTAGGAGGCTTCCAGTAACAACGAAACTTCCAAGAAAAGCATAATGCATGCTACAGGGATTGCTGCAATTGTGAGAAATAAGAGTTGGGCAAGTGTTGCGAGCAGTGATGATGAAGACGAAGTACTTCCTTGGTGTGGAGGTACCTCCCTCGCAAAGAGGGAGTGTTGAATTGTGTAGCTTTGGAGGTACTCCAAGCCCAGGTGTTCAGGGTTTGGAGGACAAAGTGCCATAAGGGAAATTTGTGGGCTTCGAAACCAAGTGTGGGGTTTTGGCACCCATAGATTTTTGGGGAAAAACCAAGAATAATACATAGCATGTGATGGATGAAGATGATAGTGTTCGGAAATACAATTCTAACGCATCAAGAATCGTCTGATTCTGAGTTGTCATTTGGGAGATATGAATTTTTTAAGATGACATAATTATTAATTGATCAAGTAGGCCGACTTGAAAGAATTTGGAGGTGTCTCTTCATCATGATTTCGTGGAGGATGAATTTTCTATAAAAGGAGGATGAGTTAGTATTGTTTGAGCATCTTAATTGGGCAAGTAAATCTTTGAATTTGTTTGGGTTTAGCCGCAGTTGGAAGAGGCCTTGTAAGGAGCATATTGCGACAGTGTGGAGGAGGCTTATCTGCGTAGAGGAGAGGCCAAGTTGCTGTAGGTACAGCGTGCCTCTTCTAGGTCTATTTTAGGCCTCATTTAAGGTCTGCCCCAAGCTTGGACTTGCTGGAACAGAGGCCGCTGGAAGAGAAGCTCTCTGCGCACTATTTTGAGGGCTGCACGTGGAGAAGGAAGATGGATTGGGTATGTTGTAAAGGATCCACAGTGAACTGTGGTAGGTCGCAGGCCTAGCCACTCCAAACAGGCCAGTGTGGAGTCTTTAAAGGCTGCCACATGCCCACAAAAATAGCCCATAGATAGGGCACCTCGTCTTGGCTTGCCGCAACTAGGAGCAGGTTGTCCAATGGCTGGTTAGTGGTTAGTGTAGCCTGCAAAGTGCCCTAACTAGGACAAGAGTACTACAGTATTGTAACAAAAGTGTTTATGGAGGTGTTTTGGGTCAAGAAGTGACCGGATCAGATTATTTTGGTTGTTGACTATGGAAGCCAAGCAGTGAAGTGGACAAGGGTGTCGAGAGCACCTCAAATGGTGGCAGATTCTGCAGTGGATGGTTGGGTGTATAGAGTTGTTTGAGGTTGGCTACCCAAATTAGCCCTAGACAAGCTATCTTGAAGGACGAAGAGTAGTTGAAGGTTGGATGAAGGATGGTGCCTAAGTGAAACACTCTGTTGTACAAGAGTTGTTGCTAGCCTGGCAGATTGGAGCTCGGGTGTTTGCTAGCCTAGAGGAGTAGATTGGATCAGCCCAGGTACACTCTACAGAAGGGTGTGCAACATTGTTAGGGGGCCAACTGAGTTTCCAGTCTTTCGAGATGAAGCTCTTGCAAGTAAATCTCTGCATAGTGTAAATGAAAATCATTGCTTGTCAAAGATAAAACTATATCCATATAACTGAGAAATCTATTTGAACAAAAATTCATGCGAACAACAAAAATTTTGGAGAGTAAAGAAAATCACGTAACACCATCCACATCCCCTTCTGAGACCATATGATGAAGATCATTTGAGTATCTTGTAGAAATTCCAAGACAGATGAAGGAGATGGCTTTATCCATATAGTCTCAGAATCTTTTGATGGATCACTGCCATGAGCAACCATGAAATCTATAAGTTTTTTCCCACAAAAAAATTATAGATTTCAGTATTACTCTCAGGCTCATTTCAATGGAAAATAATGATAATCCTTTTGCAATTAAATTTTTTTGACAAAAATAAGTATGCCTCTTCCAAAAAGTGGTTACATAGTACTCAAGCCGGGCATGACAAAAATAGTACAATATCCCAGTAAAATTTGGTCCATCATTAATCAGTAATCATATTTATGGAAGAAATATTTCTTCACCTGACTGATCTACTTATTTTGTTTAACATTGATGGAAAGTCATGCAGCTCATTTTCCACATTCTATGGTGAAAGTCACAACTATTTTTAATTGTGCCATCTTAGCAATATAGTAACTAGCAAGCAACACATGAAATAACAAATATGTGAGCAAACTGCATATGTACATAATAAATATGCGTCACATCAGTTGCATCAAGAAAATATACCATAAGTTAAAATTAAACTAATCAAATAAGGCCTTACGTTTCAAATAGCAACATAAAGCTGCCCAATATATTCTTACTTGTCTAGACTTGCAGGAGGGCTAAGAGGAATCTGCTGCAAATGGCATAAAAATATGGGCATCATTGCAAGAAAAGTGGGTCTCTTTGAAAGCTTAAACTGTTAACATTCACCAATCATCTTCCACAGCTCTAGCATATTCAGGTGGCTTCCTTTGAGCCTTGACAACAGCCCTATAGATCTCCTCTGAACTTAGGTTATTCCACCTGCATGACAAATCTCATTAAATATCTAGCAAGTGTGTTTCATATAGAGGGTAACATGTTTGCACATTACAAAGGAAAAAGGGAATTGAAGATTGGACTTCTCAACTACAAACACAAGGGTAGACACAATATAACTTATGGAATTGCTCCAGTGCACATCTCAACCAAGGTGCAACCAAAACTCCAGGCATCAGATTCTGAAGAAATTCCATTTCCTTCATCCCAAAAAATGTTCAAAAAATACTTCTTGAGTGGTTCCCAAGCTTCTGGGGATGTATAATGAGGATTCAACATAGTACACTCCACACATGAATGTGTCCTTGTCACATCATCCTCCGGGGTTGAGCGAGGTCTTCTGCATTGAAGTTTCTTCAAAAATTCTGGAAGACCAAAATCAGAAACTACTGCTCGCCCTCTTGCATCCAAAATAAGGTTGGATGGTTTGAGATTCATACACGAGACACCTGCTGCATGAAGCTCTGCAAAACCATGAGAAATATCTGCACCATATCTTCATACGCATTTCCAATAATATTCATCAATGCATATTAGTATCACCTTTCTAGATATTGATTAAATCTCAGATACCATTAAAAACTCAGACTTTTAATCACAAATTCAATTGCAGACATTCTACAAATAGTGAACCAAAAATTAGAATCAAATTTGTAGATGCATACTCTATAATGTAGTGATATTAGAAACTATTTACTCCACTGTTTGCTGCATCCTTCACTGTTCGCTCACCATTTGTTTGCTGCCTCCTTAACTCTGGTAGAAAATATTGTAAAATCATGAGTTTGGGGGAGGGGGTGGTTTTGAAAAGGAAATAAACATCATAAGAATAAGGTTTACATTTGTCTCTATCTCCTTTTGTGATGCTTCCATTAGTGAAACCTCTTCTTTTGAGAATCACCAAAAGATATAATGGGTGGCACTGAGTGGTTTCCAAAGCTTTGGGGACACCCCTGGAAACCATGTTAGATAAGAAACTAATCTCATGGAAAGTGTTCTTATGAGGATAGCCATTCCACATGTTATCATATCCAAAAACCATATAACATGAATGCATTATATTTTATGCTCTTCTAAATATCAATGCAGTACCTAATTCTATGCATGGTTAGCAGAATGGAGCAATTTTCCATATGCCAGAGGACCCTCCATCACGAAAGAGACCAAGGGAGGCTATGGATATTATTGCTTTGCAACATCAGAGACCCTTGTTAATAAATTTTTGCGACCTTCATCAACAAGCCCCAGCTGCAGGACCAGGGAATGTACCACACTCAGTGGGCACTGTATCAACTAGTCTCCATCTGGCATTTGAGGATGAACAAGTTAATTCTTCAATACCATATGCAACGAGAGGCGATGCAGCTTCTACCCTTAATTTTCTAACAGAGCATATAGCATGACAGTTTCAAAAACAGAAAGAAGAGCTTGATCAATTTGTGAGGGCACAGGCAGATCAGTTGAGGCAATATCTTGAAGAGAAGAGGCAGAGGCATCTATCTATGCTTTCTATGATTGAGGAAAGCGTCTTGAAGCAAATAAGGGAAAAATATTTGGAGATGGAGAAGTTCAATCTTAGAAACAGAGAACTAGAGGAGCAGGTCAAACAGCTGAAACTGGAAGCTTGCATATGGCAGAGAAAATCTAAGCATCAGGAAGCCATGGTGAAATCCTTGAGAAAAACTATTTTGGTTCAGATATGGATTGTATTTAGTGCTCTATTTTGATTATATGCATCCTTACTAGCTATATACATGAGAGAAATTTTCATATTTGTGTATAATGGTTTGGATTCATATAGATGTACATGAATTTTTATTTTTTAATCAAAATTTGAATATTTTATGTATTTTTGGGTCATTCAGTTTTTTTTGGTTGACACTAGTTTCCAGTTTTAGAGGTCCACTTGTCTGGTTCTAATAAAAATGAAGAAAAAAAGATTCCCCATACTTGCTCATGTCAGCGGGGAGCTCTTGTCTAACCCATTTTTGGCTCCTGGGTGTAATGATCTAAGTGAACATACATCTCCCTATGTGGCCTTGATATGTGCACATTATATATCATATATGTGGCATTTTCAACAAAATAATTCAAAACTTCCCTCATCCACATTGGAGGAATTCCAATTCCAATAGTACAAAATCTCATCTCATAAAAAATAATGTGTTAAAAGGTGAGGATAAAGCTGAATAGTTTCTACCAGAAATGTCAATGCTAGATGGTCTAACCTCCACAAAAATGCCTGCAACTTTTTCATTCCAGCCTAGTTTAGTTTCAGTAATTACAAAACCTAACTTTCTCATCTCTAATCCACAACGAACCCCGGAATTCATTCAACAATAGACAGAGATCATGATTGCTTTCCTTGCAATGTTAATTTTTTAACAAAAACATTCAAAATTGGAACAATAAGCTAATAGGGCTAATTATTCATGTAAATATAGTAGTGCTTCTCATAACCACAACACAGAGATATTGGTTTTCCTATAGCTATCAATCGTTCAGTGCACTAGAAGACCACTTCTATTGTGGGTGAACCAAAATTCACATTCTTTCTTCTGAAACAAAATAAACTTTTGAAGCAAACAACTGTAGTTAAAGAATATACATGTACTAATATGTCCTATCAAATTAGTACCCGATTAAGACACCCACCTTGTGAACCTGCTGAAACATGTTCCCTTTGACTACTATGAGCCTCTGATGCTGAACGGTGGGATGATTTCCATGTATATTTATTGTTCTTATCTCTTTCTGGGAGATGTATAACAATCTCTGTCCTCTTGCTGCTCTCAGACTTGCTAGCAAACATTTCAGTTTGTGTATCCACTTTCTCATGTATTTGACTGTGAGATGACTTGGAACTGCTTTTACTTTAATGACCTTTAGCATTATTTTTTCCACTAAGTAAACCACTTTCAACATGTTGCTTTTAAAATCCTGTCATCAGCCTCCACTGATATCCCATCTTTAACTGAACTTGTTGTTTTGGGAGGAGAATATAATTTATTCCCATCTGATTTTTGAGACCACTCCTCTTCATTGTTTTCATATATCAAACTATTTTGGTCCTGACTTGGTGTTGAATTCTCTTCTACTTTCATTTCAAACTGAAATATATGCAAACTGTTATTCAATGCCCCTATTTTACCATTTGACTGAACTTGTAATCCTTTCTTCTTAACAAATGTTTTATTTACTAATGCATTTTTTGAGGCCTTTTTTCCATATTCCTTTGGTTTCATCATTTGATCCTTTCCACTTTTAAATCTCTTTTCAACTAAACCCTTGGATATTGATTTGGAATCTTTTGGCTGAATGGACAGGAATTCTTCGTCATGATCTGATTAAGGGCAAAGGCGTATCATTTCTTGTTGTGAAGGGAGTCCAACAGTAGCCCTGAGTTTAGTCATCTGCTCATGCTCTGTTTCATCTCTCCTCCTCCACAGCTCTTGAACAGCATCACCAAGATCATTAACCTGTTCTCCAATAGTATGAAACAGATATGTAATTGAATGCAATCAGAAAACCACTTGAATTAATGATCTACATAACCATGTGACTAGGCAAACCTGGTAATAGTCTTCACGACATGCAGCACATCTATAATACAAATTTCCATCTTCTTGGAATTGTTGATACTTTTATTCACTGCATTGCAATCCAAAACCACCCATCAATACGGGGAATTAAAGAGTTATGATAGTAGAAATCATGTTACAATCCCAACACATGCGATCAAGAAAAACTAAACATATGAATAATATAGGCATCCGTGGACAAACAAAAAAGAAGAATAGTGTATAAGGTAAGAAGCTTGCAGATCAGTATGAAAAATATTGCTAAGAAATTAGGAGCTATCAAATTTTTCCTAATTTATTCTCCCTGCTTGCTGATTTGTTGTTGAGACGTTCCAAGTTTTCCCAACTTATAATGAAAATTATTGAATCACTGATCTTAAGCCACACCTCACTCCAACTAAATAACTAGATAATGACAATAGTCTTACCTTTAAGATTTGATTTTTCCTATGAAATCAGACACACGTTTCCAGGTACACAGATAAAGGAAAATGAAGTCCTTCCCTATAACATACGAAACTATATCCATATAACTGTAACTTGAAAATCTCCACTTTCCTTACCATCAATCAGGTCAATCATGCCTCAATCACATACAGGCATACTAACACAAAAGAGCAGTGAAGCCCAAAATTTACATTTCAAACATCTCCCAAGTCCTGAACATGCCCTCACACCGATTCTTGTACCATTTTTTTCATTATAAACATTCACACATGCATTGTCCTGATCCATTTCTAAAAGAATGGTCATTTTCTTTGAATTTTTTCCACAGAAAATAACTATGTTGCATATTCAATTACTTTGTCAATTTATATTGAATTCCACAAATGCCATTGTCCAAGAAATGTTCATCTGAAGCAGTATAGGACAACAATATGACTGCATATTGATTGCAACTAAGAAACAAATCCAACTCTGCCTCAATCACATACAGGCATACTAACACAAAAGAGAAGTGAAGCCCAAAATTTAAATTGAAAACATCTCCCAAGTCCTGAACAAGCCCTCACACTAATTCTTGTACCATTTTTTTCATTATAAACATTCACACATGCATTGTCTTGATCCATGTTGAGCCACAAGATTGTTCTTTCTTCCATCATACTTCACTCCATTTTCTTTTTTCCATTGTTATCCTAGGCTCAAATGATCAATGAAATTAGTTAAAATTACTTTAATAATGAATATCATGGCTAACTTTCTAAGTTTTGTGATTTTGTCATTGTAATGCATTTTGAACTGAAACTAGCTACAAAATACAGACATTCTATAGCTAGTTGCCAATTCTGCAGCTGTCTTCACGTTCAAGCATGTTCCAGGTGTCCTCTCAGGAAAATCCACACATGGGTGTATTCCACATCATGTCCTTAGCGTTTGTTGCTCACCATGAAGAATGAACGGAATTCTGGACATGGTTTTGTACGTGGGAACTCACACAAGGAGGTAGACTCCTAATAGGACAAGGACAGTCTAGATGTCCTTTGTCACTTTACGCTACCATATTTAGAGTTCTAGTATGATTTTGATATGAAAAGACAATGATCCCAGTATTATCTCAAGTTCTGTTATGAAGATTTTTTATAAATGTACTCGGGAAACCGAGAGACTAGTTCTAGATTTTGATTAGATTTTGTGGATTGACTGCTATATTTCTGAACACCAAGAATACTCTGTTTTAAGTTATTTTCTTTTAATGAAGAAGACATCATTTCTCTAAACGCATTGAGTTGATCTTGAGCTAGATTTCGTGCTACTCTGGTGGTAGAGGGCCCCTGCCTCCTGAGCGGATTTACTTTTTTGCAATTTAGATAAGTATCTTAGTTCATTTTAATTTTTTTTTTAATTTTACATTCATAGTTAATCTCATTAATCATTATAGCTATACTTGTTCTAAGAAAATCTTCCAAAAGATCATTATAATGAATAATAAATGGTTGTAGTGTTATAGATTTTATTTGCAATTCCTTTCATTCATTATCACAGTTAAACTTACTCTACTAAACTCTTCGAAGATATCATTATGATGACTAGGTATAACTGTGATACTATAGGTTTCAGTTGCTTGTTTACACTAAGTAGCATAGCTAATCTTACTCTTAAAAAGCTCTTCCAAAACATCATAACAATGAGTAGGAAATAGCTGTGATGTCTTAGTTTTTAATTGTATTTGCTTTCAGTTTTCATGTTTGTATTTCAATTGCATCGAATTGTACAGTCAGTATTATTCTAACAAGATCTTCCAAAATACCATTCATGATTAACGAAACAAGCTGTAGAATTCCATAGATTAATTGCATGATAAATTAGTTAGAGTACTCCGGAGGCAAATTGCATTTAATTCATGCTCTGTTATTTCGTTTCAAGTTTGATAAGGGATTTTTAGTCTAGCACTATTCACTGTAGACTAGTAGCACATTAGTTCAGTTCCAGCTTAGCTCACTGTATTTACATTCCAAGATTAGTTGCCATCCATTTCATTTTAAATTGCATTAGTTGTTAAACATAAATACCACGGTCTTCATTATTTACAAAAATTCTTTTGTTCCAAACCTATATCAACTCATAATCATCTGGATAGAAGATAGTATCAGTCTAAGGCCTGGAGTACTTTTGCAACCTTTTTACCATTTCGTAAACAAGCCTTTCCTCAAATACTATTCTAAAAGGAAACCTATAACTTTTGAGTGAGGTTTAGTGATGTTAAACTAAGTTGCAGAATAGAATTAGGAGCTAGTTTTAGAGTAGAGATCTTATGATGTTACAAATTTTCTTTTCCAAATATGTTTTAATAAACCTTTAATCATGGATGAGATGTTGTATCATTATAAGTTGATTGTTTAAATTGTTTAGTTAGGAGAATTTTATTTACACTTAGCTGCCCATTTCTCAAGCTCTTCCAAAACATCTTTAAAGAATGAATTGGACAAGTTAAGTTCATGTTGTGATTTATTTTCTTGAAGTCATTATCAAGCTTTGTATTTGGTTAAGTCATAGTTTAGGTTTGGTTCTGTTTCAGTATTTTCATTTGTCATTTTTCATCCATAATTTAGGCTTCACTCTGTTTTTAACCAGTAGCTTCTTCCCACCAGCATTTAATTCTTTCCCTTGCAACATAAAATCATAAAAAACCAAAAATATCATAATACTGTAGACACAACGAAGTAAGAGACAATTACCTAGGCACATATAGTGCACCGCACTTCAACAGTTTACCAACCCTGGTTGACAATTAAATGAACTCAATTTAGGAGACTAGGTTGAGCGCAAACATTTTGGTGCCATTGCCGGGGAAGTGAAAAATAGGTAACCTTTGTTTCTTAACTCCCAAAAAAAATGACATGCATAGAGAGAGAGACTCAAGGGGTAGATTCATAAGAATCAGAAGAAGAAGTTTGATTCCTAGAACACCACTTGTTTCACCTAGACCAAGAGCTAGTACACCTTCAACTCAGACCCACATTCCATCCTTTACTCATCCTAGACTTCTAGACGACCTAAGATGAGATAATCCATTAGAGAGATCTTTCACTCCATCCACTGAACCTGTCTTAGAAGAAGATCCAAGGACTCCTGTTAGGGACACAAACTTTTCCACTTCTACAGAAGAATCAACCATGGCAGAAGAAGGGGGAGTAGGAGTATTTAATGGAGAACACACATTATTTGGAGGGGGTAGAGGTAGAGGTAGAGGATAAGGAGGTAGAGGTGCAGAACGAGGAAGAGGTAGAAGAGAAATGGGAAGCTCTTTTGGGTTTCCTATAATAGATGAAGAAACCAATACAACCATGAAAAACATTTCACCCTCTGTCCTTCAAAACTTCTATGGACTTAAAACTGAAGATCTTGAAACCTTCCTATTTGAATTTGAAATCATGTGTAGAACTTATGACTACTTACAAGATGCTCAAAAAATTAAACTATTTCCTTCAACATTGAAAGGAGCAGCATTGAAGTGGTTTATGAGTTTGATCAACAGTTCTATTAGGACATGGCAAGACATGAAACAAGCATTTCTAGAGAGGTATTTGGATTATTGTATGCCGGTCAATCATAAGGAAGAAGTGTTTAAGATGTTACAAAAAGAAGATGAAAACTTGGAAGATTTGTTGTAGAGATTTCATTACAACATGAAAAGAGTAAAAATGGAAATCTTAGATCAAGACACTTTAAAAGCTCTTTTGTTGAAAACAATTAGGGATGAATGGTTGGATATCCTTAACATGATGGGAAAAGGGGATATATCACAGCTCACATTACCTGAAATATCTGAGCTATGTATCAACCTTTCAAGAGGGAAATCTAAAACTGTAAAAGGTCCAAGAGATCCTGCTCTTGCAAGGGCAAGTAAGTCTGCTTCTGGGATAGTAAGTAGGTCAGAAATAGGACATATGCTTGATGATTTCAAATATGACATATTAGGGAGTCTTAGTGAACAAATAGACACCCTTAAATTACAAAACAAGAAAAAAGCTGAATCTGATGCCTTAGCAATCTTTTGTCCCAAATGTAGAAAGAAACATGCCTTAAGAGAGTGCCCTTTGGATGTAAAATTTGTAGAGACCTGTGTCATTTTTTCTGAAAAACATGACACCAAGAATTTTCCTTCCCTTCCTGGTCTCAAAGCTGTCTTTCAAGAGGAAACTCCTACAAATTCCACAGAATATCTCAATTTTGTCTCTAGAAGGCCTTGGCAAGGACCTCAAACACAAGGATTCCACGATCAAATGTATAACCAACCTCCACCAAATTGGAATTCTTGGCAGCAACCTTGGCCTCAATTTCAAAATCAATCTCAAGCTTGGGCACAAGGAGCACAAAGTCCCTATGGAATATAGTCTCAGTACTATCAGTATCTACCATCCTATCCACCATACCCAAATTTTTCTCCTCAAAATCCTCAACAAAATTTTCAACAAAATCCTCAACAACATCATCAGAACCTACCACATCAAAATCAACCACTTCGATTACCATTTCCTCAAAAATCAAATCAGTTTCCTACTCAACCCATACCAAACCCCAATAATAAAAATCCTCAGAACACATACATGATAGAAGGCCAATAGTTTCCAACTTATTTAATTACTCCTTTAGACCTTAGTGATGTTCAACTTAGGTCTGGAAGAATACTTGAAAAGAGGAAACCTTTTGTGATCATACAAGAACAAGATAACTCTAAGGAAGATTCTCTACGGGTGAATAAAAGTCTTGAGGAAGACACATCTTTTCGAAACCCAAACATTGAAAAATTAAAGAAAAAAGAACCAATAATTTCAACTCCTGTATTAGATCAACCATCAACATCTACTTCTATACCTCCCTTTCCAGAAAGATTACAAATTGATAGAGGTGTAGAAAAACAAATTATGGTGCCTAATTATGATTTCCTAGATGAGCTGAGAAATGTTTTCATTAAGATTCCATTATTACAAGCCATCAAGGAAATTCCAATTTTAGCAAAGACAATAAAGGAGTTGAGCATGAAGAAAACAAGAAAAAGAATAAGAGAGACAAAGAAAATTCAACTGGCAGGAAAAATAGCAAATATCATGATGGGTAAGATTGCTATTCCAAAGTATCTAGACCCAAGAAATCTAGTTGTTAAAATTCACATCAATGGAATTGAGATCCAGAACACACTCATTGATTTAGGAGCAACAATCAATATCATGAGTAGACAAATCATGGATAAACTGAAACTTCCTAATCTTCTCTTTACACCCACATTATTACAATTAGCAGACAGATCTGTGATCAAACCTGATGGGGTAATAGAACACATTCCAGTGTCCCTAGATTCTTGGGAGTACCCTGTGGATTTCATGATCCGAACTCCTAAGAATAATCTAGGAGGACATCCTGTTATATTAGGAAGACCTTGGTTGGCTACAACCGATGCTTTTATTAGTTGTAGATCTGGTGATATGTACATCTCTGATGGTAGTTCAACTAAGAAATTCACTTTGTATCCTCCAGCTAGGACAATTACAGATTTAGATGATACTCAATGGATAGAGGATGAAGAATATTTACAACCTCTCTTCACAATTTCAGAAATTAGTGAAGATAATCAAATTCTGAATACTCTAGAAAACTTTGAATCCTCTTCAGAATACAAACATGAACCATTTCAAGAGGGATCCAACATTGAGTTTTTGTCATCAAGACAAATGTCTCTTCATTCTATGGATAAATTTGGCAGCTCTACAAGTGAGATATTTCCAGGAAAAACTTTGAATATAAACAAGAACCTAGAAAAATCTCAACAAGAAGAGTTAGTCAAGATATTACAGAGACATTCTTCTACATATGCATGGGAGTACACTGACATGAAAGGGATAAGCCCCAAGACTTGCACTCATCACATCTATATAGAGGAAAATTGTAAACCAATCAGACAACCTCAAAGACGGATGAATCCAAATCTTAGGGAGATTGTTAAAGAAGAATTACAAAAATTGTTAAATGTCAACTTCATCTATCCCATTTCAGATAGTTAGTGGGTTTCTCCTTTGGTAATTGTGCCAAAGAAAAATGGTAAATGGAGGGTATGTGTTGACTACCGGGAATTAAACAAAGCTACTCTTAAAGATCATTTTCCCTTACCTTTCATAGATCAGGTGTTAGATACATTAGCTAGCAAAAAGTACTTCTCATTTTTAGATGGGTTTAGTGGTTATAATCAAATCCAAGTAGCACTGGAAGATCAAGACAAAACCACATTTACTTGTCCTTGGGGTACCTATGCTTACCGAGTATTGCCATTTGGACTATGCAATGCACCAGCAACATTTCAAAGGGCAGTACTAGGAATTTTTTCAGATCTAATACATGATTGTGTAGAGGTATATATGGATGATTTCACAGTTTATGGAAACACATTTGAAGAAGCCTTAGCAAACTTGGAAAAAGTTTTAAAGAGATGTCAAGAAGCAAATATTTCACTCAGTCATGAGAAATGTTTCATGATGTTTACTGAAGGTATTGTTTTGGGGCATCACATTTTAGGGGATGGGATTAGAGTTGATGAGTCAAAAGTTGAAGTCATCTCTAACTTATCCATTCCAAGTTGACAAAAATATGTTAGGAGTTTTCTAGGATTTACAGGATATTATCAGAGGTTTATAGAAAAATTCACCAAGATAGCATCTCCACTCTTAAAATTACTTACCAAAGATTGTGAATTCAAATGGAATTTTGATTGCCAGTTAGCCTTTGAAACCCTGAAAACACAAATTTCTGAAGCACCTATTTTAAGGGGACCTAACTGGAAGTTACCTTTTCATATCTCAACAGATGCCTCTGATACAGCTCTAGGAGCAGTATTGGGACAAAAAGACCTGATTCCTTATGCCATCTACTATACCAATAAAAATTTGACTCCTGCAGAGTTAAACTATACTGTAACTGAAAAAGAGTTTTTAGCTGTTGTTCATGCCATAAACAAATTCAGACACTATATAACAGGCTATGAAACTTTTGTTCACACAGATCATTCTGCAATTAGATACTTAATGAAAAAATCAATTACTAATGGCAGAGTCATAAGATGGTTATTGATTTTACAAGAATTCAACATTACCATTCTAGATAGGCCTGGAAAACAAAACACGGTAGCTGATTTCCTATCTAGACTCCAAAACATCAAAGATGACACTCCAGTTGAAGATCAATTTCCTGATGAATATCTTTTTGCAATTTCTACTCAAACTCATTGGTTTGCTGACATTGCTAATTATTTAGTTTCAGGAAAATTTCCTTCAATAATGAATGCAAGAGATAAAAGAAAAATCATTTATGATAGTGCAAAATATTCATGGGTTGCTAATGAGTTGTACAAGACAGGTCCAGATTTGATCATTAGGAGATGTGTTCGGGAAAATGAGATGCCTGAGATTCTCAAAGCATGTCATGATTAACCTTGTGGCAGACACTTTGCTGATAAGAGGACAGCCTATAAGTTCCTTCATTTAGGATATTATTGGCCATCCTTGTTTAAAGATGCTAAAGAATATGTCAAAAGGTGTGACAGTTGCCAAAGGGTAGGGAAGCCTTCTCCTTAAGGTTAGATGCCATTACAACCTCAGGTACATATTGAACCTTTTGAAAAATGGGCTTTGGATTTTGTAGGACCTATTAGTCCTCCATCAAGACAAAAGAGATATATATTAGTTTGCACTGATTATGTTACCAAATGGGTAGAGGCCAAGCCATTATTTTTTGCTAATGAAGCATCTGTAGTTAATTTTCTTTTTGAGGATATTTTTACTTGTTTTGGTGTCCCAAGGGAAATTGTTACAAATCAAGGAGCTCAATTTACATCAAGGCTAGTGGAACAAATGATGGAGAGGTACAAAATCAAGCATAGAAAAACTACTCCTTATCATCCACAAGAAAATGGTTAAGTGGAATCTACTAATAAGGTCATTGAAGGAATCCTAACAAAGATTGTTCATTTACATAGAAGAGATTGGGTAGATAGGCTTCCTGAAGCCTTGTGGGCCTATATAATTACATCGAGAAACACAACAGGCCATAATCTTTATGAACTTGTTTATGGAAAGCAAGTTTTGTTTCCCATACAGTTCCAGATTCAAACTTTCAAAATGGCAGTTCAGCTAGGACTTGATTTAACGGAGGCACAAAAGCATAGATTGGAGCATATTAATGAATTGGATGAGATCAGACAAGATGCAGTTCAGAAAACAAGTCTAGTCCAACAGCAAAGGACTAGATGGCATGACAAGTGCATCAAAGAGAAGAAGTTCAAAGAAGGTGACTGGGCTCTCTTGTTTGATTCAAAATTCAAGGATTTTCAAGGTAAATTTTAAACACATTGGCTTGGGCCATATGAAATTGTTAAATTTTTTGACAATGGAGTAGTAAAAATCAGGACAATAGATGAAGAAGAGGTCACTTTTCTTGTGAATGGTCATAGATTAAAGCTGTATCACAAACCAATCTCAAGAGAAGAATTTGTCAAGAAGTTCCAAGAAAACAGCGATGCGAAGTTAATGAAGAAGAATCTTTCTTCTTCATCAACTTGATTGAATTTTCTGAAGTCATTTCTTTAAAAAAATAAAAAATAAAAATAAAAATAAAAAAATAAAATAAATAAATAAAGTATAAACATGAAAACCAATCACTAATTGGCATGTTTATACAGAAAAGATAGGGTGAAAATCAGAGTCTTTCTGACACTCTAACTTTTCCATTTTGTTTCTGCAAGAAGCTATTACAAAATCATCAGTTCAGATCCATTGCACTTGTGATTGATCTCATTTCATTTCATTCCATTTACTTATCCATCCATACTCCATTTCATTTATTCATTCATACTTCACTTCATTCCATATTTCATTCATCTCATTCCATACTTCATCCACCTCATTTCCATATCAAAATTTAAAGTTTGATGTCTTTCTGCAATTGAATAACACATGTCATGAATTTCAGGCCATTTCTTATACTTTTCCACTCCATTTCATAAATTGCAATCCATCCCACTCCATCGTTCACTTCATACATATCCCATTATACCATGTTTCATCATCTATCTTCACTCATTCCATATAATATTCCACTTATATTCAAAACCACTCCTTTCCATGATTAAAGTTCTTTACAGGTACATTCTGCAGCTAAACAGATATTCTGCAGCTAATCAGACTTTCCACAGCCAGACAGTCATTCCGCAGCTACAGATCCTGAAGGCATTGATCAACAAACATTTGAATTGCAACAAGATGATCCGGTATATCCATGAACAAGAAAAATCAAGAAGGATTATGAAGACCCACAAAGTAATGATTTCCAGAGGAGAACATAGCATATAAAGACCACAAAAAGCAGATGAAAAGAAAAGGTAAAAAGTTCTGATTATAATGGCATATCATAAAAAACTTTAGTATAGTTTTAGTTATGAATCATTCGAAAAGTTGTTTTGATTATTTCTATTGATCATGCCAAATATACCCTCCACAAAACTTTGAATAAAAATCCTTCATTTCAAATCCTATACCCGATCATCATCTAAGCGGTTAAAATGCTGAAGTGATTGACTTTCTCACGTCACCCAGCCAAATCATTTAATGATGATTTTTGAATCCATTGTAAAATATCTCCGCGGTCTTTTCACTCATTGATTTTTTTTCTTCACCTCACTTCATTAACTCGTTCCGTAACCATTCCCTATTACTCCATTCCGTAGCCAACTCTTCATCATTTCATTCTGTAAAACAGAGGTATCTCTATCACCGTGAGCAGAGGTATATTAGTTTGAAAGTTGAAGCCACTGTCACCAAGAAGAAGAGGTATATCAGTTGAAATTTGAAGCCATTGTCACCGTGAAGCAGAGCTATATCAGTTTGAAGATTGAAGCACTGTCACTATGAAGCAAAGGAGTATTAATTTGAAGGTTGAAGTCATTGTCTTCGTGAGCAGAAAGAGTACTAATCTGAAGATTGAAGAAGAAATTATGGGCCTCATCGTGAGAACTGAACCAGTAGGCACAAAATACCTGGAAGGATACCCTCAAAGCAGAGAAATGTTGCAACAAGTAGGATGGCTGCAATTCCTTGAAAAATTTGATGGCTTCCACAAAGAAGTTACTAAAACGTTTGCAAGGTCATTCAAAGGAGCCGAGGTTGAAGTTGGAGATATTAAATTCACTGTCACAGAGGTTTTTATTGCAGAAGCAACATGATTGCTTAGACATGGAGAAAGATGGTGTAAGAACAGAGAATTTCATAATGAATCATGGAAGCAAATCCTCAAATCACCAGGTATGGATGTCACTGTGTTTAAAAAGGGGATTCCAAGCTCTGCATTAAAGAATAAATGGAGAAACATGTTGTTTATCCTACAAAAATTTATCACTTGTGAAGGTAGATATGGTACTTTCTATGTTTACCATATTAGGTTGATAATGCATTTCCTAGAAGAAGAGCTTAATTTACCCTATTTCTTGCTTCAAAGTTTGAAAAAGATGGCTTCAAGTGTTCAAAGGAGAGTCCAATTCCTAGAAACAACTCTATACCATCATGGCTTGGTTAGGATTCTAATTGAACACCATTTAGCCAAAACAAAAGATACTTGGGATAATTTCTTGGTGAGAAATCACTTTGAGGAACCAAAAGAGCCTTCACCTGAACATCAGCCTACAAAGAGAAGCAGAAAATGGAGAGCCTCTAAAATTGAAACTGACAAAAAAATACAGGAAAGTAGTGAAGAAATAATCTCTAAGAAGTTGACTCAGATTAAGAGACAGCTTAAGGAAGAGAGGGTAATCAGAGAATTTGCCACAGAAAAAGGAGAGGGACCATCCTAGCCGAGAAGGAGCCATAGACTCAGGGGGAAACTAAGGAAAACATAGATCAAACAAACCGGGGTGATAAACATAGAAGATGAGGAAACATCTATTGAAGAAGATGTTGAAGAATATTTTGATGAAGAAGCCCCTGAAATTGATCCTGCACAGCAATAAATTTATAACTATGTTGAAACATTGGAAAGGAAAGCTTCAGAGAGTAGAGATAGAACCCCTAGTCCTCCACTGTCCGAAATAGACGTGTTAAGAAGAGATAGGTACGAGCTGGAAGTACTTAATAGACATATCAGGACTGAGAATGATATTCTAAAGGAACAAGTCAAACTAAAAACCAGTATGAACTCAACCCTGTCTCTACAAATGGACAAAGTGGAAAAGGCTAATGAAAAGTTCAAAAGAGGAACAAGAAGTTAATCAGAGCACTTACCAATTTAAGGTTCAAGTTAGTCATTAGGAAGCCCAGAAGACCTTTAACTTCCAGGCAAAGAAGAAGAAGAGGGTTGGATGTTCTTGCAGAAGTCTCTGAGTTTATGGAATAAGTTGCATGAGGACATGCAAGAAGTCAGCAGTGGGGGTATGTTGAGCCCCAAGATTGTTCTTTCTTCCATCATACTTCACTCCATTTTATTTTGTCCATTTTTATCCCAGGCTCAAATGATCAATGAAATTAGTTAAAATTACTTTAAGAATGAATATCATGGCTAACTTGCTAGGTTTTGTAATTTTTTCATTGTAATGCATTTTGAACTGAAACTAGCTACAGAATGCAGACATTCCATAGCTAGTTGCCAATTCTGCAGCTCTCTTCACGTTCAAGCATGTTCCAGGTGTCCTCTCAAAAAAAGCCACACATGGGTGTATTCCACATCATGTCCTCAGCGTTTGTTTCTCACCATGAAGAATGAATGGAATTCTGGATGTGGTTTTGTACATGGGAACTCACACAAGGAGGTAGACTCCTAATAGGACAAGGACAGTCTAGATGTCCTTTGTCACTTTACGATGCCATCTTTAGAGTTCTAGTATGATTTTGATATGAAAATACAATGATCCCAGTATTATCTCAAGTTCTGTTATGAAGATTTTTTATAAATGTATTCGAGAAACCGAGAGACTAGTTCTAGATTTTGATTAGATTTTTTGGATTGACTGCTATATTTCTGAAGACCGAGAATACTCTTTTTTAAGTTATTTTCTTTTAATGAAGAATACAACATTTCTCTAAACTCATTGAGTTGATCTTGAGCTAGATTTCGTGCTACTCGGGTGGTAGAGGGCCCCTGCCTCCTGAGCAGCTTTACTTTTTTGCAATTTAGATAAGTATCTTAGTTTGTTTTCAAGTTTTTTGAAGTTTATGTTCATAGTTAATCTCATTAATCATTATAGCTATACTTGTTCTAAGAAACTCTTCCAAAAGATCATTATAATGAATAAGAAATGGCTGCAGTGTTATAGATTTTATTTGCAATTCATTTCGTTCATTATCACAGTTAAACTTACTCTAGTAAACTCTTCCAAGATATCATTATGATGACTAAGGTATAACTATGATACTGTAGGTTTCAGTTGCTTGTTTACACTAAGTAGCATAGCTAATATTACTCTTAAAAAGCTCTTCCAAAACATCATAACAATGAGTAGGAAATAGCTGTAATGTCTTAGTTTTTAACTGTATTTTATTTCAGTTTTCATGTTTGTATTTCAATTGCATCGAATTGTACAGTTAGGATTGTTCTAACAAGCTCTTCCAAAATACCATTCATGATGAACGAAACAGGCTGTATAATTCCATAGATTAATTGCATGATAACTTAGTTAGAGTACTTCGGAGGCAAATTGCATTTAATTCATGCTTTGTTATTTCGTTTCAAGTTTGATAATGGATTTTTAGTCTAGCACTGTTCACTGTAGACTAGTAGCACCTTAGTTCAGTTCCAGCTTGGCTCACTGTATTTACATTCCAAGATTAGTTACCATCAATTTCATTTTAAATTGCATTAGTTGTTAAACATAAATACCAGGGTCTTCATTATTTACAAAACTTCTTTTGTTCCAAACCTATATCAACTCATAATCATCTGGAAAGAAGATAGTATCAGTCTAAGGCCTAGAGTACTTTTGCAACCTTTTTACCATTTCACAAACAAGCCTTTCCTCAAAGACTATTCTAAAAGGAAACCTATAACTTTTGAGTGAGTTTTAGTGATGTTAAACTAAGTTGCAGAATAGAATTAAGAGCTAGTTTTAGAGTAGAGATCTTATGATGTTACAAATGTTCTTTTCCAAATATGTTTTAATAAACCTTTAATCATGGATGAGATGTTGTATCATTATAAGTTGATTGTTTAAATTGTTTAGTTAGGAGAATTTTATTTACACTTAGCTGCCCATTTCTCAAGCTCTTCCAAAACATCTTTAAAGAATGAATTGGAAAAGTTAAGTTCATGTTGTGATTTATTTTCTTGAAGTCATTTTCAAGATTTGTATTTTGTTAAGTCATAGTTTAGGTTTGGTTCTATTTCAGTATTTGCATTTGTCATTTGTTATCCATAATTTTGGCTTCACTCTGTTTTTAACCAGTAGCTTCTTCCCACCAGCATTTAGTTCTTTCCCTTGCAAACATAAAATCATAAAAAACCAAAAACATCATAAAATTCTAGACACAACGAAGAGACAATTACATAGGCACATATAGTGCACCGCACTTCAACAGTTTACCAACCCTGGTTGACAATTAAATGAACTCAATTTAGGAGACTAGGTTGAGCGCAAACAATCCATTTCTAAAAGAATGGTAATTTTCTTTGAAGTTTTTCCACATAAAATAACTCTGTTGCATATTCAGTTACTTTTTCAATTTATATTGAATTCCACGAATGCCATTTTCCAAGCAATGTTCATCTCAAGTAGTATAGGACAACAACATGACTGCATATTGATTGCAACTAAGAAACAAATCAAACTCTACTCACATAGAATTGCACAATTTGCATTTTAGAATACTGCACATCCATTAAAGTGCAAGTTCAATAGTAAATATGACTCATCATGAAGGCTTGCCATCTCTTACAATGGAAATTGCATGTTCTAGTATCTAGACTAAATTATAATGCAAATTATTGAATCAATGATCTTAAGTCACGCCCCACTCCAATTGAATCACTAGATAATGACAACAGTCTTACCTTTAAGATTTGATTTTTCCTATGAAATCAGACACACGTTTCCAGGTACACAGATAAAGGAAAATGAATTCCTTCCCTATAACATAAGAAACTATATCCATATAACTGTAACTTGAAAATTTCCACTTTCCTTCCCATCGATTAAGTCAATCATGCCTCAATCACATACAGGAATACTAACACAAAAGAGTAGCGAAGCCCAAAATTTACATATCAAACATCTCCCAAGTCCTGAACAAGCCCTCGCACTGATTCTTGTACCATTTTTTTCATTATAAACATTCACACATGCATTGTCGTGATCCATTTCTAAAAGAATGGTCATTTTCTTTGAAGTTTTTCCACAGAAAATAACTCTGTTTCATATTCAGTTACTTTGTCAATTTACATTGAATTCCACGAATGTCATTGTCCAAGCAATGTTTCATCTCAATTAGTATAGGACAACAACATGACTGCATATTTATTGCAACTAAGAAACAAATCCCCGATTAACATAAACAAGATGAAATTTTGATGCGAACGATTAGCTTACTTGTGATATAAGAGATCGCCAAAGAAGAAACCCCGGCCATCGCAAAAGAGACCTTGATCCTTGCTCTGTATTTGTCCAGGGCCAAGTCCAGCAAAATTATCCTCACCCCACCAAGCAAGAACATAAACCTTGATGAGATCCCTTCGATAATATATTTCCCATTCACTCTTTCGGAGAGGAAGACCACTGGTTTTATGTTCTCGTGACAGGATCCTGCACGCTGCCAAAGCCTTGTGGCTTGACGATGACATCATAGATGAAGCCGGAGACCACCAAGAAATAGGTGGCCAAGACGAGGGAGAAGACATTCATGGCTGAGTGCAACGAAAAGGAGGGCACCTTCAGGTGCATGCAGGGTACTCTGAGAGCATTGTAACGAAGATTCAGGATGAGAAGCAAGGGATCCATTGTAGATGATGATGATAAGTCTTCGCTTGACGATTCCGAGCTCTGCTGATGAAAATTCACAGATGAAAAACCAAAGAAGTTTCGTTTTACCATTTATTTCCCCGACCCCCTTAATAAAGAAGAATTGTGGGACTTTACCAGAAGTTTCCCTGTAAAAAGCTAGCTTCAATGTGCGGTGGTGGAGAGAGCTCTTATGTGGGATGGTAAATAATATTAGCATAAGCAATCGTAGGAAGGTTCTTGAGTTTACCCATCAGCAACCTTCATGAATCTATCTTCCCCTCCCTTTATTTTCCAGGTTACTCGATTCGACTGACTGGCATCTAAATAGGGAAGCTCGTGCCAAAGCTGGCTCAACCTTGGATGAGTAGCCAATGTTTTTGGTTGCATTATAGCGACAAAACCCCTACGAGTAGTTGCCACACTAGTCTCTTGTAAGTAGAGGAACGTCTGTCGACATTTTTCCAGTGACGGGGTTTTACTCAGGGATGGAATTTAAATGACCGAATTGAGATGAAGATTTAAGCTTCTGCCTAAGAAATTTGTCATTTCCCTCGGTCACTTGGGTTTTTGATGTGACCCTGAGGTATTAGTTACGTGGCCTTTTAGGTTGGGTTAGCCCGAAATGATGTTGGCCAGATAATGAATCCATAAAACATATAGACAAAATTCATCATTTCAATAATTTAAAACTAAATTTAATTACATTTTGATTAAAATTTATGGAAGAAAATGCATTTCATTATGGGAAACAAATATATCCTATACAAATTGAAAAAAATCTATTTTGATAGAAGGATCTGATACTTTCCATTCATTTAGTAGGTTTTAGGTTATTTTTTATTTAATTTAGAGACTCTCAAAACTGATGTTTTGGTGAAAATTTTATTGGAATTTTGTTCATATTATCACTTTCCACTAGAATTTTGGAGAAATCAATTGCCACCATGACTTTCACTTAATTTTAGATAAACTAATATCACTTTATTTCCACTGATATCATTAAGCATTGTTCATTTCAAATAAATGTTTTTGTGTACCTAAATTAGCAACCAAGGGTTTAGTTTCCATGGTAGTGGTTCAAGCTTACATACATGTTAGCTAACTCTAATAATATTATCTTGTAACAAGTTTATAAATTGATTCAATTGATCTCATTTTTATGTTAATAACTCAATCACCTAAATATTGGTGGTGAGATTGAAAATGGGGTTGTTCTATAATGTTCATGAAACATGAGCCTAATATATATTCCACGTGGCTTTATTTTAACCTTATCTTGATAGTTATTTGAACAAAATATTTTGTCCAAAAAAAACCCATGTCTCCCTGTGGTGAACCCTATGAAAGTTGATGGTAAGGCCATAGAGAGTCTTTTTTGTATAATCACTAATGATGGGGGGTATACTTGTAAGTAGAGTATTAATATACTTGAGAGTTTAGAACTCATGGATATCCCACTATAGATGAGTTAGAACCCTAAAATGTGTGTTCTAGTTTTTTCCCTAGCCAAATCTAGATGGCCTTGGGCAATGACTTTATGTTGCTAGTGACCCTTGTTGGTATTATATGGAATGCAATCTTGTTAGGAAAACATCTTCCTTAGGCCATAGAGTTTCATTCTTCTTTGATTGTTGTTCATGTTGAAGTGTTTTTCTTTTTGTGAAAGAAATGCAATGAAATCTTATTTTATGTTAAACAGCCTTCATAAAATTTCTCGTGGTATGATAGCACACTAATTTGTATGAACCTACACTTGTAGATTATAACACAAGTGCAAAGGAGTTAGATAAAAGGGGGGTATTTATAGCAACTACTAGAATTATAGGGTGTTGCCCCTTGCAACATGAGTAAGGAGCATCTTGGCCCTTTCACCACCTATTCAAACTATATTTTTAATGTGATGATAATAGGTTGTGTCACATGGTCAATGGGAATATTTGTTAAATTAAGGGATGCAAACACAACTAGCCTCATTCTTTAGTGAATAACAACAAATTCTTGAGTATTGTGTCGAGCATTGTTTTAGGCATTGAAGACTCCTAAGACATGATCCTTTGGTTACTATTGGAGTCTATTCGAGGGGGTAAGGCACATAATTGAGTTGGCATGTTAGTGTAAGACATAAATCCAATAGCTAGGTTCCAGGGTGTGCCAACATATGCTAGGAAGTGTTAGGGAGACAAAAGGGAGAACTAGGTCAAATTAATGCATGGAAATGAATGAATAACAGTTTGTGACAGGAGGTGTCAGTGAGTTCCAGTTGTGTTAAGGAGGGAGTGAAAAGTTATGTTAGGCATTGTTAAGGCATGCTAGAGTCAAGGGAGACATGCCAAGATGTGTCAGGTGTCAGGGTGTGTCAATGCATGCTAGGGAGTGTTTGGGAGTGCTAGGGAAACACAACGGAGCACTAGTTTGAAACGCATTGAAATGAATGAATAAGAATGTGTGTCAGGGAGTGTCAGTGAGTTCTAGGTGTGCTAAGGAGGGAGTGACAAGGTATGCTAGGTATTTCCAAGGAATGTTAGAGTTCCAGGGCAACATGCCAAGATGTGCCAAGTGCTAGGGTGTGTTAATGCATGCCAGGGAGTGTTAGTGAGTGCCATGGAAACACAAGGGACAAATAGTTCAAAATTCATGGAAATGAACGAATAAGAGTGTGTGATTGGGAATATCTGTGAGTTGCAGGTGTGCTAAGGAAGGAGTGACAAGGTTATATGTTAGTTAGTGCTAAGGCATGCTCAAGTGCCAGGGTATGTCAGGGAATGGTAGTGTGTGTTAGGGAGTGCCAAATGCCAAGGAATGCAGGGGATACTAACATGTGCCACATAGTGCCAAGAAATTTTAAGATTCGCCATGTGATATGTCATGTAAATATGTAAATTGCGTTGCTAATTTTTTTTACTACCATGGTTGAATGTGAGCCTTGCATTGGTAACTTGTTAAGTGGCATGAGTTGAGATTGGACATGAGTAGCATAGGATGACTTATAGGTAGTTCTTAAGTGAACAAGGCATATGTTGAATTTTCACTACACATGAGAATTTTGGTTTGGTCTTAGAATCTTTGATTCAAACACACTAAAGTGCCACAACATATCTACTTTAATGCACAATGAAATATACACACATCAGGGAATCAACTAGTGCACATGAAAATTTTTAACTTTTTCAAACCTTCTTCATTATACTACAAACTATAATACAACAAGCTAGAACTCCTGTACTAGGGATCATGACCCTTTACAATCACATTGATACAAGGAATACAACTAGGGCTTCGTGTTAGTCCTTTGAAAACCAATCTATGAACAAGACAACATTTGACCTACTTGTTGATGGTGGCCACACACAACCCTTTCAGTCCACGTGTCCTGAACACATATGGAAGGTCCTCTTGCCTCCCATTATGAAACTCCTTAATCTCCCTCTATCAATGAGCTCAACTCCTTTAGGTTACTGAACTCAGCTAAAAAAACTCTGTCGTCTAGCTACCTCCTTTTTCCTTCAAGTTCAACAACACTTAGGGTCTTTGATCAATTTTTCAAAACTCCGTTTTTGAACATCTCTTTGGTCTGCCCACTTTTTCCATACTACTACTCCATGATGAAAAGTATAGGGTTATGAATTTTTCCCTTCTTCTCACTAAATCAATCCTCTGCAATACAGTGAACTAGGTATAGTTGGTTGGCCCACTTGACTGCTACTTTAGTCCTTCAAAGTTTGCACATCGTTATATGCAATACACCTGCCCTTCTACCAATCGTGTTTTCCTTCACAAGTATAGAACTTAGGGCTCTTCTTTGACAGTGACCTAAAAACCATCCAACTATACTTAGACTTCCATCAATTTTCCCAACCACAATCAATCCTTTTATTGGTCTAGGGCCCACGACACTGCCCTCATCTAGGGCTCTTCAAATTTTCCACCTAACAATGATCTGATTCCTCCCAAAATCATTGTTCTTGTGTTCCAATTTCTTTTTTGTCCAGTATATGAATAGATCTGAACTACTCCTTTTATATTCCTTCTAACAATTTGTAGATGACTGAACTTGGGTCAAAAATAATCCACTAATTATCCATTGAATAATTTTTATAGGTTGCATCATATCTCTGTCCAAAACTCTATGGAAAGTCCACTGAAATAAACTCATCTTCATCTCAATCCATTCTTCATATGCCACATTTCTTCTGCTCAGGTTCCACCCTCCTTTGGATCTGTTATCTCCACAAATAGTTCTGCAAACCATATTCCATATCTGTGGTTTATATTGAAGAGATAAACCTCACTCTAAGGGTCACAACCCCTCTTCTTCTACGCATATTTGTCACAGTCTTAAGGGCATACCTTATGGACTAAACATGCTAGGAAACCACCATAACTAGGGAATTATACTTTTTTTCTAATTTCTTTAGAGCAAACCCTATCCACCTAGGGAAAAAACAACAAATATTTCCTCCTTAAGAGACTAAGCCTAGGTCATATGGATCCATAGATTTTGGGCATTTATTTGAATGAATCTTGACTTGAACTTAAGATCTCTATGACCCTCAAACTAGGGTTACCTCAATCAATATTATGCTTGCAGCTACTTCTGTTCTAACCATAAATTCCAGTGCATGCCCTCCTTCATTTGTGTTGTTATTTATCACAGACCTTGCGGCCTACTAACCACCACAAGACAGAGTCTCAACCCTCTTTGCTATTTTAGAATTTGATGTGGCCTTCACACAAAGAGACCATTGAAATCACATGCCCATATTATCATAAGCATTTTAACTTTTTTTATGTCTATCTCTCTATTGTTTCTTGCCCCATTTGAAATGTCATCCTTATTTGCTAGGTGTTTTCTTCAATATAGTGTGAATATTTTTCCATCACACAACTTTTGTGGGGTTTGTCTACGCAAATAGCTTATAAGGCCCATTCATCAAGGTATTTGATGAAATGAAATGATTATCGATGATCACCAACTAATGGTACCTGCAGAGATTTACTCTAACAATTTTACAATTTTTCTGTGCCAACAATTATACAACATTTTAATCTCATGAACTAGTCTCCTTTGTTCTCTTAGTTGATGCTATAAGCACTTATTGATGTTGTCAAAGCTTTTACTCTCTAGTCCCATTGAGCTATTTAAGTTATTTGTGGACATTGATCTATTTTCATTTCATTTATTCAATTTTTATGAGTGTTATGCATTACCTTTGGCTAGTGACTTCTTTCTTACCTATTATTTTTCTGCTTAAGCATTCCAGACAGCCAGAGTCGCAGGGGTAGCAGGAGCCATGCGGTCCAGCCAGAGCCCAGCAGGGGCATAACAGAGGTAGCAAGAGCCACGCAGGGCTGACGCAAGCCCAGTCAGGGAAGCACAGGGGCAGTGTAAGCCCTTCAAGTGTGACATAGGCCCTTACTGCGCAGTGTAGAGGCCGACGCAAGCTAGTCAAGCTGACATAGAGGGATTCAGAGCAGCGTATTATTACCGTTTTTATTTCTCTGCTGGGTGAACCAGTTTTGGTGCCCAGGATTGTTGTACTTAGAAATTGCATAATAATGAAAACCCTCCAGAGCTAGCTACACCGGTTTTCCTACATTGGGTTTTTTCCGGGAACAGTTGTCCAAAAAATCCATGTGTCACTTTTTCTATGAGCATTTTATTCAGTATTTGATCTGTATGTGTAGGTTGTTAGTGGTATTTACTATTTACTTCACTAATTTATTGATATTTCATAAATTAAATTGTAACTTAATTCAAGTAGGATAAGTAAATCAAGATACTGTAGTAGGGTTTCTTAGATTAAGAAATTTTCACATTCCCTAGGTCTAGCCCCATTAGGTCACCTAGGGCAACAATTTCCCATGAATCTAGCTAGAGGAAAACTTCTATCTCCTAGAGGCAGTTGTGTTGCTGGGTGCCCTCACTCTCCTCAGAACTTGGGCCAATTCCGATGGTGGAATCTCCGGATACCTCAAGCCCTAGCTCTAGGATCAAGTTTTTCCTAGGTGTTCCCAAGGATAGAACCTAGTAGGATCAATTTGACCTATCGAAGTAAAAACTCATGTCTAATTCTTTCCCATCACCTTGTCTAGGATAGGAACATCATTGGTTGCTAAATTCCATCCCCGAACCTGGGTTGGGTCCACTTGGCCCCGTGTGGTCCCATTTGGTGTCAAAGGCCTTTCATCAAGTATCATTTGGGAATCCAAGTTCCCAAAGGATTTTAGGGATTCAGAACTTCCTTCATAAGTCTTGTTATTCTCCCTCAACCCTTCAACCCCACTCCTCTCTCCATAGAAGATAAATTCCCTTGCTTAAAAGGAAATCAAGTCCCACTCTTTATTTTATCTTAGTTAAGGGTTTCGAGGGTCACAACCCACCTATTCATTGACCTATACTCTACAAGTGACTTCCTAAACTACTGAGACTCCACCCATCAGTGAAATTCGTTGAAGAGCAAGGAGCCTTAGCTGTGGTGACAATGGGCTAAGCCTCTATCATTTCCCTTGTCCTAGTAGTTTCCCTCTTAGGAACCCCTTTTAGGCCCACGACTAGTTTGAGTGGTAACAAGTTGTTTAGAATTGCATTTGTGAACAACTCTTTGATATGCCCTATTTTGAAATACTACGGCTCCAAGATGAGAAGTCCAGGGCTATGGAGATTTCCCTTCTTCTCACTGAATCAATCCTCTACAATATAGTGAACTAGGGCAAGTTGGTTGGCCCACTTGACTGTTACTTTAGTCCTTCAAAGTCTGCACATCCTTAGGCCCTATACACCTTCCCTTCTACCAGTTTTGTTTTCCTTCACTAGAACAAGAGTCAAGGCTCTTCTTTGACAGTAACCTAACAACCCTCCAACTGTACTTGGACTACCATCAATTTTCCCAACCACAATCAATTATTTTTACTGATCTAGGGCCCACAATATTGTCTTCATCTAGGGCTCTTCAAATCTGCCACCTAACAATGGTTTGAGTCCTCTCAATATCATTGTTCTTGTGTATCGAAAATTTGATCTTTGTTGTCCAATATATGAACAAATATGAACTACTCCTCTTATCATACTTCTAACAATCTGTAGATGACTAAACTAGGGTCACAAATCAGCCACTAACAGTCCATTTACTAATTTTTTATAGGTTTCTTCAGATATTTGTCTAAAACTCTATGGAAAGTCCACCAAAATCAACTCCTCTGCATGTCAATCCATTCTTCATATGGCACATCTCTTCTGCATGCTCAATCTTCTGCTCAGGTTCCACCCTCTTTTGGATCTATTGTCTCCACACATACTAAATCTGCAAACCATCTTCCAGATCTGTGGTCTTTATTGCATAAATAAACCTCGCTCTAAGGGTCACAACCCGTCTTCTTCTACGCAAATTTGTCACAGTCTTAAGGGCATACCTTATGAACTAAACATGCTAGGAAACTATCCTAACTAGGGCATTATACTTATGTACTTCTAATTGTTGTAGAACAAACCCTATCCACACATAGAAAAAACATGACTCTTGCCTCAATAAGAGACTCGACCTAGCTCATATGGATCCATAGATTCTGGGCATTTCTTTGACTGAATCTTGACATGAACTTCAGATCTCAATGTCGACCCTCAAACTAGGGTTAACTCAGTCAATATTACGCCTGCGTCGACTTCTGTTATGGCTCTAAATTACAGTGCAAGCCCTCCTCCATTTATGTTGGTCTTTATCACAGACCTTGCGGCCTACTAACCACCACAAGGAAAGATGGTATCAACCCTCTCTTCTATTTCATGTAGAAAATCTAACCAACGAGATTCAATCTAATCTTGTAATCATGTACTAAAACAAGATACCGAATCCTTCCTACAATTTGTGGAAACAAAACACAATCGCACAATCACATATAAGTAAGAGAAACAAGTTATCAATCGCACAACACAAGATGTATCTGGGGAAGAAACTACTCAAAACCCTCTATCTCTATTTTGTATTAAGTCAAGGAATCATGAAACAATACAATGCTTAATCTCTCTTGAGATTCTCCAACACTCTGCCAATTGTCTCCTGCTGATCTAGGAAAAATTGGTCTAGTACTTAGCCAATTCTCAGCCTTCCTTCAACCTGCCTTGCTCACGTAATTCCTATGGAATTATCTCCATATTAATTAGGAAAATCAACCTTCCTTGATTGCATAATCCATCATGGCATCCCAATGAGTTTATAATTTCACATGGGAAATTTTCTATAAATACAATTGATAGTTATGTTCATCTGAACTGTGTTACAATAAGGATCAAGGGTCTTTTTATTATTTAAATTAAGTTAAAACCCTAACCCGAGGAGATGTAACACCAAGAGTTTATGGGCCCCGTTGGGGTTAGTTGGGCAGCCACTTCCCGGGTCGTAACTTGGTCATATGATCTTCGTTTGACGCACATGATACCTTGTTAGAAATATCTCTCCGAGGACTACAACTACTAATGTGATTTCAAGGAAATCACCAAAAATTTCATGCCCAAAAAACGTTGTTTGGGGCCTCAAAATAGCTTCAGAAGTTCAGGACCCGAAAAACTGCAAAAATAGTAAATTGTGCTATAATTAAGGAAACTGAAAAACTGAAAGAGACAATGGCGAGGGCCCAAGTGGAATAGGTGGGTGGCCACCAATATCCACCTCGATCACCTTAAATCAAATTTCTTGAGCTAACTCAATCATCATGACATAGTTAACTGACACAAGTTGGTATGAGATGAAATTACAATTTATTGTCCAATTTATTCAAGGGAAAAATAAATTAGACACCTCACATTCCTCACTCCTAGTACATCAAAATTCCTCACCAGTGTGGATGCATTTTTTTGTCCTTTCTAGTTTCCAATTTCACTGTTTCTTGCTGCAAATTTTAACACTCCCTCTCAATAAGAAAGGAATTCAATCTATCCCCATCTGGTACCTTTGGAATGTTCTACATGCTACACTTCTCTAGTGTTGTTTTCACCTACAAATCCTGAAACTGAATAGCCTCCGAACAACTAAATCAGTATAATGCATATGTCATTAAAATCTTCTAACTACTACTAGCTACTGCACCTGTCTAGTACTGGATTCTCTATGTTGCTGCTGACATCTGCATCCGTGCGCTTTGAACTGTTGCTAACTCTGATTTGTGCTCCAGTATTTGACATCTGTCACTCTGATTTCCGTCTTGCTCACATCTGAATACATCAACCTCACTAATCCTTCCTACTATTGTTGTACTGTGGGCTCCTTGTAGCCAAGTTCGATCCATGAGACATGCCATCTCAATGGACCTTGCCCAAATTTCTTAACTTGGAATTATGTCTACACATCACCCCACCTTACACCTCAAGGTATGGTTGCTCCCTCTTCCCATCTGGCTCGAAATTTCCCCCTCATGGAGGTCTCTTCTTGAGTGGAGTACGCTTCCACTCGGTCTCCTCTCTGCTTCTCCAATTGTGGTAGCTACTCCACAACCTTTTGAGACTGCTTCTCATGAGGATGCATGTTGAGAGGTAATTTATGCTCCCTCTAAACCACCAAGTCTCTAACTTCTGCCTTTCTCCTCAAAGCTTTGCATGCATATGGTACCTCAAGTGCATATAGGTTCTTGACTCGCGCACAATGTAATTGTCCCGACATTACAAAAATTTTCTAAAAAAGAGTTGATTTTAAATCGATGATATCTCCCTCATCTGAGCTCCGATTCGACCAAAATTTTTTTTCTTTTTTTCTTTTTTTCTTTTCATTTGGGTAGATTTTCACAAGGAATCCAAATATTCTACTTGTTTTTGAAAATTTTACACCAAAATCTTCAAATATTCTCTGCAAACTCGCCACCCAAAAAATTCCTGCTCTGATACCATGTAGAAAATCTAACCAACAAGATTCATTCTGATATTGTAATCTACTAAAACAAGATACTGAATCCTTCCTACAATTTGTGGAAACAAAACATGATCACACAATCACATATAAGTAAGAGAAATAAATTATCAATTGCATAGCAACATGATGTATTTGGGGAAAGAAACTACTCAAAACCCCTCTATCTCTATTGTGTATTAAGTCAAGGAATCATGAAACAATACAATGCTTAATCTCTCATGAGATTCTCTAGCACTCTATTAATTGTCTCTCGTTGATCTAGGCAAACTCAATATAGTAGCCAATTCTCATCCTTACTTCAACCTGCCTTGCTCATGCAATTCCTAGGGAATTAACTCCTTATTAATTAGGAAAATCAGTCTTCCTTGATTGCGCAATCCATCATGGCATCCCAATGACTTTATAATTGCACATGGGAAATTTTATCTGAATACAAATGATAGTTATGTTCCCTTTAACCTTTGCCTCAACTCGGTATTCCTCGAAACTGACATGCATGCAACTATTAATAGAGAATTATCAGTTATCTGATTGATCACTCATTGTGAATTTCTAATTTAATTCGCTGGACCTCTCGCTAGCTCATCACTCATTTAGAACTAGTTAAATTTATTTTAACTCATTTTGAGTTAATTACACTTGCACCCCACTAATGCATCAACTTCAACTGGACCCCAAAAATATTAGAATCCCTCTAAATGCCTCATCTTAGACCCTCAACTCGAATTTCTTGAGCTAACTTGATCATCATGACTTAATTGTTATGAGATGAAATTACAATTTATTTAATGGAAAAATAATTTAGACGCCCCACATTCCTCACTCCTGGTGCATCAAAATTCCTCACCAGTGTGGGTGCATTTTTTTTTGTCCTTTCTGGTTTCCAATCTCACTATTTCTTATTGAAAATTTCAACATTTTAGAATTTGCTGCGGCCTTCACACAAAGACACCATTGAAATCACATGCCCAGATTCTCATGAGAAACCTACCTTAAGCTTGATATGCCAGAAGAGAAGCAACAATATTCCATCCTACTTCCTAGCGCAAACCAACCATTAAGGTATGCAACATTCTTCTGAGCCCTCACATGATGATCTTGCTCTTGGAGGATGATCATGACCTCCCTTTAGCAACCCTTACTCGGCCCTCGTACTCAACCTACTTTAGGACTATATCTCTCTTCACCCCCTTGATGTGCCAGATAGTGGGAATACATGTCAAACATGCTAAGATGTGCCAAGTGATAAGGCATGCCAAGATGTGCAAGGGTGTGTCAATGTGTGTCAGGGACTGTTAAGACAACAAAATGGAGAAAAAAATTAAACTACAAGGAAATGAACACATAAGAGGGTTAATAAGTCATCAATTTACCTTTTCCAAGAGGGGCATGCTAAGCCCACCATCACTAAGCAGCAATAGGTGCCAAGTGAAATGTATTAGTGCATTCTAAGTGCCAAGTATTCCTTTGTTGCTTCTCATCTGCTTTCCAACAATTGATCATGACAAATAAATTTAATATTAAACCATGCCAAATCACACCAAGGCATCTCAACGTATTCCATACATGCTAAGACTTTCCAAGCACCAACACGTCCCAAGCACCAATATGTGTCAGGGACTAATGTTATGCATGTTATGAAGTGGAAGGGAATGTTGAAGAGTGCTAAGGTGTGCTAGAGAGTGGTAATGCATGTTGATGAGTGTTAAGGAGTACTAGGAAAAAACATTAAGGGAGCACTAGGTAAAAATTCATGGAAGTTAATGAATATGAGGAACGTGTATTGCCAGAGACTAGTGTTAATGAGTGTTAGTTGTCATGCCAAGGAGAGAATGACAAGGTATGCTAAGCATTGGTAAGGCGTGCTATGGAATATAAAGGCATGCCAAGAATTCCCAAAGTCTGCTTGGGAGTTCCAGGGTGTGCTAATTATATCATATGCCAATTAATAGTGCCAAGATATGCCAATACATGCTAGGTGCTAAAGATGTGACCAGGGTGCCAAGGTATGTCAATATGTGTCAAGGAAACAAAAGGAAGAACCAATAAGAGGGTTAATAAGTCAGGACTTTATCTTTTTGAAAAGGGGCATGCTAGGCACAATAATAATAGGTCCCAATACATGCCATGTGGTATTGTGTGCCAAGTGCTAATGTATGTCAATGCATTCAACCAAGGCATTCTAGGGCATTGCTAGGGACTATATGCAGCATGCCAACACATGCTAGGATAGTTCCATGTTGTGCTAGCGCATGCCACCATGTGCTTGGGCATCAGTGTCATCACAAGATGTTCTAGGTACAAAGATGTTCCAAGACATGTGGGGTGCTGGGAAATGTTAGTGTGTGCCAAAGCATTAATTTTAGGTGTGCCCAGATTGTTGAGGATCAAAAGGTCTTTCTCATTAATAGAAATGCCAGAGCTTGATTATGTATTTAATAATATATTTCCTACACACAATAGTGGAACTTTATCTAAATGGATTTTTCTAGATAATAAACTTAATATATATGAATCATGTGTCGACTCATAGGAAATCTCTATTCGACTAGTCATTACTTGAGGGAAATGATACACACTAATTATTTCTTAAAAAATTGATTGACCCTAATGACTATGGCCTTGGAAATATTATAAAAAATAATCCACAATAATGGTATTAAATTGTTATCTTTTGACAAAAAATATATTAACAGGCACATAACATCATCAAAAAATCATTGGAATGATCAATGACGATGGACATTTTTTGACCGTCACCAAAAGTAACAAAAAGAGTATTGGTGAGGGTCATTAAAAGTTCGTCACTAGAAGTGTCACCAAAGAGATAATTAGTGATGGGCCCTTAATGACCCTCACCAAAAGTGTCATTGAAAATGTCTTTGGTGACAGACCATAAAGGACCATCACTATATACACTTACAGTGGCAGTTTTTTAATGATCAATGACGACGGACATTTTTTGACCGTCACTAAATGTAACAAAAAGAGCATTGGTGAGGGTCATTAAAAGTTCGTCACTAGAAGTGTCACCAAAGAGAGAATTAGTGATGGGTCTTTTACGACCCTCACCAAAAGTGTCATTGAAAATGTCTTTGGTGACGGACCATAAAGGACCATCACTATATACACTTATAGTGACGGTTTTTTAACGACCATCACCATATGTGACATTGGTGACGGACCTAAAAGGTCCGTCACAAGCATGACCCTCACCAATGTGATTTTTTCTTGTAGTGATATCTTCCTCAGCACAGAGGGATAACATAAGAATGGTGACTGCTTCAAACGCAGTGCACAGTAGCTAATCTCTGTTCAGTCAAACAACACTCTGTCTCATTTAAAAATCAACACTGCTGTGTTCTTCTCTTTCTGCGCTGCTGTGCAGAATAAAAAAAGATGATATAATACCCAATACAGACTCGCAGGTCTTTCCTTTTTATATGCCGCGCATATATATATTAAAACATTACAAACTTTATATAAAACTTAATACAAAGAAATAAACTAAATTTCGAAGGAAAAAACTTTGCGAAACTTAAAAATATGAAATGCATGACGTACGAGTGGGGACCACATCGCAGTCAGCAATCGGCAATCGGCGGATCGGTGGTGACAAACAAAACTTGCGACTTGGTGAAGTGTGATGTTACGATTGTGATTGGATCCCATCGCAAACATCCGATGAAACATTGCGATTGTGATTATACAATGGACGCGATGACCATAAAACTCCATTATAATAACCCATCGGGTCCGGCCTTTGATCAGAGCTCATAACAAAGACGCCCCGATTGAACATTGTGATTTGAAACCTGTGATTCCAATAAGTCATCGCCACGTGGTCAAGTGGACCCATGAGCCTCAGCTATTGTGGGGGCGATTTATAACATAAATTTTTGGTTGTATTGTGTACAACCATTCTACTTGTGGAACACTACCACATCTGCAAGACATATGGTTTATGATCCATTTGCATTGCGATTTGCGATTGCGATTAGATCGCATTGCATCGCAACTCTTCATCAACAAGACACTGCTTCAAAAGAAATTTGCGATTCCGATTGGCATATAAATGGTGGGGACCACTTGTTCGCCAATTTAGAAATTAAAAGGACTTCTGCCTGTTTTAAACAATTTTAGTTGTTGAGGGCTTTAAAGCTCGAAATGACTAGTTTTTATTAAATCTGCTCCTTCGTAGACAAAAAACGGCTCTGCCCATCACTAATTCAATTTCTCCTTTGCTATTGTGGTTGTGGCCCATCACAATTTAATTCTTTCTTACGGTTCTCCATCATTCTGCTTAAATACAGAGTGTTGTGCACTCAAAGCTCTGCTTCTGCTGTCTTTGTACTATTTTCTTCCTACCCAAGGCTGGCAGGTGACCTTAATATTTCAACACTCCCCCTTAAAGTTAGCTTCTGGGTTATCCATCATACCCAAGCATTTTCTTAAAAATTCAAAGGTCTTCTGCCCCAATGGATTTGTTAAAATATCTGCATATTGCTCCTCTATTTTACAATGCTGTAAAACAATTTCTCCATTGTTTACCAATTCTCTGATGTAATGAAATTTTGTGTCTATGTGCTTTGTTCTTTTATGAAATACTGAATTCTTTGACAATGCAATAGTTGAGCTATTATCACAATAAATCACTGTCCCTTTTACCTGTTCTTGGCTTAAACTTCTAAACATTTTTCTCATCCAAATTTCTTGACACACTGCTGCTGTAGCTGCCACATACTCTACTTCTGTTGTAGATAATGCTACAATCGGCTGTTTCTTAGAAGCCCATGAAATGGCTCCTGAACCCATATGAAAAACATAACTGGAAGTGCTCTTCCGATAATATACACTTCTAGCCCAATCACTATCAGTGTATCCAACTAGTTCTGAATTTTCTGAAGCTGTATACAAAATACCAAATCTTTTTGTTCCTTTCACATACCTCAGAATTCTCTTTGCTGCTTGCCAATGTGCTTCTTTTGGCTTCTCCATAAATCTGGAAATTAAACTAACAACATGCATAATATCCGGCCTAGTTGCAGTCAAATACATGAGGTTTCCAACTATGCTTTTATACAAACTTGGATCAAAATCCTTACTGCTGTCATCTTTACTCAACTTCAATCCCATTATTGTGGGAATAATTGCAGCTTTGCTCTCCTGCATATTAAATCTTTCTAAAACTTGATTCACATACTTTGCTTGAGAAATAAAAATTCCTTTTTCATTTTTTTCTAGTTCTATTCCTAAGAAGTATCTTAATAAACCCATGTCAGTCATTTCAAATTCATCTTTCATGACTGTTTTAAAATTCTCAATAAGGTAATCATCATTACCTGTAAATATTAAATCATCTACATATAACACAACAATGAGCATCTTACCATGTTTTTCTCTGATGTAGAGGGTGGGTTCTCCCTCACACTTTTCAAATCCATTTTCTAGTATATAGGAATCTATCCTACTGTACCATGCTCTTGGAGCTTGCTTCAGCCCATAAAGAGCTTTCTTCAATTTGTAGACCTTATGCTCTTGGCTTTTCTTCTCATATCCGAGAGGTTGTTCCACATATACCTCTTCCATTAAAACTCCATTTAAAAATGCAGATTTTACATCCATTTGGTATACTTTCCATTTGTTTTGTGCTGCTATGGACATCACTGCTCTTACTGTCTCCATTCTTACAACTGGTGCAGAAGTTTCTTCGTAATCAATCCCATGCTTCTGCTTATATCCCTTGACAACAAGTCTGGCCTTGTGTCTTTCTATTTTTCCTTCAGCATTGCTTTTGGTCTTATAGACCCATTTAACTCCAATGACTTCTTTGCCTTATGGGAGATCAACCAACTCCCATGTTTTTTTCTTCTCTATGGCATTAATTTCATCATCCATAGCTTCTATCCATTTTCTATCTTTAACAGCATCTTCAAAATGAATAGGATCATCAAGTTGACAATACAAAGAAAATAAGGAATGCATACCTTCATTTGCCCCTCCTTGCTCATAGATTTCTCTAATGCTTCTGAACCTTGTTCCACTTTCACTTGGTGTAGTCGTGCTTGAAGAAGCACTCGAGTCTTCTCCATGTGGTGTGATTGGAGATGCACTCCTGCTTCTTCTCAAGGGTGTTCTAGTTGCTGTTTGAGTTGTCCCTTGTTGTCCTTGCATTGCTGGAGGTTGTGTAGTGGATGGGTTGTTAATTTCAACCACATCTCCTTCATCTTCATCATGAGACAAACAGTTTTTAACATTGACTGTTTTCTCAATGCTTCCATCCCATGCTTCCTCTTCAATAAATTGCACATCTCTGCTTATCACAAACTTCTTTGTGGATGGGTTATATAATATGTATCCTTTGGAATCTTCCCTATGTCCAAGGAAAATGCACTTCTCCCCCTTACTATCCAATTTCTTCCTCAACTTGTCTGGAATGTGTGCATATGCCACACATCCAAAAACTCTCATGTGGGTGACTCCCTGTTTTCTGCCACTCCACGCTTCTTCTGGAACTTTGTTCATCACAACTTTTGTGGGGCATCTATTTAAAATGTATGCAGCACAGTTTGTTGCTTCTGCCCAATACTCATTCGGCAAATGTTTTTCCTTTAGCATGCTTCTCACCATTTCCATTATGGTTCGATTTTTCTGTTCAGAAACTCCATTCTGTTGTGGTGTGTACCTTGTGGTAAATTGCTTGTGTATGCCATTCTCTCTGCAGAAACACATAAATTCCTTTGATATGTATTCTCCTCCTCTATTGGTTCTGAGAAATTTAATATGCTGCCCGCTCTGTTTCTCTACAAGAGCTTTAAAATGGGAATTTTTTGAAAGACTTCACTCTTATATTTCAGAAAATAAACCCACACTTTTCTTGTGAAATCATCTATGAAGGTCAGCATGTAATTGCTGCCTGAAACTGATGCTGTTTGCATCGGCCCACATAAATCTGAATGAATGATCTCCAAAGGTGCTTTCGCCCTTATGCTTTTCCCTGAAGGAAAATTTTCTCTGTGTTGCTTTCCCAAGATGCAGCCTTCACATAGGCTGTCAAGCTTCTCAATCAATGGTAAACCTCTTACCATTCCTTTTCTGTGCAGCAAATTTAATCCTCCGAAATTGAGATGTCCAAATATCAGGTGCCATAACCAATTTTCATCTTTCTCTTCCTTCTGAAATGCTTCTTGTGTTACAGCTGCTATACTCTTTCCTTTTCCCTTCAAGTCAATATTGAGCTTGAGCAGAAACATTCTATTGCTGGTCATTTGAATTTCAGCAATGATTTTCTTTCTTGGAGGTGTATCTTTAATTGTGCACACATCATATTTGAAAATTACATTGTAACCTTTGTTTATGAGCTGCCCAACGCTCAAAAGATTACATTTCAGACCTGGAACATAATACACATCAGCGACAAATTTCTGCTCCCCATTTCTTGCTCGAATACTTACTCTGACTTTTCCTTTGACAGATATCTTAGTATCAGTCCCTGTGGTCACTTCAGATTTTACTTCTTCATCTAGATTGGAAAACATTGCTCTGTTTCCAGTCATGTGATTACTACATCCTGAATCTAAGAACCAAACATCATCTTCTCTATCTTGTGCTACATTACAAGCTAACAACACATTACTTGGGTTCTTTTCCTCTTTTTCTACCTTAGCATTTTGCTTATTTTTCATGTCACTTTGCTTCTTTCTACATTCATTGGCATAGTGCCCATATTTCTTGCAATAATGACATTGGACATTGGATTTGTCATACCTTTGTCCATGAGCATGTTGGTGTTGATGTCCACCTTGCTGGTTGTTGCACTGGCCGTGGCTCTGACTCTGACTGTTGCTCCTTCCATGTGAATGTGAAGATATGTTGCTTCCACCTCTATTTTGGCTTCTGCCTCTTCCTCTTCCTTTTCCTTGACCTCTTCCTCTTCCTGAAGGCATCTGGGTCTTGAAGGCGTGCTCAAGAGATGAGTTTTCATCTCTGCTCAATCTTTGTTCATGAGTTATCAATGAGGCATGAAGTTCATCTACCGTGAACCTTGAGAGATCTTTGGTCTCTTCTATGGTGGTTACAATAACATCAAACTCTGAGGGTAAGCTTCTCAAAATTTTCTCCACGATTCTTCTTTCTTGAAGAGTTTCTCCATGGGATCTTATCTGATTTACAATCCCAATCACATGTGTAAAAAATGTGTCTACATTATCTGACTCTTTCATGCAAAGAGTTTCAAAATCTCTTCTCAGCAACTGAAGTTTTGCTGTCTTAACTTTCTCCATACCTTTATAGGCTACTTTCAGAGTTTCCCATGCCTCCTTGGATCTCTTAGCTACTGCTATCCTTGGAAGCACACTCTCATTTACTGCCTGATACAAATAGAAGAGGGCCTTAGCATCCTTCTTTCTATTGCTCTTTAATAAATCCTTCTATGCTTGAGTTAAGGCATTAAAAGCCTGCTCATTAGCTGGTTCAACAAAACCATCTTCTACAATCTCCCATAAGTCTTGTGAGACAAACAGGGCTCTCATGGTAATGGCCCAATAATCATAGTTATTTCCATTAAATTGTGGAAGTTGAACATTTCCAATTTTCATTCCTGTACTTGGTCCAGCGATTTCTCTTAACCTGAACTCTGAACTTAAACAAATTGTCTTTCCTTCTCTGAAAGAACAAAATCCTTTTAAAACAAAAAAATATCTCTATTATCTTTGAGAAATACCTGATCTTTTGACTTCTGTTGGGCTTTCACATTGCTGGAGAAAACGCTGCAACAAGTCTTCTTCTTCTTCTTCAGCTTCTTTGAAACCTTCAAAGAGCCTAAACTAGCTCCGATACCATGTTAGAATATTGAGAATTTCAAATGGAGAGAGTAAGCTCCTCTCCTCTAAAACACAGAGAAATTTAAAATTTGACAGGAGACAGAGTTTTAGATTGTAAAACAAACTTCTATAACTTTCAAAAACTGTTACAGATATTCCTCAGCACAGAGTGATAACATAAGAATGGTGACTGCTTCAAACGCAGTGCACAGTAACTACTCTCTGTTCAGTCAAACAACACTGTGTCTCATTTAAAAATCAACACTGGTGTGTTCTTCTCTTTCTGCGCTGCTGTGCAGAATAAAACAAAATGATACAATACCCAATACAGACTCGCAGGTCTTTCCCTTTTATATGCCGCGCATATATATATTAAAACATTACAAAATTTATATAAAACTTAATACAAAGAAATAAACTAAATTTCAAAGGAAAAACCTTTGTGGAACTTAAAAATTTGAAATGCACGATGTACGAGTGGGGACCACATCGCAGTCGGCAATCGGAAATCGGCGGATCGGCGGTGATAGACAAAACTTGCGACTTGGTGAAGTGCGATGTTGTGATTGCAATTGGATTGCATCGCAAACATCCGATGAAACATTGTGATTGCGATTATACAACGGACGCGATGACCATAAAACTCCAGTATAATAACCCATCGGGTCCGGCCTTCGATCAGAGCTCATAACAAAGACGCCCCAATTGAACCTTGCGATTTGAAACCTGTGATTCCAATAAGTCATCGCCACGTGGTCAAGTGGACCCATGAGCCTCGGCTATTGTGGGGGCGATTTATAACATAAATTTTTTGTTGTATTGTGTACAACCATTCTGCTTGCGAAACACTACCACATCTGCAAGACATTTCGTTTATGATCCATTTGCATTGCGATTTGCGATTTCGATTAGAACGCATCGCATTGCAACTCTTCATCAACAAGACACCGCTTCAAAAGAAATTTACGATTCCGATTGGCATATAAATGGTGGGGACCACTTGTCCGCCAATTCAGAAATTAAAAGGACTTCCGCCTGTTTTAAACAATTTTAGTTGTTGAGGGCTTTAAAGCCCGAAATGACTGGTTTTTATTAAATCTGCTCCTCCGTAGACAAAAAACGGCTCTGCCCATCACGAATTCAATTTCTCCTCTACTACTGTGGCTGTGGCCCATAACAATTTAATTCTTTCTTACGGTTCTCCATCATTCTGCTTAAATATAGAGTGTTGTGCACTCAAAACTCTGCTTCTTCTGCCTTTGTACTCTTTTCTTCCTGCCCAAGGCTGGCAGGTGACTTTAATATTTCAACAAATTCAACTTGCATATTCTGACATGATTCATCATTGTGCAACATCCCCTACAAGTTTTTTTTTTTCATATATTTGAGCCAATGTGAATGTCTCTATTCCAAAGGCACCCTTTTGACCACAGATGTTATTTCTGTTGATTGTGTTTTGGTCTAATATTCAATATCTATAGATACAAGGATATATCACATTAGGCTATAATTTTAACTTAATTCATAGTTGTAACTTTCCATAATTTGTATACAGAATGGTAATGGAGGTTTTCTTAGTGATAATCCTCCCAATTTCCCCACCTCATTGATAATAATTCGCACGACAATTCAAACTCTTCTTAGATTGGACTTTTTATAAGTTCGAAGAAAAATTAAATTTGAAACTGAATAGTTATTGAATGTCCATTGGATATAAATTTTGTTGTATGAATATGGGTGATTAATTTGGTCTTTGGACTTGGAACGTTATCATGGCAATACCCTGTCTTAGTCATTATCAGATGAAGTGAACAAAAATAATTAATCTATTAGTCTAGATATGGATAGGACGTTAATTAAATAATGCATTGGATATTCCCATAAGATCCATAAATCATACTTTCCTAGGGTCTTTACTTTTGCGTTAACTATTAGCAAGGGAACGGCGATGGCTAATAAATAGAGAGCATTGGTGATCATGTAATGGTATCCCAGCTTGACATGCCTCGGATTCACAAAATGTAAGAAGTCACCCAATCTCCTCCTATATTTAAAAGAGAATGTACGAAATGTTGGATTGGAAGTAGAATTATCTAATCTCCTTTTCAAGTTTCTTAATTTATGTCCCCTTTCTTGATTCACTCCTTAAATTCAAGGTATGCAACCTCATACCAAAGGGTAGTGCTGCATGTATTTCCAAACCTATGAAGATTCATGAAAGAAGGCTCTATGTTGTGCTCACTTGAACATAAAGTCTTTTGTAGTGCTTAAAGAACACCTCGACCCCCTGCATACAAACAAAAGTGTCAAGTTTCTAATTTGATGCCAAGGATGTATGGTTTCATATTCATTCTCAGAATTTTACGACAAAACAAGAAATCCAGAAAGAGAATTTTTTCTGATACTGAAAGAACCAGGGGACCCAGAGTTGTTATATTCGTTTTGAGTGCATTTCCTGCAACATCCATGAGTTATTTGGATAGGGTGAGGTTTTTTTTCTACCAGTACCCTCCTCTTGAAAAATGAAATTGTAACTTCTGTCATCTTCTTCTCTATTATTTCTAACTATGTGTGATTTCCGAAGGTTTAGATCCTTTCACACAATAGATCAATGCATTTTTCCATGTTATTCTTAAATGAAGAAATTATTTTCTTAGGAGTCTCAGATATTTTGGAGATAAGGGCACACAAATTGAATAGGAACTCCTTAAAAAGTAAAATAATGGATTTGATCAGAGACCAAAGTGGTATTTTCATGTTTTTTTGGTTGTTGGCTGGGCTTGCATATGCTCCCATAAGCTACCAGTGCATTCAGGTGTGTGTTATTATTAGGGCTTACTACTGGTTTTTCACATGGAAAAGTTTTGCACCATATCTATGTGTATATATCGATGGACAAATATATGTAATATTTGAGTTTAAAAACATATACATAAACTTTGAGATTTTAAATACATGTATAAGTTTCTGGTTTTCTGACATTCACTTCGTAGATTATTTTTCCTCTTCACATCTCATCTTTCTATTTTATCAGTGTTTCAAATTGATAGGGATTTCAAAGAACCATATATGGTGCCATCTCTATATGTGCAATTCTTCTTTAATCAACTTGCATTTTGTGATAGGATTTGTCATTGGAAACATCCCTTAAGGATATTTTATGGTAATAATTATTTTTTTCTTCATTCAACTTGCATCTTGTAAAAATATTCATCATTATGCAACGTCTGATGGAATCTATATTTGCATATAGTTGAGACAATGTCAATATTTATGGTCCAAAGGCATTCTTTTCACCATACATGTTATTTCTGTTTTGGTCTAATGTTCAATATCTATAAATGCAAGGACTGCGCGCATTTGGATATTGTTTTTACATAATTCATAGTTGTATCTTTCCATAATTTGTTTACGGAATGGTAATGGAGTTTTTCTCAGTGATAAGCCTCCCAATTTACGCAACTCAATGATAATAATTCACATGGCAATTCAAACTCTTGTTTAATCGAAATTTCTGTCAATTCAACGAAAATATGAATTTGAAACTAAATAGTTATTGAATTAACTCTGGATATAAATATCAGTGTTTGAATCTAGGCCATTAATTTGGTGTTTCAACTTGGAACATTATCTTGGTGATACCCTGTCTCAATCACTATGCCACAGTTTAATATCTTGGAGCTAGAGTTTGAGAACAAATAAAATTGCTTTCTATTTTGGCTTGAAGGTATAATTTCACATAAGATCATATTTTCAAACTAATAAAATTATGCCCAGATGATGTCCCCTTGAATTTTATCTATAAGGGCAAAGCCATTTTCCATGCCAGTGAGTCCCATCTTCCTTCCATGAGCCTTTAATATCTTCAGTGTCTCTATAAGATCACCTCCCAACTCAATTTGTGCTCTATTTGAACGAATATCTTCATGAGCATTGTAAGATGTCACAATACCTCATAGCCGATGAGGTACCATCACATTCAGACACTTGTAAAAAAAGGTAATGTAAAACGAAATTTAGATATTTTCAAAAATCTAAAAACTATACACGTAAAAATAAGAGTTGTGCTAAATAAAAATGAAACAATCAAACTGAAATCCTCGTATCCAATTTGATTCCATTCTCATATGTGAAATCTCCGTCCAAAAGGAATGACTTTCAAAATATTTGTAGAGTAGCTACCCCTTTGACCTGACACCTAAGCCAAACGAAATCTGTGCAGTGCCATGTTATTTTTCGAATTGGATTATTTTTTATCGGTTCGTCTTTAAGCAACAATGATCAAGCATTTGAAGAAGATGAAATAATTAAGAAATTGGTTTTGGTTTTATTTTTCTTTGCTTAGTTTCCAAGGTATGCATCCTAATGCTGCATAAGTAAAGGCCATTGTTGCTGCAATGAGTGAAAGGAGACATAATCTATAAAAGTTTGGTATTTGAGACAAGATAGTAGGTAGATGTGCTCTGGAAAGTGGCAAGGAGAGACATTTCCATGCTCGCGGTAACAATTTGATTGTCTGATATTCATGGTTTATAAGCTTTTCAATCCTTTTTATATATTGATATCAGTGCCATCAAAAACTGATATATCAGTGTCATTAAAAACTGAAGTTTTATTTAAGATTACATACCAAGGAGAGTATAAAATTATAAATACTATTATTTGAAAAACAAACATTGAGTATCACATATAAATGTCAATATGAATATGCATTTTGCATATTGATCAAATATGTAAATCAATTTAAATTTGCCTAAATTAAAAATTTACGTAAATTGATCTAAAAATATGAAAACTAAGAATGAAATCATGAAATGAGATCAATCCCCCTTTCCCATACCTTTAAATTCAAACTCACATGCACCTTGAATTATTCCAGTTGTAACATGATCTTATTACATTAATGTGTTTAATCGTACATTATTTGGAAATTTCGATGAAACCTTACCATCACTAGTTTTGTATCTTTATTGATTTTGGCATTGATATTTTACCAATATAGTATATTTATTCTCTGAAAATTGTATAGTATGCGCATTTTAGAGTAATTACGATGTAGGCACAAAAAATAAGAAGGAAATGTATAGTTATTTTGATAATTCTTAAAAATATTTGTTACTTGTAATTCTAAGCACTTCGTGGAATTCATAATCATGTTATTACCTTTTTATTAAGATTTTCAAATGGGAACCAGCAGGTATGCTTCTTAATGTCTATGATTACGGTGCAACCCATCTACTAAGGAAAGGTTAATCAAAAGGGAGTTGTATGGTCGAGAATTTTAGGTTAATCAAAAGGGAGTTTTACGGTGGAGAATTTTTTATAAATATCAAGTACTAAATAGTAAGTCAATCATTATCTTCTTTATCCTTCATCCTATTTGTTGAATATTATATTATTTTCATTCAATGCACTCGGAGTAAACTAATTATTGAAGTATTACATGATTCTTGATATTCGTCATAGTTGAAGACATCGATTACTCACAAGTCAAAGTTGAAGATATTAATTACTCATACTATCTCATAGAAAACATTTCCTTCCAATTTTATTTATTTTTTTTGAAAATCCTGGTTACTTCGCAAATATTAATTGATAATATTATGTTATATAGGTTTTTTTTTTTCATTATATTTTCTTCAACTTGGTATCACAACAAGTGATATCTCCCCTTTAGGTGTTTCAACATGAAGCTCTTGTACATCTAATAATCCACGGAATAAAGTGAAATCATATTGTTATTTTTAGTCCTTTGTTTCATGTAAAAAAATATAGTGTTGTTTTAATATTTTAATTTTTAAATATTTTTAATAAAATTTATTTGAAAATTTTGAATAACAAAATTGAGTTATTAAATTTATATATATTTAATGTTTAAATTTTTTTTGGAACTTTAAATATATTTCAAATAGTAAAAAATATAAATTCATTAATTTACAATTACAAATATATAATTTTCACAAATCATATTTTTTAATTAAAAAATTGTTATTTGTTTTGATATATTCTATAGATGTATAGTAAATAATGATGATTCTATAAAAGGTATCTCTAAGTATTGAATTTTTAGTCTACAAAAATAAACAATTATAGATTGATAAATCATCTTTAGAAATATGCACATTTGAGTTTAATATGGGAAACCAACCTAGAGTTTAATCTAAGTGTTTGAAACATAGGATATTTTCAAGAAGGATGGGATAATATAGAGACAATTCATGGAAGGTTTACAACAATTGAAATGGAGAAACAAGAGGAAGCAATAGGTGTGTTGTGTAAAATTCAATCAACCAAGAATTATCATTTGTAGGTAAAGCCTTAAATGCCCTAGGAAACTGGAACTTTGAAATTGAAATGGGAAAAATGTTAAATTAATTCATCAGTTCTCCAATAAATGCCATGAAACCCAAGAGTTACTATCAAAGTGGGATTTGTACCATCTTGGGAAAAAATTGGGTAGTGACCTTGTACAAAACCAACTGAAATTCTCCAAAGGTAGAATTTCTGGCCAAGACAACTAGAAAATTTCAAGACAAAATGAGGTGCACACAACCTTATCTATAGAACAAACAGAGTGATAAAAAAGATATTTGTAAGAATAAGCCTCCAAGCTTAAATCAGTGCATAATTAATCTCAATATTTTGGAACAGGAATCACATAGAGCATCTCCACATTTGGAAAAAGAAAAGTTTGTTGATAAAAAAATTAAGCATTATTGAGACGTTAGAACTTCATAGTGTGTACTTGAGTTCAGTTGATGGACCGAAGAACAGGAGGAACTTCCACACCACAATGCCTCAGAATCATCCAGTTACATATGGCACCTCAACTTCACCATCTCAAAACCAAATAAACTCCTTTACCATAAATTGATGAATTACCTTTGGAAGTGTATCCTAGTACACATAAGAAATCTCCATATTATAAAAAGCCTACTCATTTATGGACTTTGTAGCTTTGAATACCTGACTTATACAATCTCTCTGGTAAACAAACTTTTTCCTTGTTTCATCTAATAGCCCATTAAGAGGTAATCTATAAGATAATTAGCAAGGGAGCTTCTCTAAAGGATAGTTGGTTGCAAGAATAGAAAGAATAGTATTGGAAGTGACAAGAGCAGGTTCCTTGTTTGGATAACCAATAGAGACAATCACATCAATCCATGGAAGATCAAATATCTCACTTAGATTTTGAGGGCATGGATGCTTAAATATCCCCTTGAGAACATTAAAAACAATCAGTCTCTTTACATGACATAGATTGGGGAATTGATTCAAAACCCATGATAAATCACGCGGAATATCACATACCACTAAAAATCACCAAAGCCACATTGCATACAAAAAATAATCAGCAATGATAATTTGATTTTTTCCTCTACTTTCTTACGATTCTTGGTTTATGTTTACTTGAGTATATTTTATTTGAGGTTGCAAAGAATAAATAAGGATTAATTGGTCAATTCACCATCCGACACATATATTTCACTTGTCTCCTTGGAGCTTGCTAAAAATTTTAGGAAAATTTTTAATTTATGTTTCCAATTGAAAACATGAGGGGTTTCCTTTCAAGTAACCAAACATCCTAGGGAAAAATAGGAAAACCTTTTTCCCCACAATATTTGGCCATAATAGGAAGCCAACGGGGTGCATAATTGATATATTAAGGCTGGAGAACCTTATGTGCTACAATTAACTTGCTAGAAAATGGAATATCAAAGTAGTGTTGAGAGAAAATTATGTAGCGACTTCTCTAGACACTAATTAGACATGGAAATTGGTGTAAGACCACAACCAGTGGGATGAAAATATATTTGATAATACCATCGCTATGAAAAAAATCCATGCTCCCAACATCCATGGAGGAGGCTCATCAAGACCAAACATGCCCATATTTTTTCATATGATGGTTGAAGACAACCCCACAAGCCTCACAAATGAATAATAAGTAACTTCTTGTTCCAACCACTGGATCATGATTAGGTTTCATAAACAAGGGTGGATTATCTGGAGATAAATTTTCACTATATTTGAATCATCTAGAAGAGACACATTGTACAATAGACCTATTCAAATGGGTGGACTCCAGTATATGCAAGGGGCCCTTATTGTGAACACATAGAAAGGGTGCTAAGAGGAACACTTATGTTATCAATAGTTGAACATATCTGTAATGAATGTCCAATCAATCTAATCATATATTCAAAAAGATATTATGTTGGTTAGCCTTCTTAACCCACTTCATATCCCTCCACATTGAAATCATGGCATTAGATTAAGGCACTTGTGCACAAATCATGTCTTATCCTTGTGCACACTCTTAATAACTATTATCTCACCTGCAACATGTTATCCTTAGGAATATTTTTGATGTAAATCCTTAGCAATGTTATAGGACACCAAATGGTTATAGATTCTCTTGAAACATTGTTTTGGATAATTTTCATCAAAGAATTGATGGTGATATTATCCTTCTAAATCACCTACTCTAACTATTGATGTAAAAATATCCTGGAATTTTACATAAAGTGGGATGCTTAAGCAACTAACACAATTATAATATAATAAAGTGGGTTCAGTACAAAAATTTTCTATCATAAAAACATAATCTCTCTCGCATATTATGTCGATATTTGAGCATTATTTTCATGAATTGTTTTCTTCATTATATTTTTTTGTTTTCATTGTAAAATATAAATATTGTCATATTACAGATTGAATTAATATGTACTTGCATTTTCCCCTGCATTGTGTTGCTTTATATTTGGTCATCCCACAAATTTTGAGTCAATAATGTAGTAATCAATTCTTAAGGTGAACTTGAATTAAAATACAGGGATGTGCACAATGGAGAGGTATTGATGGGCTTAAAGTTTTAAATTTTTATTTTTTTATTTAGTTTGATTTATAATATGGCTTGTTTGCATTAAATGTTCATTGATTTACACTTTCCTCCATGAAGTATATGATTTTTACTTATGTTTGTCTCTTTGGATATAAGTTTCATAAGTCCCCATGTATTCTAGATATTTATTCTTTACATTACCATGGTGTCGATATTGTTTAAATAGGTCCATATATTGTTAAGTGGGAGAATATTAGGTAGTTAGGGTGCCCCTATCACCCATCTCCTTATAGAGGACTCTGGTCGCATTTTTTTTCTTCTATGCTACTTTTTCCTATGTTACCATCTTACGAAGTTTCCTTTGCAACATCTGGTGCAATTTATAGTTATTTTTTCCAAATTTTTTATATTGCATGCTTGAAAGAAATAACTTAATAAATTTAGAATTCTAAGGGAAATAACCTCCTAGGATAGATTCCATATTTTAAGAATAATTTTATTAGATTTTGTAATATTCCTAAATTAGCATGCAGCTAATTTGAATATTGAAATCTAATTTTTCTTTCTTGTTTGATGAATAAGTGGGTAGGGAGACCCATAAATCTCTTTATTAGGAATAAAACGTGAAAGTGGATCATCTTTTCAGCTTAATAAAGAACCCTTAGGTGTGAAAAGGGGCTAAAGCATGTGGACTTGGTCAAACTTGACCAAATCAACAATGTTGTCATGGAGGAGTGGCATTCAATGAGGGACAATGTAGTTTTAGATGGAGGCAGATTACATGAAAGTAGCGTTATTAATGGATGGGGCTTAGGGTTTGGAAGCTCATTTATTATATAAGGAAGAGGATGGAAGCCATATTATTCATGTTATGATATGTTATGTTTTAGATTATATGGTCTGCTTAGGCATATATATTTCTCTAGCTATTTAGCTAAGATTGAGTGATGTTTAGCACTGGGTGTTCCTGATCGCGAATCCTACCTCTTCCATTGAGAAGCTCTTGGAGGAGTTTGCACTAAATTTCCACATTCAGGTTTTAGACCAAGCTTCAGTCTTGTGGTATAGTGCAGTTTCTATTGAGAAATGTGTTGAGTTGCAGGGTGTAGTAGTGGAAGATCTTGTTGGATGTTTTCTATGCTAGTTTTGCAGTGGAGGAAGGTTTCCTTCCATTGCGAGGCTAGTAAAGGAGCCCATTGGGATTATTTGACATATGTGGCATCATGTCAAGTTGATTTTATCCCCTACAATGTAGTTCTAGTCCATATCTATGTTATTTTGATGATTTTTTGCAGGGGTAAGTTCATTGCTCCATTTGGAGTGTTTTATTTTTATTGAAGGGATGAACCCTTCATTGAGAGGATTATTTTGAGGAGTTCTTTCAGATCTACATCAGATTCAGACACCTCCTCCTATGTGCTTGAGTTGTGGTGCATTTGCATCCCTAGGGCTTTAGATCCACCATTCATATTATGTGTATTTCCGGAAACCCTTCCCAGGTTCCCTAGGGAAAGTGTATGGGAGCATAGATCTCCATTTTTGGCCTTGTATGAGCATTATCTTTTCAGGTCCATTTATTTATATGTCCCAACTATAGTATTTGTCATTAAAAATGTGTTTTTCTTGCTTTAGTACTTTGTGTAGAAGTGTATTACATGTTTTGGGTGAATTTTGGCATTGGAGGCTTCTTTTGCCTATCTTAAGGGACTTGGTCCCCAAGATCTTGTACTTATTTATTATTGTTATACATAGTACCATGGATATATAGTTGGATGACAAGTAATGTGTTGATACTTTCTTCTATTTCTATATTCATGCACTATATTCCTACTTTTTCCCATTTGGTAATACTACAGTAGTATTAGAGCATAATCTTGGCTCAGCCTATGAATACATTGCATCTATGTTATCAAAAGAAGAAGAAGGTTCTCATAAGAAAGAAAAGGCTTACAAAAGAGACAAAGGCAAGTCTCCATTATTTGGATAAATGGAGGAAAAAAAATTTTCAAAACTTCTTGTCCAAACTATACATGATCTTAAAAGATAAATCAAGGGAATGATGAGGGAAAGACATGAAGATCCCTCAAGAAGATTTGCAGATGAAGAAATCCCCAGTTCTCCATATTATGTGTGTGATCATTCAGCCACAAAATCATATCTACAACGTCGTACCATGCCTACATTCTTGGCAAGGGAAGAAGAAGAAGGAGAAACACGAAAGGAGGAGAGTCTTGGTGATTATCTGCAAAAATATGAATCTCAGTCTAGAAGATGCAAAGAGCATATAAGATTCCAAGGATTTTTTCAACTCAAAGAAGAGAGAAGACCCAGTAATCACAATAAAAGAAGGTGCATGCAACACACTTTACGTAGATTCATTCTACCTAATTTTGATGGGTCACCCAAGAGCACATCCAAGGCTTGGGTAAAGGAGTTAGACACATATTTCCAGCTGCATCAAGTTTCAGAAGAGGAAGCCATTAGAGTAGTAGCGATGCATATTGAAGCTAAGGATTATGATTGGTGGTTTTATGAAACTTATTTCTTGAGTCATGTAAATGTATCTACTTATGCAAATTTCGCTAGGAGGTTAGTGAAAATATTTGATGCAAAATATTTTAAAACATCCTTGGTTGAGCTAACCAAGGCTAAAAAAAAAAAACCTTTCCATGATTTGGAAGGATCCATAAACCCAAATCCATTCCAGAATGCTAGTGAGGGGGTTAAAAACTTGTAGAATACCTTGCTACAGGCAAGATCCTCACTTCTGGAAGAGCTTTCTTCTCAAAGAGAAGACATGGAGGTCTCTTTTTCAAAAGAGGTTAAAAAAAAATAGCCTCTTAATGATGATGAGGAAACCTCCATTCATGATGAAGGGGAAGAAAAGGCTAGAGGAAATAGCGTCATCACATCAGGAGCAGATCTAGTACCTCATGGAGAGGTAAATGGAGCAATTTATCCAATGAGAGGAGTTCTTGTATCATTGCAGGAAGTTCCAAGGGATCTCACATGTGGAGATCAAGGCACAATCCATGAACATCATGTGCCATTATTGATAGATTGTGAGACCTTGCAGATCAAAGGAGAAGGTAGGGAGGATTACCAACATCATATGATTACGAGCACACACCCTTATTTATTTCATAAAGTTGATGCATAGAAGAGGCAGACTTATTTGCGCAGTGAGGGCAAGGAAAAGTTTTCCATTCATATATTCAGTCTGCTCTTGATATTGATGTCGCAATGCATGGAGGAATTCCACCTAGAACATCACCAGATTATGAGATGATAAGAGATGCTTCACATCTGGCTGCACCACTCATTGATCCCAGAGGGGTGAGGATCTTGAGAGGACTTGACACAGCGTTGAGAGTCTTGGGTAGACTCAAGGAGCAGGGAGACATTCTCCCAACATCATCATTACCCACTCTCATTTCAAATTCTGCGTTGAGAAAGGAGAAACAAGGGGAGGATAGTAGCCTTCCAATATGTCACTTTGGAATGGGAGATGTCAAAGAGGAGGAAAAATTCATCATAGATGCTTTCTATGACATATCATCAACACTGTCACTTTGGAGGATAGATCCATATTGGAGATCCCAGCTATTGGTGGATTATTCCAAGGATCTTTTCACCAGTATGATGCTTTATGACCAACTACAAGAGGAGGGATATTCAATCAGAGATGAGTTCATCTACTATCATGGTAGGATATTCTTGTCTAGAGATTCCAAGCTCAAAGAGAAGCTACTGCAAAGAGCTTATGAAGAATTTCTCTTCAACCACACTTATTCCATGAGAGCCTACAACACCATCATGGAGAGCTACACTTGGGAAGGCTTTGAAGAGGAGGTATATTAGCATTTTAGAAGATGTATGGATCATGTGGAGATGGGGGAGATATATATATATGTATGTAAAATTTATCACAACCACCTCTTTCCTCTTTTGGAATGAGAGGGAATCTATCTATGGACCACTCCATTTTTATGACTAAATATTATGGTAAATAACATATTTATGTGCATGATGTTTTACTTCATGATTATTTTCACTCTTTTAAAATGTATGTGTAGGCCATTGCTCCAAGTAGGAGCATTCTTCCTTACAAACTTCATGGCAAAATTTGGGCCATAAACATTGCTGAACATGGCCACTCCCTAGGAGGATATAGGGAGATGATATATCATTTTGGGTGTCCACCAAAGGCACCAAACATTTCTCACATGTTCAGAACTTGTGAGAAAACTATGGCAACAAGTAATTGGTTGGGAAGCCACTTACCATACCATATTCTGATGCAATTAGGAGTAAAGCTTTGCTGGTTGCACTTGAGGGACCATTTTCCTTCTCCTTTACTTCATATGGCAGCTATCATGACTTAGACTGTGATCCCATATGTTGATGATGTTCTTATTATTGCTAGGGACATGATTGGAGGGATGACACATTGGTTGGATGTGTCCATTGGGAATGAAACTTCCCACATTTCCTCATGCTTCAAGGGGAGCATGGGACATTTTATGGCTACTACACTATATCAATTGTTTCCTTATAAAGGGATCCATATGATTGACTTATGTCTTTCGGAGGAGCCGCTCACATGGGAGGAGTTTTTCTATGAATTACCATTTTGGAGGGTGATTAATTTTATATGGATAATAACTTGGAGGGTGGAGCTTCACATGGGGATGAAGGTTTCCTATATTTTTCAGATCTATCCTTGGATTTTCTTGAGGAGAAGAAACATTTGGTAGGGGAGGATTGTAATATTCCTAAATTAGCATGCAACTAATTTGAATACTAAACTCTAATTTTTCTTTCTTGTTTGATGAATAAGTGGGTAGGGAGACCCATAAATCTCTTTATTAGGAATAAAACCACTTCTCATGTGAAAGTGGATTATCTTTTCAGCTTAATAAAGAACCCTTAGGTGTGAAAAGGGGATAAAGCATGTGGATTGGGTAAACCTTGACCAAATCAACATCGTTGTCATGGAGGAGTGGAATTCAATGAGGGACAGTGTAGTTTTAGATGGAGACACATTGCATGGAAGTAGTGTGATTAATGGATGGGGCTTACGGTTTGGAAGCTCATATCTTATATAAGGAAGAGGATGGAAGCCATATTATTAAGGTTATGTTATGTTATGTTTAAGGTTATATGGTTTGTTTAGACATATATCTTTCTCTAGCTGTTTAGCTGAGATTGAGTTTTATTTAGCACTGGGTGTTCCTGATCGGGAATCCCGCCTCTTCTACTGAGAAGCTCTTGGAGGAGTTTTCACTACATTTCCACATTCAGGTTTCAAACCAAGCTTTATTATTGTGGTACAACATAGTTTCTGTTGAGAAATGTGTTGATTTGTAAGGTTCAATAGTGGAAGATCTTGTTGGGTGTTTTCTAAGCTATTTTTGCAGTGGAGGAAGGTTTCCCTCCATTGGGAGGCCATTCAAGGATCCCCTTGGGCTTATTTTACATCTGTGGCATTATGCCAAGTTGATTTTATCCCCTACAGTGCATTTCCAGTCCATATCTGCATTATTTTGATGATCTGTTGCAGGGGTAAGTTCATTGCTCCATTTGGAGTGTTTAATTTCCATTGAAGGGATCAACCCTTCATTGACAGGGTTCTTTTGAGGAGTTTTTTCATATCTAAATCATATTTATCCACCTCCTTCTATGTGCTTCAGTTGAATTGCATCCTCAGCCCTAGGGCTTTATATCCACCATTCATATTATGTGTATTTCTAGAAAACCTTCATGGGTTGTCTAGGAAAGGTGTATGGGAGCATAGATCTCCATTTTTGGCCTTGTATGAGCATGATATTTTTAGCTGCAGTATTTGTCATTAAAAATACCTTTTACTTGCTTTATTATTTTGTGTGGCAGTGTATTACATGTTTTTGGTGCATTTTGGCATTGGAGGCTTCTTTTGCCTGTCTGTAGGGGCTTGATCCCCAAGATCTTGTATTTATTTATTGATGTTATACATAATACCATGGATCTATCATTTTTATCACAAGTAATGTGTTGATACTTGCTGCTATTTCTATATTCATGCACTATATTCCTACTTTTTCCCATTTGGGAATACTACAGATTTATTGTGATAAATTTTTCAGTGAAATATCCATCATTCTTTAAAGGAAATAAATTTTAACCAAATTTTCCTAACATCTCATTTCAATATGCTCAAAAATTCACTATTTGAATTTTACCAAATAATAAATTATATTGAAAATGCTAAGATGAGCCATTTGAAGCACCAAAACCATTGGTTTGTATCATCTGCTACAAAATGTTATTATCAAAATACATAAAATTCATAAATCTAGAACATGTACACCAAAGTCAGTAAGGAGCATAACTCCAATATAAATAACAATAAGAGAAAGTAATCCAAATACATAAATACATTCATATATCCAAATCATAGCTCCTTAATAATAAGTACAAGATCCCTCTATATACCTATCCATTCATTACAATTTGGTCATTTCATTATTATCCTAACCCTATTACATATACATTTACAGATTAAACAAATATTTGATCCCACATATGCCCCATTTGAGGTCATATTATATAAATTAAGCCCTAAATATGCCATCCTTTAAAGCATATAATTGGATTCATTAAGAAAACATGTAGATCATGAGACATAGTTGGTTGAATAAGATGCATATTTTCATATGAATCATCATGGAAAGTGGTTTTTCAATTTTGAATGGTACGATGGTAGTGATTTTTTCCTAGGAGATGACTAAAAAACAAGAATACCAACATAGGGAAAATCCAAGTTGAAGATCATGGATGGAGGGACTAGAACACTCCATAGTAATTTTCACATCATAGGATTAGCCATAAATTCTATTTTTATAAGAAATATGAGAGATGCAGTTGAAAATTTTGTGTCTGAAAAGGATACCTACAATACAGTTGGACGAGTAATGGTATTTCTATGGGGAGTTTAGATTGGAACTGCATATAATTTTCTTAGAAGAGCTATTAATAATTGGTGAAGGAGTTCCATTTTTCATGACAGTGGAGTAGAAGAAGGAAAAAAAGCCTATGGTCTTTAGAGTAAAAATTATGCTATGACATCAAAGACTGGGACACATTGAGGAGAAGGACCTTTGAGTACTACATGATAATTTTATGTTAGAGGGTATCTTTAAATTCTCTTTGTTTTTTACCTTTATGAACATTTCTTAGCTCGGAAATAGAATCAAATAAGGTTCCCCTCTCATGATATGAGGGTAGAGATAGTATTATAGCTAGAGCACAACGATCTATTTGGATTTTTGTCAATTCCATCAATATTTAAATTTATGTAGAATGTCTCATTTTTCAATGGCTTCTTAGTGAATGCATGGATTTATTTTCTCAAAATTAAATCTAAGGTCTTTAACAAATTTAAAAAATTTAAGCCTCTTGTGGAAAATTAGGAATAGAAGAACATGAAGGTGCTAAGGAAAAATAATGGTGGATAATAGTGAGGAATGAACTTAAATAATTATGTAACTAGTGTGGTATAGAAAAGGAGAATGTGACTACATACACACCCCAACAAAATGTAGTTACAAACAAGATGAATAGGAAATATATGGAAAAATAAATCAACATGTTCAATGTTAATAGGTTATGATACGAAATACGAGTAGAGGCAGTGTATATTCTGTCTTACTTGGTAAATATATCACCCTCATCGATGTTGGATGAAAAGAATCCACATGAAGAATTGATTGGAAAAATATCATATATTAAACATAACATGATATTTAGCTCTTATGTATAATAGATATTCCAAAGGAAAATAGGAGTAAGCTCTATACAAAAATTTAAAAAGTGTGTATTCGATCGATATCAAGATGGTTTGAAATTATATTAGCTTTGGAACCAAAAAACGAAGAGGGTTACATATAGTTGAGTAGTGAATTTTATAGAAATCAATTATGTTGTCAAACATGAAGCTCAACAAAGGGAGAAAGAAGTAGAGAAGACAAATCTTTAATTGAATGCTTATGAATCAAATCTATAGAATAAATAGAACTACATACTTTGGTATCACTGATATTAGTTCCTATAAGGAATAAATGAGAAATGTATCCTCTACTTGATTTCCATTATAATATTTCTATGATTTTTTACTAATGATTACTGTATAATTGTTAGGGAGGAAGCTGATGCAAAGGATGGAAAATTTTGGAAAATGGTTATGGTTAAAGTAATGGCAGCTTTGGAGAAAGTGAGACTTATGATCTACTAGAGTCTAGCTATAACAAACCCATTTGGATAAAAATGGGTGTTTGAGAGGACATTTAATGCAAAAAGGAAAATAGAGAAATGAAATATTGACTACTAACAAGTAATTATTCCCATGTAAAAGGAATTAGCTTTGGTGAAATTTTATCTCATGTCAAATACTTTAAAAGCCACTTAGATTAAGTGTATTAAGTGTTTAGCCCTATTATAGGTTATATTATTTCTTTTTGTAAGAGACAAATCATGTAATAATGAACTGGTATTTGTACATGTTTTTTTATATATGTATCCTTTATGTGATTTCCAAATGAATTCTAATTAGATACCTTGTAAAAAAAATAGATTAATAAAAGCGAAAATGTGATATAGACTATTGGTTCATCTACAACTCCAAATTCTATCACATCTATATGATTAACTATTGTATTATTAACACATTTTCTTACACACTGCAATAGAATGGGGAAACTGAGAGGAAGAATAAATCCTTGAAAAACATGGCTAGTTTCATGCTGTATGCAAGGTTCCTTCCTTCCAAATTATTGGTTGAAGAAATCAATTTCCCTTTGTCATAAAAAACAAAAATAATAAAAAAATTTGTTACAAGAAAAACACCTTTTGAAGCATGCAGTGGCATGCAACCAAAAATTAAACATATCTACAATATTGGATCTTAAGCATGGTCCTACATTCCTTTACGAAATAGGAAGGATTTGGAGCCTCCAAGAAAAGAGTGCATATTTTTTGGATACCTAGATGGTGTAAAGGGATACAATTTGTTAGATGTTTTAATGGAAAATTTCTTCGTTGAGGGGAATGTCTACATTGATCAATGTCCCATGCATGCGTCTAGGAAATGACATGAAATTGTTTTTGCGTTTCATCCTATAGAATATCTAAGAGATGATGCATCATCTCATTCAACCATATTTCACATCTAAATTCCAAAGTTGATTGAGAAGAGCATGAGCATGCAAGTGAAAATTCTAATTCCAAACCAATTGAAGAAAAGAAGTGGGAAATCATAATTTATCTCTTGGATAATACTACCACTATAAATCAATTTAAAGAAGCACCTCATGCACTTACAACTACCTTAGAAGTTATTCCCATGTATTGCTTGATGTTTCTAGCATATTACCCTCAACCTTATGAAGAGGTTGCAGGGAATCCTTTATGGTAAGTAGCTATGGATGAGGAGTACAAATCCCTCATTAATAATGAAACTTGGTACTTGGTTACAATTTCTTCATATTTTAATACTTTTAAATGTAGGTGGGTCTACTAGACAAATAAATCAATGGATGGAGTTTTGAGTAAATACAAAAAATGATTGGGGGCTAAATTATTTTATTAGGTTCATGGCATTGAGTATGATGAAACCTTTTATCCCATGGAAAAAATGGAATATAATTCATTAACTCTTTCCATTGAAGAAACAACCAAGTGGGAGCTTCACCACTTGGATCTGAAGAATGCATTTTTTCATAGTAATCTCAAATAGGAAATTTACATTGACAAACCACAAGGATATCCAAAGAATTCATCTACTGAAGTATGTCTATAAAATGGAATTGGAAAATGATATGCTTAAATTGATTCCTATTTTATCTCTCAATGTCTCATTCAATGTAAATATGATCTAAATATTTATATTCTAAGAACGTATGACTCTATGATTCTCATAGTTCTCTATGTAAATGATCTACTAATCACAAGTAGTTTATCCTCAACCATTTCCATAATTAAACCACTTTGCATGATAATATTTATATGATAGATATGGGTCATCATACACTTCTTCCTTGGACTAAAAATCAACCAAATGTTTTTATGGATCAAAATTTCTTAGTCTAAGTATGTGAGAGGTCTTTTAGTTTTCTTTCACATATGGCTAACTACAAGCCAACAACCAATTTTTATTTATTGGTAGTACACATTGAGTATTGAAAGGATTAATTGTTTGGTTGATTGTACCATGTATAAACATCTTCTGGGGACTCTCCTCTATGTCACTCATTCTTGTCCAGATATATCTTATGCAGCTGCTAAAATTTATAGATACGTGTAGAAGGAACATGAGCTGCATTGGAAATGTACCAAGAACATACACAGATATATCCAGGGAACCATCAACTATGGGATTCATTACACATCATGATGTATTTTGAATCAGATTGGCCATATTTATTCAGATTGTGATGGTGATAAAATTGATCACAATTCCACTTTAAGATATTTTCTCAATTTGGGTTCTGACCCAGTTTCTTTTTCTAACAAAAAGTAAGTTGAAATTGATTTTTGATTGGAAAAGGCTCAATACAAAAGTGAAATACACATTCCCATTCAGACCATCTGGTCGTAGAACTTTCCTCAATGAGTTTGGCATCATATTTAATCATTTTAATGTCATTTGGTTTGACAATAAAATCACACTAATTTTTTTGAGAGATCTAGTGCAGCATAAACAAACAAAATACATCAATATTCACATGCACTACATTGAAGTATTTGTACATGATGCGATCATCGACTTACAATATTGTACCACTTATAAATAAGTTTTTGACATCTTCATGAATTTTTTCATTAGAAAGAAGTTTCACCTTTTGCAAAACCACCTTGGGACGAATGACATAAGTATCTAGTATTGTATTTGGCATGGGGGGTGGGGGGTGCTTCTTACCATGCAATTTTGCCTCTTTGATCTTACTTAGATACATTGTAAAATGGGTTCCTTACATGGCTTCTTGCTAGAACCCATTAATTTTCTTCTCTCTAATAGTGTTTGGGGGGTATTGGAGATAGCATGGACTTAATTTCACTTTAGTTGACTAGGGATATCTCCACTTGCATGAGATAGTTAACTAATGAGTGCATGACCAATTAACTAGGAAAAGGTGTAAGTTTTATTTTTTGCATGTTCACATTTCTCTACACTCATTACATTATTTCAACAATGTAAAATATATTTTAGTTGAATTATATTCTCATAGTTTTATTTTATGTCCATGAATAGAATTCATTAATTTTTTCCTTTCTTCTTTCCTTGCAAGTTTTTCGCGTTGTTTTGTACCTAGATCTAACTTGAAGAGATTTAGCTATAATTTCACATTAATAACCTATAATAAACATATGCAAATAGATATTAGGAATTAAAAATAAAGAAGAAAATATATTAAATTATACCAACCCCTATATTACATTTAGATTGCAAGTTGTCCCATATAGAACTATAGCATACCATAACAATTATGTCAAACTCAATTATTCAATTTCCACCAAAATCATAGATCACTAACCCCATATATATATATATATATATATATATATATATATATATATATATATATATATATATATATATATATATATATATATATATATATATAAGTTGGCTCTAATCACATTTTTTCTCAATAGTAATCATGATGTTAAAAAACATGTAGATTTTCTATTCTTATGCTTAAAATATTTTTATAATATTTTCTCATTTTTAATTGTGGAAGGCTTCTTTTTTCAGCCTAAGGTGAATGAGGATATGTTGACTTTTCTTTATTTGTTTAAATAGAGGGCCTAGATTGATTCTCAAGTAAATATGCTCAGCATATGATTCCTCTGAATGATTATCAAAGGCTATAATGTGTTACCAAGTTTATTAGGTTACATTGACTTTTAATAAATTAAAAAAATTAGATTTGTGTCAAGTGGCACCCCACTCACAAATTTCCTATGGATTTAAGATTATTCCAATTCTAATAAGTTTCTCCATGATAAGTTCTTCATTATTATTTATAACATTCATTTATATATAATAAAAATTTATTTACCAAAATGACTTACTAATTTTAATAAATTTAAAAAATTAGAAAATTATGTTCGTGCCAAGAGACTCCCATGTCCACCAATTTCCTACGAACTTGAGATTATTCAAATTCTAATATATTCCTTTACGATAAGTTCCTCATTATTATTTATAAAATTGATTTATATATAATCAAATTTTATTTAGAAAAATGTTCCATTTTACAATAACATGTGTAATTTTTTTTTCTTCAAGTTCAAATTGACCTATAATATTTTATAGATGGTTAATTAAGTAAATGTGAGCACTCTTTTGATTGCAATAATTTTTTTGTTATTTTTATGAAGCTATGTACTATATGAAGCACAATATTTTTAATGAAGGTTATATATTAATCAATAAAATAATACCTAAATTAAAATTTGAAAAGTTAAAAATCCCTTAATAAAAATAAAGCAATGATAAAACTTTCCCTAAATTATTTTAGCAAAATAAAATAAAATAACATCAAATATGGTTATTATGATAATTAAATTAAATATTATTATAAAAATGGAAATAAAATAAAATAAAGAAACTAAAACTATACTAAATTTTAGATTATCAACTCAATATAAATAAATCAATCCATCGTTACCTTAAAAATGAATTGAAATAAAAAGAATTTTCGGTAATCCTCACCATCCTCCCGAGAGATTCCCTAGATTCCTTCCCAATGCGATTATCTTATATTCATTCCTTGTCTATTGTTTAGTTATGTCTTTGAAGCAGAAAACCCTCCAAAATATTCTACCTTGTCTATTGTTTATTTATTTCTTTATACCAGAAAACCTTCCACAAATATTATATACGAAGAGTTGCCGCCTTTTAAAACTAAATGCATGTGATAATCTAACGGTTGTTCGTTGTTAAAGTTGAATCCATGTGATATCCTATCACTGATTTTTGTATTGATAATTCTAGTTAGCAAGAGTTATTTTATTGTAATATGAAAATTTATTATTTTTTTTTATATTCTATTTTTATATAATTTTTAATATAAATTTAAAGTTAATAAAATAATGTATTTATGAAATAAATTAAAATATTTTTTCATATATCTATTTATTGATATTGAAAACTTTACCCTATTAAACGTTATCTATCAATTTCAACAATTTTAATAATCGTCTAACTCATCAAAACCTTGTACAATATGATTTCCTGTATTTCACTCTTTATTTCTTATATTACAATCCAATTGTTTTCCGGCTAAAGCGTGCTGTTTATTGACACTTGTTAGTTTATTGACATTATGGGCCTACGTTACCTTAACCATCTCACTACGTCGATAGGGTTTCGTGGGTAAGGTTATGAGCTTACGTCACGCTGGGTAAGGAACTACTTTTCTAATTTTGAAAAGAGGTATAAATGGGAGATTTTAATGTTGGTTCAAAAGAGCCTAAAAGATTTTCACCTTGGTTCAACAGATTTTCATCTTGATTTTGCACTGAATGGGACTACTTTTCTGATTTTCACAAAATGTATAAAGTGTTTCTTTTTCTTAATATATATATCGTGGGTGACACTAAGAGCTGTAACTCGTTCAATGAATTTACAGCAGAAACAACCATCCAACAACATTTCAAGAATCAAACTTTATCTTTACAAGTGAATTGACATATTTTATATTATAAGTGTATTTTAACATCTACAATCTGCGACATATAGATATAATAAAATATAATGATGTATTGTAGTGAAAGAGATGTAATATTTAAAATTAGAATAATAAAATTAAGATATATTACTAGATAAGTACATAGATGTAAGGATATGTTTTCACAAGTGATTGTAGCTAACAAGAGATTCAATGAAATAATCTACATCTACATGCCTATTTAGAGTCTTTTTAAAAATAATCATTTTTATTATAAAATTTTATTTTATTTTTCTTGTTATATTAATATGATATTGTTAAATTTCTTATGGTGTATAATAAATGATAATGGGTGTATTAGTAAAGTACTTCTTTATGTGAAGTAGGTATGGAAAATCAAGGTTATCAATTTCATGGAAAAAATCTAGTCATGTTAAAGGCTAGGGTGGTAGGCCAAGTGCGTTTCCTGAATCATTTTGATGGCTTAGATACCCCTATGTCGCAGTTTCTCAAGTCAAAAGTTAAACAAGGAGTCATTTCAAAATTCACAAAAATTAGAAAACAAAAAAATGACATTACGAATTTATTGTAAAATTAAGTGAAGCAGAAACAACTTTAAAAATGGGGAATTCAAATAGTAATCTAAGAAATTAAAAAAAAAAAATTAAAATATTATTGCAAAACATAGGTTCACTACAATCAATTTTAAAAATGGGGAAATTCAATGTGACAGTTAGCTTAAGTGCCAACTAATGGTTATGTTATTTTATTTTAAGAAACTAAAACATTTATTTCCTTTTGAGAAATATTACTTGATGAATAGAAATTATTATTTTTTGCTTAAATAAAATTTAGTTATGGAAAGTGTTTCCATAAAAATTAAAAAGACTGATGGTTAAAGTATTCCTAGAACTAAAAAGTGGTTGAGCATAAAATAGTTCAAATAGTTACCCTTTCCTCTGAGAATAAAGGTACATCTCACTGAGGAAGAGGGGTTTTGTTCTGTAGCTGAGAAGAGGAGAAGAAATAGAGTGCTTATTCTTGAGATGATGGTGACCAGTGGAAATACTCATTTTTCCTGAAATTCCTGGAATAGAAGACTAGACTTGGGGTCCCGAGGTCTCTTTCCGAACCTCTGTCAACTTACTTAACTCAAGTGTGGAGCACGGGGGAGATGAGGATGTAATTGCCTCTCTCAAGGTAGGTATGACAACATCATCAGTATATGGAAAACAGATAAGTAAACAAGTTACTAGAAAATTAAGTTTTGGGTTGTGATTGAGAAATTAGTTGTATTTTATTTGTTTGCAACTATTACTATAATTTCTTTATGAAACGATGAGCCCTCTACACTGAGTCTTGGATATTTATTTTATCTGTTTTTTCTTTAAGTAAACAGGGAAGCTAGACAAATATTTAAATATTCAAAGCATGTGGGAAATAAAAGTAAGTTTTGGTTTTTTTTAAGCGTTTACAAATAAAAATAAAAACAACTATAAACTATCACTTTAAGCAAATTAAAAATAGAAAATTGTTAACACAGAGCTTCTGAGTCGAGATTCCCAGCTCTGAGTTGGTCGTCCTCTACACTATGAGAAACACAGACAGAGTGGTACAAACATTCATCTAAAACTGAAGGAAATGTAATATCAGTGACATAACTAAAAAGAAATGAAAATTCGACTGTAGACAACAAATAAACATGTTAACCTCATACACCGAAGACCAAGTAAAAGCTAGCCTGAATCAAGCATCACACAGAGACTGTTATCAAAAGAATAGATATTTGCAAAAAAAAAAACCATTGTTACCATTATTGAATTGCATAAATATACATGTAAATAGAATACCAGAAAAGAAGTTGTGTTTCCATTCTTGAAAAAGGTAGGAGAAGCAAACCATAACCTACGATAGGTTCGCCTCACCCAGTAAGAGGTAGAGCCAAAGCAACTGAATTAAATAAAAAAAGACAATTCACAGTGATTCAGAGCTAATTGCCCAGGAGAGTGAAAAAAAATTATACAGGATTAAAGTATAAGTTCCAAACTGTTACAAATGTCCACGGTAATCACAAGTTGGGCAAAGCCTGAGTTTTAAAAAGAAAGAATAAAATGAAAACAATATAGTGTCATGTAGCCTTAATAGAAAAAACCCGATCGTTGAGGTTGAAGAAATGGTCTGTAAAACTGGGAAACTTTCAAAAACCCTACGACGAAGAAGGATAACTGGAGGAGCAAGTAGACTGAGTCAGAGAAGGACTGGTAATGAGAATTCCAGAGGAAATTAACCACAGCGCTGAGCCAAGAATGTTTTTTGTGCAGGGAGACGAGGTAAGAAACCCATCAATAGCTGGATTCTTGACCATGCCATCAAATAAATATACAGAGCATAGAAAATATCAAAAATAGAGTAACCTTTACTTGTGAAAAGTCCTCCGCAGATTCGAAGGTGTACCCTCCAAGGAAAGCCACCAAGAAGGGTTAAGACTCTGCAATCGGAAGGTGGCAAAAAAAGAAAATTAAAACCTCAACACAAACTCCAAGTACTCACAGCCTACCTATATAATTCATATGAGGACTCGACAGGGAAATTCGTTGTGCTTATCCATGAGTGATTAACCAGAACTGCCATTACTGATATAGCAATTTAACCACCCTGAAAGGAAAACATTGAATCAACATAGAAAAACTATGAATAGATACTAGCATAGGATCTGTATACCTTCTGGTGGAAGAAATATAGCCGAGAAACTCAAAAAAATAAAATAGCAACACACCAAGAAAACACGGAGGGTAAGCCAAACTGGGATAACCTACTTTACCTGATTGCGTTGAATCCTAGGGAACCAGACATAATTGAGAAGAGCCAAGATAAAAGCTTTTTGGCAGAGGCAAGCCGAGGCATAGTTGCAAATATCTACAGTGGAGATCGGCCATGAATGAAATGAAACAGTGTGGGTTAGGGTAAGTCATTACCCTAATAAAAAATCTCAAACAAGTTCTGGCCGTAGATACTGAACACATGCGAATCAATGGTGAAAGGAGCTCATAGCTATCCTCTAGTTTTAAGTGCTTTCCAGGCTGTATATAGAGATATTAATCTGGTCATCATTGCAAATATTTCCCATTGTTAATAGTTAAACAAAGAAATGATTTTAACCCAAAGACATATGAGGCGCCAATGAATAAATAGTCTTTGTCAATTTAACACAAGGTCCTTTCATAATAAATTGTTAGGATAGATAATCACGACTAAATCCGATCCCACACATGTTTTCAAGTTACCACCTCAAAACTTGCAAAGTGTTTCTTAGAACCTTTATATGGCAGTGATAATTTAGGACTATAAAAGATACGAGCGCATGTGTGAAAAAATACATTTGATTTTACGACAATACTGTACAGATATATATGTGATTGTGGAATGTATAATAGCATTGGTAATAAGTTAGATTGGTAATAGAAAGTGGTTAAATCAAATAGTGGTTAATACATCTAAGTTAAAAAAAAACTATGGATATATGTCACAAGTGGTATCAAAGCAGCGTTTGCACGTAGAGACACTAGGGGTCACCTAATATGAAAATTGTGTGGAAATGATGAATAGCAAAGAAATAACATAGCAGGAGATGATATGAGGAGGGGGTTAATGCAGAAAATACCCTAGCACATAGGGGAACCTACACCCCAACCACGATCGAAAATAAATCTTGAGATGTGGATTCTGTTAAATGTAGATTAGCACCAGCAGAATAGTAGACTGATGGAGGAACAACAACACCAGAACAATATTCTTCTAAACACAGTGGAGAAGCTACAAGAAGAAATGGTCCGGGTCAGTAGTGAAAATGAGCGCTCAATGCAAGAGCAAGAAAGGATACTCAAGATCCTTTCTGACAAACAAAATTAGGGAATGGTACAACTCATTCCTCATAGAGACATGCAGGAAGGAAACAAATGACAAGCAAGGGACCAAACCACTGAAAAAAGGAAAGAAGTCATTCACACTGAAGTAATAAAAATAGAAATTACAATGAGGCTGAGTCCAGTAATGTGTCAGAACAACAAGAAATTAAGAAACAGAAATTGGAACTGCAAGGTGAGTTCTAGAAGATAAAACCACCTTCATTTGATGCAGGAGTGGAGGAAGTGATGGAAGCATGGTTGATAAATATGAACAAGTACTTTCAAGTCTACGAGTATAACATCAATCTTAAAGCCATATTAGTCATCTATCAGTTGAGAGAGAAGGCCACCCTGTGGTGCGAGGAGGTTAAGAATGTCCGCAATATAGAAGATCAGGACGTGACATGGTATACATTCCAGCAATATTTTAAAGATAAGTACCTAACTCAACGCTTCTATGACGAAAATACTAGAAAAATTCATGGTTTAAAATTGGGTCAAATGATGATGGATGAATGCATAACTAAGTTCACTTACCTCGCTAGGTTCCTTATCTAAGGGATAAAAAAGCTAAGGTTCAGCGGTTCCTAAGTAGTTTTCCGACTCACATGAAGGAACGACTTGAGTTCATGAATCTAAGGACCATGGACGAGGAAATTTGAAAGGAAATAATGTGTTACTAGTATTCTAATGCAAAAGGAGAACTGGGTTAAAATTGGCAGTCAAGAAAAGAGAAAAAAAGTAGCTCAAATTTCAAAAAAAGTAGAACCAATAATTTTAAGAATTTTGCGAGGAGCTCGGTAAGTAAACAGTTCAGAAGGAACCATCAAAGAACCTGGTGGCCTAGGGAAGATAAGCCCACAGAGGCTTCCAGGAAGCCTGAGAAAGGGCAAAATCAGAAACCACCCCTATAGTGTTGGGGGTGTGGCCAAGCTCACTATTATAGGAACTGTAAATAATGGGGAAGGAGTGAAACAATTTTTAATCTACAAGAAGCTTCTATAGTGGGAGATGTAGCCCAAAATATTCCCAGAAATAAAACATCATTGGAATATCGTCAGAAATATTACCAACCAATGATGATAGAGTTGGAAGGTAAGCTACTCTCGCAACCTGTTTCTATTTTGGTTGACCCAAGTGCAAGTTTAAGATATGTAAATCCCAAATTAGTAGAAATATGTAAATTTCAAAGTTAGAAATTCAAAAATCCATGGCTGGTACAACTAGCGATTGGAGCAAAGAGAAACATTTGTGCCAAAATTCCAAACTTTACACTGGAAATTGGTGAACAATAGCTAATTGTGGATCTGAATATATTACCTTTGGGATCCTACGATGTGCTACTAGGCATGGATTGGATGGAGAAACACTGGCCATTGGTGGATTGTAAAGAAAATATTATCTATTATAGAATGCAATATGGAACGCATAAGGAGATACAAGGAATTAAGAAACCCCTACAACTGCACCCTATTACAACCTCTCAAATGGGTGAGTGTATGAGGAAGGGATGTCAGATATACACCATTCAAGTGGGTTTTACTAATTCTAAAGAAAATACTCCGATGATGGAAAGCACACCTCTAGAGCAATATTTCATGGACGTGTTTTAAGAGGATGTACCAGGTTTTCCACCAAGAAGGGTGATTGATTTTACTATTGAGTTGATGCCAAGAGCATCACTGATTTCAAGGGCACCTTACTGAATGAGTGTACCAAACTTGACCGAACTGAAGATGTAGTTACAAGAATTGTCGGATAAGGGGTATATCTGACCAAGTGTGTCCACTTGGGGAGAACCACTGTTGTTTTCAAAGAAGGAGGATGGAACCATGCAAATGTGCATGGACTATGGACAACTCAATAAGTTGACTGTCAGAAATAAATACACACTATCGTAGATTGATGATCTGTTTGATCAAGTGAAGGAGGCCACTGTATTTTCAAATATATACTTAAGATCAGGATACCACCAAATCCAAATAAAATATGAGGAAATTTACAAAACTTCTTTCTGTACTAGGTACAGACATTACGAATTTGTGGTGTTACCATTTGGATTAACTAATGCACCAACGACATTTATGAGGCTGATGCATAGTATATTTCACCCTTTTCTGGATAGTTTGTGTTGATATTTATTGACGATATCTTTATTTATTTGAAGAATGTGGAAGAGCACAAGGAGCACTTATGGATAGTTCTCGAGATTTTACGAAAACATTAGTTGTATGCTAAGTTTAGAAAATGTGACTTTTTCAAGGAAGAAATCTAGTACCTAGGACACATTATTTCTATTGAGGGAATAGTGGTTGATATAGAGAAAATTTAGAAAATAATGGAATGGCAGGTACCCCAAAATGTGGCAGACATCCAATCCTTTATGGGATTGGCAAGATATTATTGATGTTTCATTGAAGGATTCTCAAAGAATGATTTTCCAGTTACCTCCTTATAGAGGAAGGGAAAAGTATTTAACTGTAATAATGAGTGTCAAAACAGCTTTGAAAAGTTAAAAATTCTGTTGATCACTGCCCTGGTGTTGAGGGTAGTTGATCCCAATAAAGAATTCTAAGTTTTTACAGATCCGTGTAAAGAAGGAGTTGGGGCAATCTTGTCACAAGAAGGAAGAGTGGTTACCTATGAATCGCGGAAGTTAAAGGAGTATGAACATCGTTACTTATCTTATGATCTAGAGCTAACAACGGTAGTGGATGTGCTCCAAGTATGGAGGAACTACTTGCTTGGAAAGAGATTTGTACTAAAAACTAAACATAGCAGCCTAAGTAGCTACTTTAAGCAAGATGATCTCAATTCTCACCAGGCAAGATGAAATTCATTCCTAAGAGATTTTGAAATGTATATGCAGCATGTGAAAGGTAAGGAAAACAGGGTGGTAGATGCTTTGAGTAGAATTTTTCATGGTGTTTATGAATTGTACTACAACCAAATTGAATGCAAGTCCTTATATCAAAGAAAAGTAGAAGCCGAGAAGGATCTTGAATACCAATTTATATGGCAACAAGCATAGGACAACAAAAGGCAAGAAAAACCTTTTGATTATGGATTTAGCAAAGATCAGTTACTAACCTTTAAGGAAAATATATATATATATATATATATATTACAAATCGAATGGAATTGAAGGAGATGATATTGAATGAATACCACCGAAGTAATTATTCAGGACACCCAGGGTATCAGAAAATGATAAATGCAATTAGAAATAACTATTTCTGGCTAGGTATGTGAATAAACATTGCAAAATATTTGAGTAAATGTCTAGGGCACCAGTAGGTGAAGGTAGAGCATCAACATCTAGCTGGATTGTTGCAGCCTATAAAGGTACCTGAGTGGAAGTGGAAGGTTATATATTTATACTTTATTACTAGTTTACCAAAACCAAATAAGCACAAAGACTCCATTATGGTGGTAGTTGATCTATTAATCAAGGCAACACATTTCATACCAATACAATCTAGCTATAAAATGGTGCAAATAACAGACATATTTATGAGAGAGATATTTAGATTCCATGGTATTCCAAAGACTGTCATATCAGACAAGGATGTGAAGTTTACTTCAGCATTCTGGAAAACGTTATTTACATGTTTGGGGACCCAAATAAATTTCAACACCGCTTACCATCCATAGATGGATGGAAAAACTAAGTGGGTGAATCAAATCGTAGAGGATATGTTACACATGTACGTAATGTACCAACCAATGAGATGGGAAGAATATCTGTACTTAGTGGAATTTGTGTAAAACAATGATTATAAGGAATCTCTTAAGATGAGTCCTTTCGAAGAATTATATGGATGACAATTTCGTACTCCCATTAATTGGATTAGCCCTAAAAACAAGTTGATGCTTGGACCAGAAATGTTAACTGAGATGGAATGAGAAGTAAGAAAGATTAAGAAAAATCTGAAGATAGATCAAGATCGGTAGAAAGTATATGCAGATAAGAAGAGGACTTATAGTGAATTTTAATTGGGCGATCATGTGTATGTAACAATTAAACCAAATAAGAGCACACTAAGGTGGGCCTCCTATGCCAAGTTGGCTCCCAGGTTCTGTCGACCTTTCTAGATATTGTAAAGGTCGGACCTGTGGCGTACCAATTGGCCTTACCTAGCCATATTCAGGAGCACAATGTATTTTATGTATCCTTAATAAAGTGATATGTACATTACCTGAAGCATGTAATCCACTGGAAAAGCATTCAGGTAGGTTAAGAATAAAAATCCTATCTTGAAATACTAAATTTTATGAAAAATTAACTTAATGTTTGCTGATTGCAGGTCGATTTGGATGACGAATTTCTGGTCAAGCCTCAGCGTATAATCGATCGGAGAGAGATCATGCTCCAGAGGCGAGCCATGACCCAAGTTAAGTTGCACTGCAAGCACTTCAGCACGGATGAGGCTACCAAGGAAGATGAAGGATTTGTTCAGGAGGCTTACCCAAAACTGTTTGCAGAACTAGAGTGAAACATAGAGGACGTTGTTTACTTCTAGGGGGGAAGTTGTGATAGCTGGCTTAAGTGCTAATAATGGTTATGTTATTTTATTTTAAGAAACTAAAACATTTATTTCCTTTTGGGAAATATTACTTGATGAATAGAAATTAATTTTGTTTGATTAAATAAAATTTAGTTATGGAAAGTGGTTCCATAAAAAGTAAAAAGACTGATGGTAAAAGTATCCAAAGAACTAAGAATTCTTTGAACAGAAAACAATTTAGACAGTTACCCTTTCCTTTGAGGATAAAGGTACATCCCAATGAGGAATAGGGGTTCTGTTCTATAGCTAAGAAGAGGAGAGGAAATAGTGTGGTGATTCCTGAGCTAGTGGTGACCAGTGTAAATACTTAGTTTTCCTAAAATTCCTGGAATAGAAGACTGGACTTGGGTTCTCAAGGTCTCTTCCGGAACCTCTGTCAACTTACTTAAGTCAGGTGTGGAGCACAGTGGGAGATGAGGATGTAATTTCCTCTCTCAAAGAAGGGAGGACAATATCAACAGTATCTGGAAAACAGATAAGTAAACAAGGTACTGGAAATTTACGTTTTGGGTTGTGATTGAGTAATTAGTTGTATTTTATTTTTCTGCAACTGTTACTATACTTTATTTATGAAATTAGGAAACCTCTACATTGGGTCTTGGATAGTTTTTTATCTGTGTTTTCTTTAAGTAAACAGGGAAGCTAGAAAAATCTTTAAATATTCAGAGCATGTGGGAAATAAACATAAGTTTTGGATTTATTTAAACATTTACAAATAAAAATAAAAATAGCTATAAACTATCACTTTCAACAAATTAAAAAAAAAAATTGTTAACGTAGAGTTTCTGAGTCAAGTCTCCCAGCTCTGAGTTGCCCATCCTCTACACCTATGATCAACACAGACAGAATGGTTCGGACATTCGTCTAAAACTGAAGGAAAAGAAAACTCAGTGCCATAACTAAAAAGAAATTAAAATCTGACTGTAAACAATGAATAAACATGTTAACCTCATACATCGAAGACTAGGTAAAAGCTAGCCTAAATCAAGCAATGCACAGAGGCTGTTATCAGAAGAATAGAGATGTGCAAAAAAGATACATGCAACCTCAAAATCGAAAAAATAATTGTTACCATTATTGAATTGCATAAATATACATGTAAATAGAATTCTAGAAGAGAAGCTATGTTGTTGTTAAACACACACATAGTGTGTGAGGATAGATAAACACACACATAGAAATATAGGCATTTGTTGCTTCTTTATTACACATAGAAGTACATTTATAATACAATGGTGTGACTCTTGGATTCATCTTCCAAGGTCACTTGGAATCCTTTGTGACTCTTCGCCTTCCACACCTACCCATGGAGGATTAGGTGTTCAACATTCCCCCCCTTAATCTGAAGGGGTATGTGTGAGTCCAAGAAGAGATTTGTAATACAAATCTGCAAAGTATTCATGGCAGTACTTAGGCTGAAACAACTCTATGAAATGTTGGCATAAAGAGGTGGTTTAAGGATGATCACCAACACTAGAATGCAAAGCTTATTGCAGTTCTGAAACTCTTCCAAAACTGGCAAGAAGCTAAGGGCTTCTGATAGAGGAATTTTCACTCATATTTAAAGGGAGACCTTCAACCTAAAATAAGGGAAGTCTACAACCTGTGATGGTTTAAGGATGACCACCAACACAAGAATGCTTGATGTAATTCCTGGAACTCAACCAAAAATGGCAGGAAGTTGAAATCTTCTGCTAGATGAAGTGCTCCGAAAGAGGAAGAATATCAACCTCACAAGGATGGTTTAAGGTTATCCATCAACCAAAGGCATGCTCATGGGAATCCATGTCTCTGGCTACAACTCTGAATCAGGAATGATGAATTATGGCTCAGGCTCGCTTGAAATGTTGTCTCTGGCTACAACTCTGAATCTAGAATGAGAGATTGTGGCTCAGGCTCGCTTGATGTGGCATCGAAGCTTGTAGATGAGCACCAATTCCCCCCTGTCAGGTACAAGGTGAGATGATGACGAAAACTCATCTGTAAGTTTTCTGAATATTCTAGAACAATTTCTAACATGCGACTTAAACATCTTCTTGGCTGTTGATGCCCACTGCCAAGAAGCGATCCATCCAAGAATAATCTTAGTTCTTGCAGGAGGCTTGTTAATAAAGCATATGTGTGAAGAATGGGTGTGCCGACCACAGTTCTTGCATGGGTGAAGATCAAAATAGTGATCTTTCATATGGCCAACTCGATCACAGTGTTGGCATTTCACAATCTATTGTTGTTGTGGAAGTGGAGTAGGATCTGGAACAGTTGTAGGTGAACTATCATAAATAAATCCAGCACTCTGAAATTTGATAGGCTTGGAGTAGTCTAGAATATTAAAGGATGACTCCTTGTCATATCCAAGACCAATTCTATGCTTGTTGTGGACAAGCTCTTCCCAAGGTCTGATGATGGGCTTGGAAAGTGCAGACTAAACTACTGCATCTACATGTAAATTGGCTCTTGTACAAGGAACTGAATGTGAATCGTCTACAACTTTATATCTTTGCTGCTGATGGGATTTCTTCTCAATTTTCTGAACTGAAATAGGTTCAAAATGATGACTCTTTTGTTGAAGTTGATGTTGCTGAAGCTGAGACTCCAACTGCAAAAACTCAATCTTGTCTTGTGCATCTTGCAAGCAAGTTTTAATATTAAAAAGAGTGTTCCTGTTCATTTTTACCATATCATGAACACTGGAATGAATGACGTTATTCAACAATTCTAATGCATCATTGATTTTAGCAATTTTTCTCAACAACTCAAGCTTCAAGAAATAAAGGGTGTCGGCTTCAACCGATAATGCACTCATTAAAAATGTAATTCAACTTATTTTCAAAAGAATACAAGTTACTTCAAAGAAGTATACAACGATTTCTAAACAACGCAAAGTTATGCTTCAAACACTAATATGAATTAAGAAGCAATGCAATGTCACTGCAAATATTTTATAAATGTGCAGCAAAAACCACTGTGCAATAATCCTTTAAGGCAGATGATTCCTCTCTTCTTCAAAGCATTTTTTTACACCAACAACTGTAATTCAAAAAAAATATGTTCACAAGCTTGGATGCTTCACTATCTGAGCAGATGGTCTTGAGCTTGTTGTATTACTTCACAGTAAAGAGGAAGGCAAATTCCAAAAAATATGAGTAAGTTTTATGATGCCACCAATTTTCAACATTTTCCTTCACATTGTCATGCTACAAATCTTGGTCACGTTTTCATAATAGAGAAATATACAACAAAAAATTCACTTTTCCACTATGTAGACAATCCATCTATCCATTTACCATCCCCTCTCCCTCTGCTATTTTTTTTTTTTTTCTAGGGAAAAAAAAACAAAGGTATTATCTCGAGGAGGTTTTTACTGGGGGAGGTGACTACTAGGTGAGGTATTTACTAGGGGAGGTATTAACTGAGGGAGGTTTTAACTGGGGGGTTTTAACTAGGGGAGGTGAAATCTAGGGGAAATAACATTTGTAAAAAAAAATTAAAAATAAATCATTTGCAGATTAAAAGGGGAGGGGATTAATTAAAAAAAAGTGGAGTGAATTAATTGAAAACTTGGGAGGAGATTAATTAAAAAAGGAAGGCGGATTAATTAAAAGTGGGTGGGAGGGAGGGAAGGTCGAGGCGCCGAGCGAGGGGAGGGGAGGGTCGAGCGAGGGAGGCAGAGGTAGTGAGGGGGATGGGGGAGTGTTTGCAGAGGGGGAGCGGGTTAAGGGGTAAGGGGAAAGCGTAGGGAGAGCATAGGGTGGGGCGGGTAGGTGGGTGGTGGTGAGGGGGTAGGGTGGGTCGGGAGGGGAGAGATGAGTGTGATCGGGGAAGAAGGGGTAGAGGGCTGAGAGAGCAGGGGTCAAGGGGATGATTGGCGATGAGGGGGTAATGGCTGTGAGCCGAGCGGGGTGAGGGTGAAGTGTTGGGAAGTTGGGCTGTGGGAGTGAGAAATGAGGGGAGGGGAGAATTTAGAGGACGGTTGTGAGGAGGAGCCATGGGGTGGGCAGCGAAGGGCGAGAGTGTTGAGCACAGGGCAAGGGGTGAGTGTAGGTTCGTGAGAGGAGGGGGCAGATGTGAGGTGTGAGGGCTGAGGTCGAGTGGTGAAGGCTGAGGCCAAGTGGAGTAGGGATGGGTATGGCGCAGGGAGAGTGGGCGGGGGGTGAGTTGCAAGGGTGTGGTGGGGGATTAGAGGGAAGGGCCGAAGGCCGAGGTGAGCGCCGAGCTGCTCATGAATTTTTTTATTTTTTATTTTTTAATTGATTTGGTTTAAAACAGTAAAATATACAGTAGAGAATTGAAAAGGGTGAGGGAAAATACAGAAAATTTCACAAATATACAGCAGGGAACTCGAGAAACAGTAGAATTTGTAGAAGTTGCAGGACAATTTCGAGAAATTGTTTCGCCAGAAATTTTTAGAAATTTTTAGAATATTAACAGAAATTAGCAGCAGAATTTTCAGTAGAGACCCACTTTAAACAATAGCAAAAAATATTTTCCAATAGCTCTCAAATTCAATATTTTCTAAAATTCATAGCTTGCATAGTAATGTGCAGAAATAAAAGTAGGTAGAAATTGCAGAAAAATTGCAGAATTGGAAGGAGCAGTGAGAAAACCTACAAATTTTAAGATGCACAATGCTTCTCTTTACAAAACTAATTTCTAAATGCTGCAAAATATTTTTGAATGAGCTGCAAATATCACTGTTGTAGAAAATCTCTAAATGATGCAAAAATGACTAGAATTTTTGGAGATTTATACAGGCCACAAAAACAAATGGCTCACACAAGGTTGAGCTAGTGATGAACGTATCAACTCTGATACCATGTTAAACACACACATAGTGTATGAGGAAAGATAAATAAACACATAGAAATATAGGCATTCCTTGCTTCTTTATTACACATAGATGTACATTTATAATACAATGGTGTGACTGTTGGATTCATCTTCCAAGGTCACTTGGACTCCTTTATGACTCTTCGCCTTCCACACCTACCCATGGAGGATTAGGTGTTCAACAGTTGCCATTCTTGAAAAGGACAGGAACAGAAAACCATAACCTACGATAGGTTCACCTGACCCAGTAAGAGGTAGAGTCGAAGAAAAAGAATCAAATGTAAATAGGAAATCCACAGTGATTCAGAGCTAACTGCCCACAGGACTGAAACAAAAATATACAGGATTAAATTATAAGTTTCAAGGTGTTACAAATTTCCACTGTAATCACAAGTTGGGCAAAGCCCGAGTTTTTCAAATAAGGAATAAAATGAAAACAATATAGTGGCATGTATCCTGAATAAAAAAAAACCTATCTTTGAGGTTGAAGTAGTGGTCTCTGCAACCAGGAAACTTTAAAAAACCCTACAGTGGAGAAGGATACCTAAAGGGGCTTTTAGACCAAGTCATAGAAGGACCGGTAACGAGCATTCCACAGGAAATTGACCATAGTGTCGAGCCAAGAAACTGACCTGTGCAAGAAGACGAGGGAAGAAACCCGTCAATACCAAGATTCATGACCATGCCATCAAATAAATATACAGAGCATAGAAAAGATAAAAAATAGAGTAACCTTTTCCTCTACAAACTACTCTGAAGATTCGAAGGTGTACCCTACAAGAAATCCCACAAAGAAGGGTCGAGACTCTGCATTTGGAAGGTGGCATAAAACACAAATTAAAACTTCAGAAAAAACTCCAAATACTCACAGCTTACCTACAAACTTCGTATGAGGACTCGGTAGAGAAATCCGTTTTGCTTATCCATGAGTGATTAACGAGAACCACCGTTACTGATACAACAAGTTAACAAACCTTAGAGAAAAAAAATGAATAAACGTAGAAAAAATGTGAATAGATATTAGCATATGACCTGTATACCTTCCGATGGAAAAACTATAGCTAAGAAACTCGAAAAAATCAAACAAAAACACACCAAGAAAACATGGAGGGTAAGACAAACTGGGATAACCTACTTTACCTGACTACGTTGAATCCTGAGGAACCAGACAAAACCGAGAAGAGCCAAGATAAATGCCTGTTGGCAGAAACAATCCGAGGCATAGTTGCAGAGCTTTGCAGCAGAGACCGACCATGAATGTAATGAAATGGTTAGGGTTAGGGTAAGTCATTACCCTAATCGGAAATATCAAACATGTTCTGACCATAGATCCCAAACACATGCAAATCAATGACGAACGGAACTCACAGTTGTCCTCTGGTCTTGCCAGGCTATATAGAGATATTAATCTGGTCACCATTGAAAAGTTTTCGCATTGTTAATAGTTAAACAAATAAATGATTTTAACCCAAAGACATATTAGGCGCCATTGAATAAATACTCCTTGTCAATTTAACACAAGGTCCTTTCATAATAAAGTGTTAGGATAGATAATCATGACCAAATCCGATGCCACACATGTTGTCAAGTTACCACATCGAAACTTGCAAAGCGTGTCTTAGAACCTTTAGATGGCAATGATAATTTAGGACTCTAAAAGATATGAGCACATATGTGAAAAATTACATTTTGATTTTACCACAATGTTCTATAGATATGTATGTGATTGTGGAATGTCTTATAGCATTGGTAATAAGTTAGATCGGTAATAGAAAGTGTTTATATCAAATAGTGGTTAATAAAAAGTTTAAAAAAAAATTATGGATGTATGTTACATTCAAACACTAATTTTAGAAAATAAAAATCTAATTAAGTCTCAAAGAGAAGGAAACCATAGCGGGTATGAAAGGGATATTATGGAAATTAATAAGTAATATCTTGTTGAGCCGAGAGGCTCATTCTACAATCCAGTATGAGGGACATGTGTAAGTATGTCATGTCCTCAAAAATATAATAATAAAAAATTTAGCTCATGTAGGAAAAAAAAATATAAATTAAATAAACAATTAAAAATCTATTAACAAAACCATTAGCTGAATTTTTGATATTTCACTTTCAAAAATATTACACAGATAAAACATCCAATGTAAGTTATAAATAAAATATTTTAACATGAATTAATATAAAATGGCTCAATACACAGGTTATGTAATCTTTATAACATTCAAAAATGTAATTTAAACAGTAAAAATTACACATTGTTTTTTGCACACTAAAATAAGTTTGCAACAAAAGAACTTTGATCCCTTGGTGCTTTAGATGGATCTATGTTGGTTCTAAAATCTAGTATGAGGGACGTGTAAATATGTCAAGTCCTCAAAAAAATAATAATAAAAAATTTTGCTCATGTAGGCCAAAAAATATAATTTGCACAGATAAACATGAATTAATATAAAATGGCTCAATACACGTTATGTAATCTTTATAACATTCAAAAATGTAATTTAAATGGTAAAAATTACACATTGTTTTTTTGCACTCTAAAATAAGTTTGCAACAAAAGAAATTTGATGCCTTCGTGCTTTAGATGGATCTATGTTGGTTCTACAATCTAGTATGAGGGACATCTGTAAGTATGATGCGTCCTCAAAAAAATAATAATAAAATACTTCCTTTATGTCGGCCAAAAAAAAACATAAATCAAATAAACAATTAAAAATCTATTAACAAATCACTTTCACTCTTCAAGCAATAAATCCAATATTTAGATTTTTATCTTAAATAGCATAATTTTACACAGATAAAATATCCAACGTATCCAACGTACGTTATGAATAAAAATTTTTAACATGCAATCTTTATAACATTCAAAAATGTCATTTAAGCAGTAAAAAATTACACATTGTGTTTTAGATGGATGTATGCCAGTAAATATTTTCAAAATTAGATTGTTATAAAAAAAATCAATAATTATAAAATAAAATTGTTAAAATTAATTAGTTATAAATTTTTATTAAATAGTTAGTGATTAAAAACCATTTTTTTAAACAAATTTATAATTCTAACTAAAAGAAAAAAATAAAAAAACAGAAAAACAGAAAACAAGAAATTGATGGAAGAGGATCTTTGCAATCGATTATCTAATTTACGAGTAAAATAAACAATATTCTGATTATCATTATTTATAATATTTAACCAATATAAATTATTATCCTACAATGCTCCATTTCATTTTTTATTTAGATGTTCTAGATTCTCTTCTGAAGCTTCTAACGAATAACACAAGAACTGGCTGGATTAATAGTGGGTGGCATACATGTTATAGCGTTCAAAATGGTCACGGTAATTATCGAGTTGTAAACATATTTCATCCACTTAGTCATTATTCGAATATTTTAACCATCGCTTATTCTTTATTTACTTATATTAAATAAGCTTAAGTTTTTTATTTTATTTAGTGTTATAATTTTAATTATTTATTTTTAATAGATTTGAATTTTAGAATTTAAATAAAGGGTATCTTTAATAGTTATATGTATATAAATAAATAGTTAGCAAAATTTGATAGACATGAAGTTCTCACAAACATAAAAATATTCAATAAAATTGTTAAAATTTAAATATCATAAAATAATTTATTAAATAATAATTATAATAATTATTATTAAGTGACATAAAAATTAAATAGTTATACATTTAAAAAATATGTAATAAGATTATTAATCATGAGGCTTTACTCTCACATTATTATATATTTTTAATCTTTAATAGGTTTTGTTATAATATTACTAGTCAATATCATAGTTTATCATTAGGACATACATAAAAGACTATTACTTATTTCATATGTTACTTGTTCATACTTCATTTTTTTTTAATTAATGATTTTAATTAAAAAAAGAAAACTAAAATAACTATTTTGGATATAAATCTCAATTTTTGATTTGTATATAGAATATTCTAACATAAATACTAAAATATCTTATTCCCATAATTATTATTAATAAAATTATATTATAATATTTAAAATTTTATAAATTTATATTTTGATTTTAATAAAATCAACTAAATATTTTTAGAATCTATGCTTCTGTGATCCATATAAAATTGTAAAATCACTTTCGGTAATAATCACATATAATGGAACGTTAAATGCTATTTCGAACCACACCGGTTCGAAACGCGTCGACAACGTTCCATTATATGTAATTATTACCGAAAGTGATTTTACAAAATCAACTAAAATTCAATTAATGATTCTTAATATAAAGAATAATAATTAATAGACTTTTCTTTTTGTAAGTAAGAATGTCACATTCTTTCTAAATATATTTAATTTCCATTTCTTCCCAACCAATAATCAATTAATCTAAATAAATTGTTAAATATGGAAATATTCTAAAGACATAAAAAGTGATACCGCTTATAAAAAGACATAAAAAGATATGGAAATATTTGTGTCTTTTTGAAAACATCCAATTTATTAAAATATTTTTGTCTTTTTAGAAACATCTTAGAAAATTGGAATAATATATAGAAATTGGAATGATATATAGAAAATCGGAATAATATGGAGAAAATGAATATAGTTGATGAGCAAAAATGACAGAAATTGAAAAATAAACTAATAAAAAAAAATTATTTAGACACTCTCATCCATCTAATTCCAAAATATCCAAAATATTCCCCACCAAAATGGCTACTATCAACTCTAAAATATTCCAATGGAACACATCATATTGATGACGACATGTGCACCTCTCCCTGCGATTTATCTCTATTTTCCAGATTTTTTAAACATGAACAAGGAAAAGTAGCGAGTGACATTACACGGCTGTTTTCTCCAGTTCTTTACAGGATAGTTGTGTAGCGTCCCTAAGCTAATCTGTTTCGTTACTTATCATACAATTGCTTTCATTCCAACTTTATGAATGTTATAAATCCAAGAAACGTTGGTATTTTTTTAATATTCAATTTTGGTATTTTTATGTTGATGGTTGATTTTTTTGAATATTTGGTAATTAAATAAACAGCGATCAAATAATTGTTGATTTTCTAAATATTAGGTAATTAAATAGACATAAATGTCATCAAATAATGAACGTAAGCCTTATCAATTATTTCACAACTTCATATCTATCTTCATATCTATGTGTTTATGAGATATTCTGCAAATCAACCATCAACATAAACTCAAAACTTAATCAATCCAAAATGGATAAACTTCATAAACTCAAAACTTAATCAATCCAAAATGGATAAACTTCGTTAGGACGATTTAACCAATTGGGTTTGTTGAATGAAAATAATTGCATAAATGTTTTGATATGACGGACAGAAGTCACCAGATAGAAGATACGACAGAATAATGACGACATAACATTAATATTACTGAACCATCAAAGTCCGATGGCCCGTCAACTGATGTGTCACATGAATATTGGAGATTAAAGAGGCAGGTTCATCGATTTCGTCAATGAAGTTGCAAGTCATTCGCCAGTCCCTTTCACGAGGATTTCGTGAATCGCTTCACGTGAAGAATGGCGAGTTCAGCGAACGGGTCGCCAACCACGATTTATCATTCAGTGAATTTCTCCAGCATGTTGATTCGGTGTATCGCTTTTGGAGCAGGGCTGGAATTTTACAACCGACTCACTTTGGAGTTTCCACACCGAGAATTTTGACTTTTTAGAAATAAATCACCTTATTAACAATTTGCCAATCAAATTCCTTTCCTGTGATATGATGAATAGATCGGTAACTGCCTCAGCCGATCAATAATGATTATCAGCCGATCGATAATGATTATCATCGACGCAAATTATTGAGTTGGTGAATAGGTTGCAGGGAGGAGTACGGACCTCACAAGAATTCCCCTTCACAAGAATTTTGACCGTTCAGAAATAAATCACCTTATTAACAATTTGCCAATCAAATTCCTTTCGTATGATATGATGAATAGATCGGTAACTGCCTCAGCCGATCAATAATGATTATCATCGACGCAAATTATTGAGTTGGTGAATAGGTTGCAGGGAGGAGGAGTACGGACCTCATTGATGGCCTGGTCTGCCACCCAACTTACAACGGGTACCAACATTAGGAGTCCTCCAATCAGTTCGTCGCTTGTGGTTATTGACGTTACCCACGAAACCCTATGGACGTAGTGAGCTGTTTATGCTAGCGTAGGTCGATAATGTCAATACACTAGCAATTTTCATAACACCATAAAATTTTTTTGTCTTTCAATGTGAAACGACAAGCTTATTGAAAGATAATTCTTTTATATTCATATTAGAATTAGTTGAAGATTGTAGGTGGATGGTGAGATATTCATATTTAGAAGTGGTTGGATTTCAGCAGCACTATAAATATTGTGATGTATTCATTTTTTTAAATATAGAGTAATAGATATATTTTGTTTTGTGTGTTAATATAGTGCAATCGTTGCTCTCTCTAATTTTAATATGGTATCATTGCCACTACTGGCTTAAATCCCTCACGGGATGGCTAGGAAGATGTGAGAGAAATTATTGTCAAACCACTGTTGTAGGAGAGTAGATAGTTCAATAAATTTATTTTCTAAGCGAATGTTTTTTGTGTGTTTGTTATTTTATTTTAATATTTCTCATTGATCCACTGATATCCATACAATAGTTGCAATGTGTTATTGATAATTATTACTAAGAGGGGAAGTGGTCGATAAAAGGGATAGTGGTCAATAACGATTTGCATGCCTGCGGGCCGGCCCTCCCGGAAATTAGTAAACTTGGTCATCTCCATTATCCATCAACTCGTAACTTCAATTAAATTGTAGACAAGAGTTACGGTCGAGGAAGCTCGCAGCTAAACCAACGGCTTGAATGTGTGGCTTTGTCGCTTCGAATACAGGCGAGAAGGTCGCGAACAAACTGAGCTTTAACCAGAATCTCAAGATCACCATATCAGTTTGCTTCGCGGTGTTCTTTTGTACATTTTTGCTTCTGTTCCTGGTGGAGGATCCCGTAAGCAATGATTCGAAGGTCGTGGAGAGAGGAATCGTCGAGGGATCGATTCCCACGGCGTGGAGTATTCGGCTCCGCAAGGGGGATTATGGTAAGAAAATTGATGTTTCGCCTGTGCACGCTCTTGTGTTGCATGGAATGGGGGTGTTGTTATTAAAGTGTGGCGGGATACCCAATTCCTGCGAAAACAAGGGTCATAGTCAATGCGTGGGTGATTGGCAGAGATCGGGGTACATGGGGAGAGGACGTTTTGGTGTTTAAGCCGGAGAATTTTATGGAGATGATGACTGATGTGAAGGACAACCAGTCAAATCAGCCTATATTTTGTTGAATGCTAATGATGATATTACTGTCTTTCAAAAATGCAGTAGCAACGCCATTAATTACTTCAATGACAGTGGATAATTTCATGAATTTGTTGTTGTGAGATTTGTGTAGTGCAGAACCAATTATTGAGCAATTTAGCATTATTTAAATTAGTCATTCTCGACATTCTTTGGTGCCGAGAGACTAATTGGCTAATTTGATTGTGTGAATTTGTTATATGCTGATGGGTCTTGTTGTGCTTCGGGCTTCAAGAGCATCGGTCACGGGTTATACAATGAGATCCTTGTGTGTAAAGGTCACTTTGTAGGATTGATCGCTGATCATATTCTGTATCTAGAATATTTACCTATACGACTGTTGAAATAATTTTTTCTTGGTTATTTCACAGATGGAAATATTTCAATAGGGTAGCTCAGTGTCAAGACTCTTCTTTGGGTGTGTCAAGATTTTTTAATCTTACAAATTCAGCATTGCTGGTCAGAAGTAGGTGTACTTTAAATGAGTTGGAAGGTAAGCTCGAAGATATGAAGAAAGAGAGAGCGAAATCCAGAAGACTACAGAGTGGGTAGAGTCGCTGATGAGGATCAATGAGACGAAGATAATTTTTATTGTTATGATATGTATGTAAGAATTAAGGGGGAGTATTGGAAGATAATATGGATTGTGATATGCAAGTAGATTGCTATATGACAAGACAAATAAAAGTGAAATATAAGTAACTAATGCATTTATATGGCTACTAAATTTCCATAGCTTTGTTTTTTTAATTATATATTATATTATATTATTATTTTTTATTTTATTAGATAAGTTTAGCACATTTTTTTTTATTTTTCATTAATCAAAAAGAGAAAAGCTCTATTGACCATCTTAAAGAGTTATAAACCAGCCAATACTGATAAAGTTTGAACATAATACTCCGTGATATATCCAATTTACTCTCTCTTACATACAAGAACTTGAAAAAATAAATGTTACCTATATGCATATTAAAATGACAAAAAAAAAAAATATGCCTATAGAGTCACATGTTATATCATATTATCAATATTAAAATATTATAAAAATTAATCAAATTATAATTTTATTTGAAATTATTATTATTATTATTAAATAAAATCTATAAATATTTAATTTATTTATTAATAATTTTAAATTAAGAAAAATCAAAATAAAACTCTTAAAAAAAATTATGTTATATACATTTTTTTGATGAGTAACAAAAGATCATTACTCTCTATTAATAATTGTAAGTTAAAATATGAGAAACTTATTGTATAAAGTTTCTGATGAGTAACAAAAGATCATTACTCTCTATTAATAATTTTAAGTTAAAATCCAAGAAATTTATATTGTATAAAATTGGATAAGTTACACAAGATCATTACCATATAAAATTGAGATAAATTGATTGAAAATATTGTGTAAAAAATTGTTGAGTAGAAAAATATCATTATCTTAATTTGAGAATGCTTGTTAGAAAAAGTTGTCATTTTAAATCATTCAATAAATATAATCATAATATTAAATTATTTTTTAGTTTTAAATTTATATTAAAGTATAAAAGATAAATTGTTTCTTATATAAATAAATGTTATAGGATTGTGAAGTCTCTCTTATTCAAGTTAAAAATTATGTTATATAGAAAATTACATAAAAATTTATAATCTACATTGGTCAATATTAACTAAATTAATCCTGGTTAATAGACACATGGAATCCTATAGTGTTATTTTGAGAGGAACTAATAAATTGAGATAAGTAGATCGAATGATTATTTGTTTAGGCACATGGACTTGCATAAATTTTGGTGGGCAATAACAACTAGTAAATTTACACATTTACAAATTTACTCTCCATAACTATAAATAATGATGAAAAGTAACTCTTGGTAAATATATTTATTTACATCTTATTCTATGATTTTTTTTTCAAAGACTTGTTTCAATTAGGGTGGGAAGAAATTAATAGTAAATATGTTTTATTTACATATTATTCTTATCCATTTTTTATGCAAAGACATGCTTAAATTATGGCCAGAAGTAATTGATATTGAATGTGTTATTTACTTCAAATTTCGAGTATAAAAAATCACTACCTAATTATCTAAAAATATTTTATTTATATTGCAACTATAACCATGAATTATGGTATAATATATGTGAAGAATTTATTTATAAAGCATTATCTTGTGCAACGGTTACAATAAAAGCTTCAAGATATGGTCCAATGAAATGTTTGAAATTTACTTTTTAAGAATGTTGAAAAATTAATATTTATTTCTAAAAGTTAAATATTATAAATTGTATTAGCATCCATATAAATCTAAGTATATTGACATAAAAAAAATTAATTATTTATTACCATTGTAGTAATTTCCTAGACATACATAAGCTAATGATGAAATCATTGTCTACACATCATACTTAAGTAGATCTAACCCTCATAAAATCATTAAAGAAATAAATATACATATACCTATCACACATGATTAAAACACTATCCATATATATTATAAATTCATTTCCGAACTCATTCCTACCATAGTCCATTGTTATGGTTGTCATTATTTACATAGTTGGATATTCGGGCGTTGCAGGGTTTAAAGGCCCTCCATATTAATCATGTCCCACCAAATTAATCGTTGATTACATAGTTAATAATACTCTGACATATTATGTAGATTACACGAAATGAATAATTAATCTCGCATATGATACCGAGTACCACAATTAATGAAAGGGTTGGTAATTTTTATGGGTTTGCATGTCGGATTGTTTGTAATGCTTCCACCTGTCCAAATTTACTGTCATTTGTCCCGCACTCCATATTGAACTCATCTGGACTATCTGATCCTCATCCAAGGGATCAACAGTGTGGACATCGGGTGGGATGGTTAGGGTAACCACCCACCCCATCCTCCTGTTCGTTCTATCATTTTCCTCACTGATGGAAACCTATCATCGACTCTGCAACTTCATCGCTTTCTGCCTGTAATGGACGTTCAATGGTTCCACTGACGTCCTACTAGTAATCACTGAAGTAACCAAGACATAGCTTCTTCGCCACCGTAGAGGTATTCCTACACTCCCATTCACATTTTTTCTTTTTGTTTTATCATTAGTTGGATTCAGTTAGAAGTTCGTTGATTACTATTTCCAATCTTAATTTCTCGGCTACAGTTTTTAGTCTAGCATAGGGTTGTATGACTAATTCCCATTTGGGGATTTTCGCAGGTTTTGTAGGCCTTTCTTATGTTACATGATGCACTTCATTATAATGGATGGTTCGAGGAAATCCCTCCGCCCATCCTCTTTCCCACACCTTCAGTTATGTGACATAGCATGAAGCCTGTAATGCATTTTTTTACGAAATATTTGTTCTTATTCTTTTTGGAATTTTGTGAAATACCTTACACCATAGTTGTTATTGTGGTTGTAGGTCTACTGGCCGGCCGAGGTTGGGAGTCAAGGCATTTTGGAATTCCCTTTCGGCCTCCTTGATGGTATGTACTCGACGATTTTAATATGGCTAAGGGTTTGATTTACTGGGTTTTCTTTGTTATCAAGTATATCCACCCCTCTGTCACCTGTAGGGATTTTGGGGTTTATACCGGTGTGAGAATCTCTCTTCCTTGCCATGATTACTTCTCAGTTCAGATTCTTGTTTATCGGTTCAATAGGGATCACCCCTTTTGTTCTTCCATCCTGGTTCTTCAGTAGCATGAATACTCATTTTGTAATTAAATTCAGACTTGTGTTTGGACTTATTGTTCCCGTTGATTTCATGTAAATTAATTTTTAAACCGTATCCCTTAGCTCAAGCTTTTGGTATCATGCCGCAACACAATGTTTTCGGTTTTTGGTCGCTTCTTGCATGTATTTCTTCCGAACACAATTGAACTGTCTTGTCTATATTTTTTTTTCTTCATTTTCAAAGCAGTATTTATATATATCGATATAAAGTTTTTATTTATATATATGTGGTATTTTTACACGTTTCTTACCAGATTCGATAGTTAAGAGAACTTTGGCTCATCCTCGAGTTTCAATGTGCGTTGTCCAGTAGTAGAGAATCTGCATATCAATCATTGTTTTCGTGAAATTATAGTCATGCTCGTATTTCTAACTATTTATTTGGGTTATCATAGCTTTTCATAAGTATTATATGTATATTTCTTTTTATTTCTAAATCTGGGTTCTCTAGCCAAAGGGATTGGAGCCCCACCCCTCTCCTAAGGGTCGGGAACGAAACCCACAGGCTTAGACCCTTAAATCTTTACTGTTATTAATTATACCCATCAAGGCATTTCTTATTATGTCATTCGACTTACTGTACTATTCAACTTTACATATATATTAAAATCCTATTTTAACAGCGAATGGAAATATTTTATGTTTGCAACAGTACTAAGTCTATTAGATAGCATTTGAGTTTTTTGTTGTAATTTCAGGTTTACAGAATTTACTGCATACTCTCTTTCATGGTAAATTCCTACTCCCCAATTATAGTAACCGTAACTATAGTCATTTTTTACATAAAATGTTCACATAATTTTTTTTCATGATTTATCTATATATATTCATAGGTAGGTTTCACACATTTCATACTATCAATAACAACTAGCATAGGAGTAATTTAACTATCATCTTTACTGTAATCTCAACAGTAATCATTTATATATTTCCTACTGCTAAAAATGCATAAACCATAAATCGCAGATACTTCAGTACCTAATTTCAGATGATTCTTCCAGAAGTATGATGGTCCTCCCAAGCATGAGTGAGGCAATTACGTCCTCAGCTCCCCCCTTTCTCCTCACTAGGGTTTATGTGTTTCTATGAGACAAGAACTTAGACCTCACGACCAAATCAAGTCTTATATTCTCCTGGGTATTTTACTAATCTCCACTGGTTCCCTCACCAGCTTTGGATCACTTATAGCAACAACCTATTTCTTAAACCCCATCTTACTTTCTACACAAGACCCAATTTGCTCCCAGGATTTTCCTATAAATCCTTTTTGGGAAAAATGGTAACTTTTAGAACTGTCTCCACCATTTTACCCTAGATTCTTGGAATCATTTACCAATCAGTTACTTTTTCCTTTTACTCAAGGAAATTATTAATTAACTCTCTATTGAAAAAGTCAAAATAATATACTAAAGTATTGTTAATGAATCCCTTTATTCGTTACTTATTCAAATATCCCATACTAAGTTTTTAGATCAATAATTAAATTAAAACAGGGTGTTACATCTTCCACTTCTGAAATAAACATCGTCCTCAGTGTTATTTAATCAATGAGAACAACTCTAGGTAGGATTCTTGAATAACATGCTCGTCCTCTCAAGTGTCCTCCTCTGGGCCAAAGTGCTTTTGCTGCACTTTAACTTGGTAGATGACTCTCTTCGGGAGCATTAATTCTCTCTAATCTATAACATGTTGCAGTACTACCAGGAACTCGTCGTCCAATTCTACATGTATACCCTACCAATGTATCATATATTTAGGGTCATGCATGTAAATTTTTAGTAGTGATACATGAAACACATTATGTACCAATATATGACTTGGTAGGGCTAGTTGATAGGCCACTGGTCCTATCCTTTCCAAAATCTGAAACGGTCTTCAATATCTAAGTGCCAATTTTGCACAAGCATTCCACCTCAATGTGCTTTTATTTGGTTTTATTCTTACATAAACATGGTCCTCTAATACGAACTCACCGAAATTTATTTTCCTATCTGCATACACTTTTTTCCAGTCTTGAGATGCCTTCAAGTTCTGTCTGATCTTCTTTACTTTCCATTCCATTTCTTCTACCATGTCCGGCCCAAGCGCCATATTATTTTCCAAATTTCTCTAGTTTATAGGAGTCTGGAATTGTCTTATGGACAATGCCTCAAAGGCACTCATCTTAAGGGATTCTTGACATCCGTTGTTGTAAGTGAACTCAACCAAATGTAGATACTCGTCCCATTTTGTTGGTTGTTGCAGTACATATATCCGCAACATGTCTTCTAAAATTTTATTCACCCTTTCTATTTTCCCATCTATTAGTGGATGGTAAGTAGTATTGAATTGTATTTGTGTCCCCAAGCCATTAAATAGTGTCTTCCAGAATGTCGATGTAGATTTTACATCACGGTCTCCAATGACAGTTCATGGTATACCATGCAATATAAAAATTTCTTTCATGAAAATATCAACAATTTGCAGTGTCTTGTAAGTGGATTGGATGAGAATCAAATGAGCCACCTTGTTGAGTCTATCAACTAACACCATAATCGAATCATTGTGCCTTTTGTTTCTCGGCCCAGTGATGAAGTCGAGGGAAATAAATTCCCACTTCCATTCCGGTATTGGGATAGTCTAAAACAATCATGCGGGATACTGATGCTCAACCTTAATTTCTTGAGAATCTAGGCACTTTTTCAAATATTATGCAATGTCCTTTCGCATTCTAGGCCAAGAATAGTCTTTCCTAATTTCAGTTAAAATTTTCAGATACTCTGGATGTCCTGCATATGAACTCCTGTGGTATTCATCCAAAATAATTCTCTTCAAATTATTTTTATTCTGGATATATATTCTTTTATGGTAGACTAAGAATTTCCTATCATTGAGTTCATAATCTGATTGTTTCCCTTGTTCTTTATCTTATTTTTCTTGCTACCATAAGAACTGGTATTCAGGATCCTTCTTTGCAACCTTTATAATCTGTTCTTGAACTATGAATTCAATATGGTTAAAGTAAGCTCATAGATGACATGCAACTTTCTTTTTAAAGCGTCAGCCACCCTATTATCTTTACCCTTCACATGTTGAATATCAAATTGAATTCACTTAGGAAAGCATTCCACTTGGCTTGGCAAGCATTCAGATCAACTTGTTTAAAATATCTAGTTAAATTGCTATAGTCAGTTCTTAGCATGAACCTTTTCCCTAACAGATAATGCCTCCATATGCGCAAAGCATGCACCACCATAATTAGCTCCAAGTCATAGGATCAATACCTCTACTCATGATCCTTTAACTTCCTAGATTCACATCCGGTGACTCTTCCCTCTTGAGTCAAGACTGCTCCTACACCATCCTTACATGCATCAGCACATACTTCAAACTCTTTACTCGGATCTGCTACCTTCATAATAGGGGCAGTGGTTAACAACCCCTTCAATAACTCAAAACTATTCTGACATTCTTGAGTCCATTTAAATATGTTTCTTTTTCATTGCAAGGTGGTAAAGGGAAAATCTATTTTAGAGAATCCATTGATGAATCGTCAGTATTAGCTAGCCAAACCCATAAATGGACATATGTCTGATACGTTCTTTGGGACCCTACATTCCATGATTGTCTTTATCTTTTCTGCGTCCACAGAAATTCGTTCATCATAAATCACGTGCCCCAAATATTGGATCTATTCCTTAGAGAAGTCACAGTTACTAAACTTAGCGTAGAACTGATGTTCTCTTAACATTTTCAGCACATTGTGCAGATGTTCCTTGTTCTCTTCCATATTCTTGGAGTAAATTAATATATCATCAATAAAATTAAAACGAATTTATCCAAGTATGGGTGAAAATTTCCATGCGTTGAGCTCATAAAGGTTGTTGGTCCGTTGGTTAACCCAAATGTTTATACCACAAACTCATAATGCCCATACCTAGTGTGGAAGGTCTCTTTCTTATAACTTCGTCCTTGATCTAGATCTGGTTGTACCCTAACCTTAAGTCAGGAAAACACTGTAGCTCCTTTTACTTGGTCGAACAAGTCGTCTATGCACGGTAGTGGGTACTTTTTTTTAACAGTCAACTTGTTGAGTTGTCGATAATCAATACACATTCACATAGTACCATATTTCTTTTTCACAAACAGCACTGGTGCTCCCCATGGGGACACACTTGGCTGGATGAAACCTGTATCCATCAATTCCTACAGCTTCTTCTTTAACTATCTTAATTCAGGCACAATCATTCTCTATGGAGCTCGGGACACAAGTGTTGCCCCGAGTATTAGCTCTATAGTAAAGTGTATGTCTCTTTTTGGTGGAAATCCTGGGATTTCCTTAGGAAATACATCTCAGAATTCTTGCACTATAGGAATGTTTTCCAGCATAAGGGTCTTTTCTTTGGAGTTGGTGAATCCCACCTAGATTTCATAGAGTTAACATCCCTTTCTTATGCATTTACTTAGTTGAGATGTTGTAATGGGTTGTAACTATAATGGTTTCTTTGTGCCTTGAAATTATTGATGTGTTCCATCCTTTGATTTAAAATAAATAAATTTTTCCTTATAGTCCACTAATGACCAGTCTCTCTCTAGCCAATCCATCCCCAATAAAATACCGTAAGATCCCAGAGGTAGGATGTTGAGTTCCACATGGATGTGATGATCCCCAACACTCAACTCATGGTTTGGTAATTTGACATTGAATCACCTTCTTGCCCCTATAGCAGCTGAACTAACCAAGGGATTTTAAATTTATAGTTTTGTAATTTATAATTTTCAATTACACGGGGGTGTATATAGCTCAAAATGGCCTAAGGGTCAAATAAAATAGAAACATACTGGGTTGTAGCTTACATTCTAACTCTTTCATGGTTAGCTAGAAGCTCGCTTTCTGATCCTCTAGAGTTGCATTGATTATGGGTATGTTTCGAGCTACATCCCCCACAGTAGATGCCCCTTGCAGATTTGTTGGAACCTAATTTATTCCTTGATGAGGATATTTTTTGAAATAGTGTGCCTCACCACATCTCCAACATTGCAACAAATGTTTTTTGGATTTTCTAATGTCGGGTTTGCAAGAAGCTTCAGTATGTCGCTCCTCACTAGCCCACTTGGTGTTTGTTTGAATTTTTCCATTATGTTTACTCAGTGGATTCCTTGCAACATTCTTATAGCCTACAGATCTGTTACTTCTATTATTGCTAAAAAAAAAATCCCTTTTCAACGCAACCAACCTTTTCTAGTTTCTCCCTTTTTTTTGGATTTCTGATAGCACATCTATGGTTTCCTTATCGCTTCATCCATGTTTTTTTGGTTTATGACCTCAATTATCTCTTTCATGTATATCAGAAAACTACTCAAAAACCATTGTTCTTTTTCCTTTTCATCATGCAAATAAGGTACATATCTTAATAGTGAAGTAAATTTCGTAATCAATTCATCCATACACATTTTCCTCAATTTCAGATCATGAAATTCTTGGGATTTCTCAGCGTAGAATCGTTCAGTTAGATAGGTATCTATGAAATATTGTTGAAACTCATCCCAAGTCATATTTTGATATTCCACTCTAGGTACATTCTTAACTTATTCCCGCCGAAGTCTTGCTTTCTCCCGCAGTTGGTAACTGACTAAACGAGCCTCAAGTTTGTTGTTATATTCATACACCTAAAAGTACTTGTTCATGTTTATTATCTAGGCTTCCGCCATTTCTTCAGCCTCTTCGTCAAAGGTAGGAGGCTTGATCTTTCGAAATTCTCCCTATAATTCCACTTTCTGTTTCTTTAGCCCTTGTTGATCTAGAATATTCCTAGATTCAACCTCATTGCAGGTTCAAACTTTATTACTTCGTGGCATTCAACTGCCTTCGAAATTATCATGTAATGGTTGTCGGTGTTCTCCTTCTTCCTGAGTATCCCTCTCTGGGCTTGGTTGTCCATTGGGATGATTTTGTATGTCTGAAAGGCTTTTTAATATCCTTTCCTTCTCCCTTATCAACCCTTCATTGTCATTGTGAACCTTGAGCATCATTGTCTGAAGTTGCTGCACAGTATCAAGCAACCTATTTCTCTATTGTTGATATTCTTCCAAAATTATGCTTGTTTGTTGGCTCTCGTCTATGCTTAACTGCATACACATTTTGCGGTTGAGCTCAGGATTTGTCATAGGATGGGTTTCCCCTATGTTTCTCGGTTCCTAATGAATATATCCCCTTCTCATCGTAGCTTAATGCTAATTTGTTCCAGTACTTTACACAAATTCCAAAATTACACTTAATGAAGAAAAGAAAAAAAATGATGACACCCATGCTATTGTGTTGGCCCTACTGGCCCTAACGCGTAACCTGGCTTTGATACCACTTGTAACATCCATATACCTTTAAGTATATTCACATAAAAAAAAATTACTTATTACCATTGCAGTAATTTCCTAGACATACATAAGCTAATGATGAAATCATTGTCTACACATCATACTTAACTACATCTAACCCTCATAAAATCATTAAGGAAATAGATATACATATACCTAGCACACAAGATTAAAACACTATCCATATATATTATAAATTCATTTCCAAACTCATTCCTACCATAGTCCATTGCTATGGTTGTCGTTATTTAGATAGTTGGATATTCGGCCATCCCATTGGGATTCCCACTGCATGGTTTAAAGGCCTTCCGTATTAATCATGTACCTCCAAATTTCTTGTTGATTACATAGTTAATAACACTACGGCAAATTATGCAGATTACACATCATGAATAATTAATCTTGCATATGATAACTATTACCAATGTTAATGAAAGGTTAATGATTTTTATGGATTTTCATGTCACGTTGTCTGTAATGCTTCCACCTATCCACATTTACTATCATCTATCCCATGCTCCATCCTGAGATGATTTGGACCGTCTGATCCTCATCCAAGGGATCAGCGGTGTAGACTCGAGGTGGGATGGTTAGAGTAACCACCCACCCCATCCTCCTCTTTGTTCTATCATTTTATTCGTCGACAGAAACCTATCATTGGATTTTCAAGTTCATCATGTTCGGCTTGTAATTGACGTTCAATGGTTCCATTAATGTCTTCTTTATTCTCACCAGAGTAACCCAGCCATGGCTTCTTCACCAATGTAGAGGTATTCCTCCACTCCGATTCACGGTTTTTATTTTGGTTTTATCATTAGTTTGATTTATTTAGAAGTTCATTCATTACTATTTCCACTTTTAATTTCTCAGCTATTGTTTTGAGTCTAGCAGAGGGTTTGTATTACTAATTCCCATTTGGTGTTTTTGGCAGGTGTCGCTGGCCTCTCTTCTATTACAGGATGCACTTCATTATAATGGAGGGTTCAAGGAAATCCCTCCAGCCATCCTATTTCGCACACCTTCAGGTATGTGTCACAGCATGAAGACTGCAATGCATTTTTTTACAAACTATCTGTTCTTATTCTTTTTGAAATTTTGTCAGATACCTTACACCATAGTTTCTATTGTGGTTGTAGGTCTATTGGCCAGCCAAGATTGGGAGACAAGGCATCTCAAAATTCCTTTCCGGCCTCCTTCACGATATGTACTCGACAATTTTAATATGGCTAAAGGTTTTATTTATTGGGTTTCCTTTGTTATTGACTATGCCCACCTCTCTGTCACTTGTAGGGATTTTGGGGTTTCTACCTGTGTGAGAATCACTCAACGTTGTTGTGATTACTGCTCATTTCAGATTCGTGTTTCTTAGTTGAACAGGGCTTGCCCCTTTTGTTATTCTTTCTTGGTTCTTCAATAGCATGAATACCCATTTTGTAATTAAATTAAGACTTTTGTTTGGGCCTATTGTTCCACTTAATTTCATGTAAATTTATGGTTAAAGCATAGCCCTTAGCTCAGGCTTTTGGTATCATGTTGCAACACTACGTTTTGGGTTTTTGGTTGCTTCCTAGATGTAGTTATTCTGAACGCAATTGAACTATCTTGTCTATATTTTTTTTTCTTCAGGTTCAAAGAAATATTTATATATATCAATGTACATTTTTTCTTTATATATATATGGGGTCTGTTTACTCATTTCATACTAGATCCTATAGTTAAGAGATCTTTGCCTCATCCTCGAGTTTTAATGTGCATTGTCTAGTTGCAAAGACTGCGTGTATCAATCCTTTTTTTCCTGCAATTATAGTCATGCTCATATTTGTAACTGTTTATTTGGGTTATCATAAGTTTTTAGATGTATTATATGTATATGTATCTTTCTTTCTAAATCTGGGTTCTTTGGCAAAGGGACTGGAACCCTAACCCTCTCCTCAAGTCCAAGTACTAAACCCACATGCTTAGACCCTTATATATTTATTGTTATTACTAACTCTGTTAGACTCCCATTCCCTAATTACATTAACCCTTATTGTAGTCATTATTTTCATAAATTTTTCGCATAAATGTTTTGCATTAGTTATTTATATATATTCATAGGAAGATTTGACACAATTTATACTATCAATAACCGCTAGCATAGGAGCAATTTAACTATCATGTTTACTATAATCTCAACATTAATCCTTTATATATGTCCTACTGGTAAAAATGCATAAACCAGAAATCCAAGATACTTCAGTTCCTAGCTTCAGAGTATTCTTCCAAAAGTATGATGGTTCTCCCAACCGTGAGTGAGGCAATTACATCCTCATCTCCCCACTAGGGTCTAGGTGTTTATATGAGACAAGAAGTTAGACTTCTGGATCAATTCCAGTATTATCTTCTCCTAGGTATTTTATTGAGTTGCACGGGTTCCCTCACAAGCTCTGGATCAATCATAGAAATATCATGCTTCTTAACCCACATCTTACTTTCTGCACAGAACCCCATTTCCTCCCAGGATTTTCCTATAAATCATTTTTGGGTAAAATGGTAACTGTCAAAAATATCTCCACCTTTTTACCCTCGGTTCTTGGAATCATTTACCAATTAATTACTTCTTTTTTTTAGTCAAGAAAATTATTAATTATGCCATAACAAGATTTTAGATTAATAATTAAATTAAAAAAATATGTTACAATGTTAAACTAACAACCAAAAATAAGTTACTTTTTCTTTTTACACGAGACAATTATTAATTATGCCATAAGAAGCTTTTAAATTAATAACTAAATTAAAATAATTATTAATTATACCCTAACAAGCTTTTAAATTAATAATTAAATTAAAACAAAGTGTTAGATTGTTAAACTAAGAACCACGAATAACATGGTACCATACAAAATAAATGAAAAATTATTATAAAAAGAGCAATTACTACTATAATATTATGGAAAATTGTTTTAATCCACAATTATAAAAAAATGTTTTAATCCAAAATCATTCAAAATTTAATAGGTCTAAACCATTATATAATTTAGGAAAGGTTTTCATGTCTAAATTAATCCAAAATTTAATAGGTATAAACATTATAAATTATAAATAAGCAACATATATGGAAGAAATATACAAATTAATAGAGAAATATGGAAGGTTTTCTTTTCCAAAGTCGTTGAAGAGTTAATACGACTACAAATTGTAAAACGAATAAAAATAAAACAACTCCGTTTCGAGGAATTCTAATGAAACGCTCATCTTCTATCTTCTTGAAGGAGGATAACCATGACTAGATTTTCTTTTATTTTTAATGTTTTGATGGATTTATTTATTTCTATTAGGATTATAATTTAAGTATTTTTTAGGTCGATCAAAGTACCCGTTATGTTTGTTTTCTTAAAAAGAATCCCAAGATTTTAGATGCATTGGTTTGGTTTATAATTTGTTTAGGTAGATGTATTAATTTAAGTGAGATAAGATATGTTATAATTAATTTTTTTATGGTGTTTATGAAATAGTTGTATTTTATACAATAGTTGTAATGTTAGTAATTAATAAACTAGATAGTTTATAGCATTTATGTAATAGTTGTATCTAATAATATAAAAAACCAATATTAAATTTAATTAATAAATATACGTCCAATAAACTAAAGTTTAGTCTCGGTGAACTTTAACCACCATCATCATCATTATAAATTAATTTAAAATTATAAAACATAATTTTAACATTTAAAAAAATAACAAATATTTTTCAATATAAAATATGAAATTTATATAAATATAAAAATATTATTAATAATATGATATTTTGATTTAAGATTTACCAAATTCAAGATTTTTATTTGTATTTTTTAATGCTAAATTTTTCAATAAATAAAGGTTCATAGGAGATGGCAGTGCATCTTTGGTGCCGTAAATAGCGGCAAGCGATGGGAAGAAAACATGGCCTCTACATGCTCCCTGGAGAGTCGACCCTCTAACAGAATAAATAAGCACAAAAGCCGGTTGCATCCTATCAGTCCTGAGAAACCATAGCTGTCACCCTAAAAACCCTTTCACTGGTTAAAACCTGCATAAATTGACTCACGAGTCTTATTGCAGGTACTGGAACCAATAAATTGAGCAATGAAAGAATTTGAAACTGTATTCAAACTCCTGAAATAATTGAGTAGAATGGTTTCGCGTTCTCATTACTTACATTGGATAACCTTGAGGCATTTACATAAGCCAATAATAATAAAGCGGTTTATGATTTCTCGCCTTTGACAACAACGGCAATAGAGGTATGCTTTAAGATGTCTAGATATGGACGCCACAACAAAGTGGACTCTCCATGCTGTCTTTTTGTCAATGTGTGTTTTTCTTAAGCTATCTAATTATAATGCAATTGGTAACTATATAACGGCATAACAAAGTCTTATATTGTAATTAATGGTTTATCTCTTATAGTTTATTATTTATTTCGTATCAATAGAGAGATTTTATACAATGTAATATTTTTAACACTGTAACATACTTCACATGAAAATATAAGGAGTTAAAAAAAAATTGTACAAATTATTTATGGGTAATTATCCAAATCACTATTCAAGATTTTCCACTAATTACTAGATAGAATGTTTCTCAGTTCATAGAGTAACTTTAGAGGAATAGTAAGTTACATAACCATTACCATTCTTGTGGTCTATTAACATAAATTATATGATATAACCTTACAACCATTTCATGATTCCTCATTGAACACCGATATACCCTGGAAACCTGTAGGGTGAAAACCAACAAACGTTTAATTTTATTATTAAACACAAAAGTGAGGGTGTTCACTCCTCACTCAATGGCTTATAAGGGAGACCATCCCTTAACCATTTTTATAAATATTACAACGAAATATTGTTTAAATACAAATATCTAGTTAAAAACATTACAATAATTATGATAGCATTTACCCAATCTTCATATATTCATACCTTTCTAGCATGGTTGTACCTACAATGGACCACCCTGTAGCTCACACTCATCTACATCAACCATTAATCAATTACCTGCCACAATGTTAAGCATAATATATATTTTGCAGAAGTCACCATCATTTTGTGCTAATGTTGTCTTCAACATACATTGATGTCAGGATTCATAAAGTATTAATAAAAATTTTCACAAATCTATACTAGTGATGCTTCTCTATCTATTCATGTACATTCATGACATTCAAGTAAAATATTGCGACACGTTTAGTTTAATAGCATTGCTATAAAAATCTCATTAACTAATATTTCCCTAGCATAAGCACACATTCTTCCAAGACAAATAGCTACAATTGCAAAACATTTCCTTAAAATAAACTGATATGAAAATTACAATCTTCGTGCATGAAAATTACATGAAGTTAATGAAAATAAGTAACCCTTAACGTATTAGTTTTGGTGCATGTAAAGAAAACTAAGACAACAAATGTTGTTCCTTTGCATGCAAATTCATATAGCTTCTAAAAGTGTCTTCCCAAAGGAATTTTAGCAAAACAAAGCATGCAAACACATGTTTTATTTTCAGTAAAACTAATGCAATAAAACTTACAAATATATGTCTTCTTTTTCAAAGATTATACTAAAATCTTTTCCAATGTAATCTAACACAACATGCTATCTTTTCCCACAGACAAATATGTATATTATTCCCAACAAAAGCTAATACAAATATTGCATGCATCATATACATGATCTTATTCCAAAAGAAACAAACAAAATAGTTATGATAGCATAACGTACTCACATGTAATTTTTCCCAAAGAAACTTGATAACTCAATAGTTCTTCTATACATGCAAAGAACATATCTCTATAACAAAATGGCTATTATTTGTGCATGCACGAGCTTATCATAATAGCTCTTCTTTAATGTATGGACAACATATTCTCTTCTTTAGAATTTTACCATCATTTAGTTATTATTTTCATGTAAACAAATACAAACTTCTTCTTAAAAAAAAGAAAGATAATATAATATTGTTTCTATATATTTCTACATGAAAGTTTTTCATGGTTCCCTTCCAAGAAATTACCATAGATAACCTCTTTTATTGATAAAAACTAGGAAACACTAACAAGGATAACTTAAACTTTAATACACCTAAATCAAGAAGTTAATAGAATAGATCTATCCATGCAATATTTTCAAGAGGTTATTTGTTCCAAGTAGGAAACATATATAAAAAAACAAAATATTTTCCGAAAAAGTAATTATTATGATTTTTCCCAAAGAAAAGATTAGAATAAGCTAACATGTGTTCTTCATGAAACTTGTTGGAACACCTAATTCTCCATGGGTAGGTGTGGAATGCGAAAAGTCACAATGAAGCCCAAGTGACCTTGGAATGTGAAACCAATAGTCACATCATTGTACTATAAATGTACATCATGTATAATGGAAAAATAAGAGAGCTGCACGCTTATCCTTCATTGTGTGTTGAGTTTCTTGTTGTGTGTGTTTATCTTTCTCATACACCACGTGTGTGTTTAACATGGTGTTTAACATGGTATAAGAGCTAAGAAGTTCATAACCAGCTCAACCTTTAGTGAGCCATTTGTGTTTATGGCCTGTGCATATCTGTAAAAATTCTTGGCATTTTTGCAGCATTTAGAGAGTTTCTGCAGCAGACATTTTGCCGCATTCAGAAAGTGGTTTTGAAGAAGAGCAACAGTGGCTTCGAAGAAAAGCAGCACTACGCATCTGAAGGTTTTCATTCATATTTCTTCCTACAATTTCTGTCTATTAAATTCTACAATTTGAAGAGTTGCTGGAATAGTGTTTCAAAGTGGGTTTCTGAAAGGAAAATTTATGAGTTTTTCATTGAAATTTTTCTGCAAATTTATGGGTTTTCTACTAAAATTTTCTAGAAAATTCTGCATTTTTAAATTCTCATTCTCTGCTGCTAGAAAAATTTATTTTTTCCCCAATTCTACAAGCTTATACAAATTCTTTTGTTGTATATTTCTAAAAACTTCTGCCAAAAATTCCTAAAAATTTCTGCTGAAGACTCTGCAAATTTCCCTCACCTCTCTGTTGTTAAAAAATAAAATAATAAATAAGAAAAATAAAATAAAATAAAATTTCCGCAACAATCGGCCTCCGGGCCCTCTCATCCCACGCCTCACCACTATAGCTCTCACCTCAAGCCCTTAACAATTTGATCTCCGCAACATGACCCTTGGAATCTACAATACGCAACTCTCACCTCAACCTTACACATTCCCCCTCACCATACACTCCCCCTACCCCCTCTTAAGTCCACGCTCGACCATACCCCTTGCCATTTCATGCAACCCTCCCTCCACACAGATCCCACTCCTCACTTGCACTCTCAGCCCTAACCCCCCCAACCCTCTACCCTATCCGCTCACACATCCCACAGCTCCCACACCTCCTATCCACTCCCCCTTGGCCATCCCTCCCCCTCGCTCTTTAATCTCCTCCATTGACAACCCATACTACCTACCCGTTCCACCTGCCCCTCTCCAACACTTCCCCACGGCATCTGTCGTTCCCCTTTCCGCTACCCGACCCCTCTTCTCCCCTTGTGGTCGCTTCCCATCTCACGACTCCATCTCACATCTCAACCCTCGCTCTTACCGCTCTTCCCACAGCTCAGGCCCCCTCCCATCTCAAACGCAAACCCTCCCTCCTTCGACCCTCATGGCCACTTTCAAAAATTTCAATTCCTCTTTATTACAATTAAAATACCTCCCATTTTTTTATAGTGAAATTTTCCTCCCCCCTCCCCTTTAAATTCAACTTTTAAAAATCCATTTCCCTTAAGTTTGCCCCCTTCCCCCCACATTTTTTAAAATTTCTCTTAGTTCCCCCTCTTCCTAATAAGTTTCCCAATTTCAAGTTTTTTTTTTTTAATTTAATTATTTTAAATTAAAAAAAAAAAAAAATACAGCAAAGAGAGAGGAAGAGAAAATCAATAGCATAAATAAGGAAATGACATATGAAGCAGATGGATTGAATACATAGTGAAAAGAGAAGTTTTTCATTGTGATTTGTGGCATTAATTTGAAGGGTGACTTTATCTAAAAGAGATTTCTAGCATTAATTTGAAGGGTGAAGATTGGTCCTCATTTTGAAAACAACTCTTTTGAAGAAAATTCACTTGACTTAAAGGCTTCTTGCATAGTGTTTTCAGCTGCACATTTACAAACTATTTTGCAGAGATATTGTATTGAACTGACATTGTATTATGAGTGGATATTGCTTCTTCATAGTTGCAATCAGTAAATTTGAGTTGTTCGAAAAATTGTTGATTGTCCTCTATCATCTGAGGAGTAGATTTTTCACTTTGAGATTTCTATAATTGGAAATTCTTTGGAGTCATTTGTATTTGTTGAAAGATTGTTGAATGATATTGTAAACAAGTGCATTATCGGCTGAAGCCAACACCCTTTATTTTTGAGCCTAAGTTTTTTAAAGTGGCTAAAATAAATGAGGCATTAGAGTTGTTGAATAACCTCATTCATTCAAATGTTGATGATATGATAAAAATGAGCAAGAATGCTCTTTGTAACATTCAAAGCTTTTTGCAAGATACACAATAAAAGATTGAGTTTTTGCAATTGGAATCTCAACTCCAACAAAATGAACTTCAACAAAAGAGTCACCATTCTAAACCTCTTTCTGTTCATAATATTCAGAAGGATTACCATCAGCAGCAAGTCAATAAAGTTGCAGTTGATTCTCATTGAGTTCCTTATAGAAGAGAATATTTACATGCAGATGCAGCAGCTCAGCCTGCACTTCTCAAGCCCATCATCATACCTTGGGAAGAGCTTGTCCACAACAAGCACCGAACTAGTCTTGGATATGAAAATGATGTGTCTTTTCATATTCCAGACTACACCAAACCCATCATATTTTAGATTTTCGGATTCTTGTATGACAGTTCACTTGCAGCTGTTCCTGATCCTGCTCCACTTCCACAACAATAGCAGATTATAAAATTCCAACACTGTGATCGAGTTGGCAAGATGAAAGATCATTGTTTTGATCTTCATCCATGCAAGCATTGTGGTCGACACACCCATTCTTTAGACAGATGCTTCGGAAACAAGCCTCCTGCAAGAACAAAGATTCATCTTGGATGGATCGCTTCTTGGCAATGGGCATTAGTAGCCAAGAATATGTTTAAGTCACATTTTAGAACATGTTCACGAGTATTGAGTAAACTTGTAGTTTATTTTTTGCCACCATCTCACCTTGTCCCTGAGAGGGGGGAAAATGGTGGTCATGTACAAGCTTCGACATCATATCAAGCGATCCTAAGCCACAATATCTCATTCCATGTTCATAGATGTAGCCAGAGACACAACAGTTCAAGCAAGCCTGAGCCACAATTCGTCATTCGAGATTCAGAGATGTATCCAGAGACACGGATGCCCATGAGCATGCCTTTGGTTGGTGGACAACCTTAAACCATCACAGGTTGTAGACCTCCCTTCTTTTAGGTTGAAGGTTTGCCTTTCATATATGAGGGACACTTCCTCTAGCAGAATCCTTCAGCTTCTTTCCAGCTTTGGTTGAGTTTCAAGAAATGCTTCAAGCATTCCAGAGTTATTGGTAATCCTTAAACCATCACAGGTAGTAGACCTCCCTTCTTTTAGGTTGAAGGTCTCCCTTTGATATATGAGGAACACTTCCTCTAGTATAAGCCTTTAGCTTCTTGCCAGCTTTGGTTGAGTTCTAGGAAATGCTTTGAGCATTCTAGTGTTGTTGGTAATCCTAAAACCATCACAGATAGTAGACCTCCCTTCTTTTAGGTTGAAGGTCTCCCTTTTTTATGACAGACAATTCCTCTAGGAGAAGATTTTAGCTTCTTGCCAGTTTTGGAAGAGTTCCAGGAACTGCAACAAGTATTGCATTCTAGTGTTGGTGGTCATCCCTAAACCACCTCTTTTTTCCAACATTTCAGAGAGTTGATTCAGCTCAAGTGCTACCATGTATACTTTGCAAATTTGTATTACAACTCTCTTCTTGGACTCACACATACCCCTCCGGATTAAGGGGGGAATGTTGGAACACCTAATCCTCCATGGGTAGGTGTGGAATGCGAAAAGTCACAATGGAGTCCAAGTGACCTTGGAATGTGAAACCAAGAGTTACACCATTGTACTATAAATGTACATCATGTATAATGGAAAAATAAGAGAGCTGCACGCTTATCCTTCATTGTGTGTTGAGTTTCTTGTTGTGTGTGTTTATCTTTCTCATACACCATGTGTGTGCTTAACATGGTGTTTAACAAAACTCCTTAACATATCTTCCAACCCATAAAATATTTTCAATAATTAACTACTAAATTCTTTTCAAGAAAAATAACCTTATGAATTTCTCCTTTATGTACATAAACTATATTTCCTTCTGGAAATGTTTAATGCTTGTTAACATTTTTCAAATACGACTAAAGTTGGTAGATTTGTATAGATCTGAATTATAATATGATTCATAAGTTCATTACCTCAAAAAGGTAATTAATAAGAAACTATAATTCTTATTCTTCCAAATATCACATTATAACTTTAAGCTTTGGATAAAAGCCTTATTAACTTAAGCACTTAGGTTTTTAACGGGATTTAATAACCCAACATTACTAATGCTAATCACCAAGGGTTAAAGCATTCCTTGTAAAATCTATTTAGGTTTGTTTTTTTTTTTTTTCCTTTTCTTTTTATAAACTTATCCACCAAGGATTTTGAAGTTTACCATGAAATTCATAAATGATTATTTTTACCACTTTGTAAAAGCCTTTAAGAGCCAATAATTCAACATAGGATATGAAAATATTTTGCAGAAGAAGAAAAATGAAATAGCATAGTTAACTTATCTTCAAGTGAATGATTCCTTCTCGCAACTCCTTCATTGAGAAATCATGTGAAAAGGAAAGAATTTTTTTGCAATGGCACCAATTCATCACTAATCACTGCTACAATTTTCTATTCATCTCTAGATTTACAAGCCCAAACATGATCAAACTATATTTCATACAACTTCCTCCATCAGATCATCCATTTTCTCTTCAAATAGATATACCCACTTAACGATAACCATACTTGTTTGTAACCAGCAATAAGAATAAGCCTCACTTGTAATTTTCATTCATCGTGAATTACAATGCGAGCGAGAATTTTCTACCCCCAACCTCCAGGTCGATATAATCCAGAAAAAACGATTCAAGAAGCTTTTGTTCGAGCCAACCCATAATAATGAACCCTTTTAAGAATATTAAAATTAGTTATGGTAACTAATTGACAACGAGTTCTTGGTTTCCAAACATTTAATGAAATGTGAAATAGGGTAGTTAATACAATAACTAAAAATATGTTATGAGTGTCGAAGGGACATTCCAAACAACTTCTTAATAAAAATTATTTTTAAACATTTTACATTTTGTTTTTTTAATTTGACATTAGATTTATATATGTTTTTTTATATTTGACATTATATTTATATGTGGGAAATAATTTTTTGGGATTTTTTTATTTCTTTGTAAACTTGATCTTAAACACTCTTTTGTTGCTAATTTATATTTTTTTAGTTAAACAATCCATGAGATAAAATGTATTATTTTTGTCCAAAATTTTCATTTCTTCATGCATGGTATTTATTTATAGTTTTCCATCCTTTGCATCCATCTCCCTCATAACAATTATAGGGTCATCATTAGTCATAAACAGAGAAAAATAAGAATGAAAATTATGGTTAATACCTTTTCCATTGACTTTTTGTCTGGACTAATCTCCTCAATATGAGAATATGTAGTTATAATTCATCTCTAAATCTTGATTCATAATATTTAATTTCAAAATCTATCTTCTCTACTTCCTTCTTGCTTCGTTGGACCCTTTGTTTAAAAAAATATTTCATTTTCCTAAAACTACATCTCAAGTGTTGGGAAACCAGCTCCAAAAAGAGAAGAAAAGAGATATCAACACCTTAGAAATAAGCCACTTCGAGGGGGAAACTTCCAATACATTACATGAATGAAAAATTCTTTGATGATATAATTCACAAAACCTCCTTTCTATATATAGGAGTCCATGGGGCCATAATGTAATCCTAGTGGGCCACAATGTAATCCTAGCTGACCTAACAATAATAATTTAAGGGCACAATAATAACAATAAGGGGTTTACACTAACAATAATAAGGGACTATACTAGTGATATAGCGACCTAACATGCCCCTCTCCTTGAAAAAATTGTTTTTCTCAACTCTTGAGTAGCTCCAGGTGCTTCTGTATAAAATTCTCATCCTCCCATGTAGAATCTTTAGTGGGTAAGTTCTTCCACTTGATGAGATACTCTGAAATTGATCGATTCCATAGTTGTCGAGTTCTTGTTTCCATGACTGCTTCAGGTTCCAATATGATTTTTCTTTCCTCATCAAGTTCTGGAAATATTGTTTGAACTGGAAGATTTTCACATATAACCTTCTTTAAGCATGAAACATGGAAAATTGGATGTACTTGCGAAGAAGTAGGAAGCTCCAATTTGTATGCCATAGTACCATTATTTTGCAACACCTTGTAAGGACCATAGTACTTTGGTGATAATTTATTATCCTTCTTAGCTTGCTTGAGGGACATTTTTTTGTATGGTTGTAGCCGTAAAAATACCCAATATCCTACATCAAAACATCTCTCGCTACGATGTTGATCTACCTATTGTTTCATTCGATTTTGTGCCAAATTCAGGTTATCCTTTAAGAGTTGGACAACTTCTTGTTGATGCTCGATGTGATCTTAAACTGCTTGAACCTTTGAATTTTCTCTTAAATATGATGTGATGGATGGTGGATGATATCCATAAAATGCCATAAATGGGGTCATTTTTGTTGTAGTATGGAAGGAAGTGTTATACCACCATTCAACGAGAGATAACCACTTGACCCATTGTGTTTGTTTATCAGATACAAAACAATGAAGATATCCTTCCAAACATTTATTTACTATCTCAGTTTGACCATCGGATTGAGGATGATAAGATGAGCTATGAGCTAATTGAGTACCCAAACAAGAAAATAACCCCGTCCAAAAATTTCCAGTAAAAATGGGATCTCTGTCTCTCACAATAACCCTTGGGTTTCCATGTAGCTTTTGAATTGTGTCCATAAATGTAGTAGCAACTGTACTTGCTTTAAATGGATGAGATAATGCACAAAAGTGTGCATACTTGGTAAGTCTATCAACTAGCACCATGATGACACTCTTTCCTTCGGACTTAGGTAAACCTGTGATAAAATCCATTGAAATCTCCTCCCAACGTTGACTTGGAATGGATAAAGGTTGTAGAAGTCCCGGGGTCTTAATTGTCTCGACTTTATTCTGCTGGCAAACCAAACATTCCATCACAAACTTTTGAATATCAGATTTAAGGCCATCCCAAAAAAATTCTTTCTTCACCCTGTGGTAAGTTTTTAAAAATCCTGAGTGTCCTCCTAAAGGAGAAGTGTGCAATTCCAGAAGAATCTTTTGTTTTAGTTGGGAATTCTTACAAAGATATAAGCGAACTTTGTACCATAAGGAATCATTTTTCCAACTAAATGTATCAGATGTACTAGGATCTTGCTGCAACTTTTGAATGAGTGTCCATACATATTTTTCCTTCTTCCATTCATCTCTTGCTTCGGTTATCCAATATGGTTGGATAGTAGAAATGGCACAAAGCAATGCTTCCACCTCTTCATTCTTTCCTGAGAGTGCATCTGTAACAACATTAAGCTTTCCTTTTTTCTAGATTATTTCAAAGTCATAATCCAACATATTTGTGACCCATTTTTGCTGCTCTTCTAAAGAGAGTCTTTGTTCCAAAAAGTGTTTAAGACTATCATGATCATTTTTTACCTTGAAGTGTCTTCCCATTAGGTAAGTTCACCATTTCTTTAGTGCATGCAATATTGCTAACATTTCCTTCTCATAAATAGGTTTCTGTAAATACTTTCCTTTGATTGGATGACTTTAAAAAGAAATGGGTCTTCCTTCCTGCATCAAAACATCACCAATTCCATTTCCTGAGGCATCACATTCCACAATAAAGGTTTTTGTGAAGTTTGGCATAGCTAAGACAGGCGCTAGGCACATTGCCTCTTGAAGATGTTCAAAAGCCTTAGTTGCTTCAGGAGTCCATGAAAATGCATATTTCTTCAATAATGGTGTTAGAGGTGCTGCTATTCTCCCATAATTCTTTAAAAAATTACGATAATACCCTGTTAACCCGAGAAATCCTCGCAGCTGCTTTATGGTTATGGGGACTTTCCATTCCTTAATGGCTTTAATTTTGTTAGGGTCTACTTTAACACCCTCGTGAGATACAATATGACCCAGATATTCCACCTCTTGTACTCCAAAGAAACATTTGGATTTTTTTTCATATAATTGTTTCTCCTGCAATAGTTTGACCAACCTATCAAAATGTTCAACATGATCCTTCCAAGACCTACTATAGATTACTGTATCATCAAATAATACTAGCACAAATTTTCTAAGGAAGGGTTAGAAAATGGAATTCATCAACCCCTGAAATGTAGAAGGTGGATTGGTAAGGCCAAAAGGCATGACCAGAAATTCATAATGACCCTCATGAGTTCGAAATGTTGTTTTTGGAATATCTTCAGTCTTCATTCTAATTTGATGATATCCTAAACGAAGATCCAACTTGGTAAAATAAATTGCTCCATGTAAATCATCCAATAATTCATCAATCACAGGAATGGGAAATTTATCTTTAATGGTGAGCTTATTGAGCTCCCTATAATCCGGACACATTCGCCATGATCCATCCTTCTTGTGTACCAATACTACAGGAGCAGAGAAAGAACTTTGACTAGGTTGAATTATACCCGCCTCAAACATTTCTGCAATCATACGTTCAATTTCGCTCTTTTGGACATAAGGATATCTATAAGGCCTGATGTTTGGAGGAACACTTCCTGGAATCAAATGAATAGCATGATCATGATCACGAATAGGTGGGAGTCCTTTGGGAGTTTCAAACACCTTGGAATGATTGTCCAATACTTGTTGGAGATTTGCAGGAATAGATGATTTTGATGTTGGAACTTCTAGTGAGCATAATTGTGCAATTATGCCTCGTTGTTCTTTCTTTAGAAGCTTTGTCATGACATTAGAGCTTATTATCCTTCCTGGCTTCCCTGCAACACCTCGTAATTCAACTTCCTTTCCTTCTAAAAAAAATTTCAAGAAAAGTTCTTGAAAATTAAAAGTTATCGTCCCGAAAGATTGTAACCATTATACTCCTAGTACAACATCATCACCTCCCATAGGAATGGAAATCATTGGACTAGTCAATGCATATTCCCCCATGGTTATCTTGATATTATGGCATTTCCCAGAGAAATTTATAGTTCCTCCATTTGCAGCCATCACTTGGCATTCTGGTGCTGGGTATAGGAAACGATTTAATTCCTTGGCTACCTTACAATGAATAAAATTATGGGTGCTACCTGAATCAATCAACACTATTACCTTTTTCTTCTTGATCTGTCCTTCTATCTTGAGAGTTTGAGTAGTGGTAATTCCTGCCAGTGCATTACATGAGATGGTCGGATTCATTTATTCCTCTTCTAGGGCCGGTTCCTGGTGTATATCCTCTTGTTCATTTTCTTCTTCTTCTTCTTCTTCACAATATATGTAAAATAATTTATTTTTAGCACACTTATGACCTTTAGTGTATTTTCTATCACAACTGTAGCAAAGCCCTTTTTCTCTTTTTTCTTCCAATTGTTGTGGTGCCAACCTTGTAGGTTGTGGAAATCTAGGCATAGCAACACTTCCTTCTTTATAGAATTGAGTGGTAGGCTTCCTTGTCGCCATAATTTTACATTCAACTTTTCTTGCCAACTTGAATGCCTTCTCCAATGAATCAGGTTCCAAAACAAAAACTTCATGTTGGATGTTATCCTTTAGAGTGCCTATGAAGGGATCAATCCAGTGTTCCTCTCGAATATCAGTTACCCTTATATTCAATTTTTGGAAGTCCTCAATGTGCTTCCCCACTAAACCCTTTTGTTTGAGATTTATCAATTGGCTAAAGAAGGTGTTTCTCTTTGTATCCTCATAATGTGCTATCATTTCCTCCATAAAAATTGACCAAGTGACAATTTTTTTACGAGAGAAATGCCATTGATATCATACAAATGTATTTTGTTCTAAATGTAAATTTTTAATGCGTACCTCTTGTGTGTTTTGCAAGTTATGGAGATCAAAATATTGCTCCATCTGTAGTATCCATGTTACAGGATCATTTCCATCAAACTTCCTCATATCCATCTTTGGAATATGGTGGTTCTTCCCGCCAACATCAGAGTTTATGGAATCATGATTAACATTTATTTTGTTCTCATCATGAGGTTCTTCTACTATCTTTTCACCATTAGGAAACCTTTCTTGTATCAACTTTGTCAAACCTTCCATGTCTACTTTTAGAAAATTCTTCATGTTTTCCATTTTCTCATCGATATTAGCTTCCATGTCATGCATCTTAGATTCCATGCCAGCCTCCATGCCATCAATCTTATATTCCATTCCATCTATCTTATATTCCATGCCTTCAAAACTTCCATGTCATTTTTTGTTGCTCTTTGCGAGAGCAAAATTTCTTGCACTTCCTGTTGTAATTTTGATATGTCATGTTTCCATTCTTCGTCTTCATGAGTCATAGTAGAGCTTTCCAAAGGCTTAATGGGTGTTTAATTCTTTTTAGGGGCCATTTTATAATCCAATACTCATATCTATTCTACAATATTCCCTTGCAATCAATTCAACTTGATTCTGCAAACAAGACTTATGCAATTCGGAAAAAAAAATACACACCTTTTACTTGCTTTTGAGGAGCTCGATATTGAAATTTTATTATCTCTGTGATTGCGTCTCTTAAATATCTAAAATTATGCACTGAAGTAGCCCTCTGAATTCAATTTTGAATGCCATAGGTCTGAATTGATTTGGATTCTCCAAGACAAAGTTATGTCTAATCTCCCACAATGACCTAATTATGTATTGGTTCAGTATAGCGAAATTGTAAGAATTTCCACGTGTCCCTGTTTCATCCATTGCCTCTAAAATTGATAGCCAAGAAACTACAGTCTGTGTACTTGCAACCACTTTTTACAGCACTCCATTCGCTCAGAGAGAGAGTTATTGAAATTTTCCCACGATCACCTTTTTGAGATGAAAATCGAGAGCCTAAAAAATCACTACCTTCCACAGATCATATCTCCAAAAATATTACGAACAAAGCTCTAAATTTTTTTGATGAGTTTCCTTAGGATTGCAGCTTCACACCATAAAAATTTTTCATATTTGAACCTCGTAGAAAAGAAGAGCAAATCATTTAAGGACCCGTTAGGAGCCCATAAAATAATTTAACTCTCAATATTCATATCTCTGAAAAATATTAAGAACTAAGCTCTAGAAATTTAAGAGAAATATTCAGATTTTGGTTTTCTGATCTTAAAATTTTCATTTTAAACTTCGTAGAAAAAAAGTTATAGCGAAAATGCCACGATGACCTGTTTGGAGCAGCGAAACCCTAGAATCCAAAGCTCTGATACCAAATGTTGTGTAACCAGCTCCAAAAGAGAAGAAAAGAGATATCAACGCCTTAGAAATGAGCCACTTCGAGGGGGAAACCTCCAATACATTACATAAATGAACAATTCTTGGATGATACAATTTACAAAACCTCCTTTCTATATATAGGAGTCCATAGGGCCATAATGTAATCCTAGTGGGCCACAATGTAATCCTAGCCGACCTAACAATAATAATTTAAGGGCACAATAATAACAAAATGGGGGTTACAAGGGTACAATAATAACAATAAGGGGTTTACACTAACAATAATAAGGGACTATACTAGTGATATAGGGACCTAACATCAACAATGCACAACCTTCTTAGATTTTGGGTTTCAAAGTTTATAACATTTCATACCATATTTATATGAAATAAAGACACACTATCAACTTTATTTTCCATATTACTTCTCTTGAAACATGTACATAAGCATGAGAGTTAAATATCCTTCAATGTTTAACAAAGGGCTTATTGCCAATCCATGTCATATGTGGAGTCTTGTCATCCAATGTATTTGGGATTGATCTATTTACCAAGTAATACAGAATATCTATTACCTCTACATGAAATTATTATCCTAACATATTACCACTAAGCATGCTCCTTGAATTTTCCATCAATGTCATTTAAATACTTTTTGTAACTTTTGTTGGGATGTGTATGAAGTAGTCTTCTTCTTTTCTATACCACACTTTTTATATAATTCTTTGACTTCATTCATGAATATTTTTCCACCATTATTTCTCCTTGGAACCTTAATTTCTCTTCTCTTCCTGATTTTACAAAAGAGACTTAAACTCTTTAAACTTTTTAAAGACTTTAGATTTCTACAGATGAGACAAAGTACATAGAATTTCCTTGTGATGAATATGACACAAATCCAGAAATATCATTGTGCATAAGAGGATAATCTTACTTGAATATGTTTCCCATATAAAAAATTCTATAGAAATATAAATCCAAAGAGTAATTAAACATTCCATCTACACTAAAATTACCATCGAATACTTCAAGGCCCTTATCCTTGATATCTTCCAATATTTGATTCCACTTCATAATATCTACAGACCATAGGGGTTCGTCCTTCTACTCTCCTCTAAGAAAAAATCAAATTGTTGCACTCGTTACTAATATTTCTTCCAAGGAGGTTATATAGAGTTCCAATTAGTATTCTCCTCAAAAATTCCATTGCTCCTTGACCCATATTGTAGGTATCATTTTTAGACACCATTTATACACCTACATCACTCACATTTCTTTAAAAAAATTATTTTATAGTGAATCCTGTGATATGTAGAAAATTAGGGAGTGTTCTAATCCTTCAATCCATGACCTTCAACTTAAATTTTCCTCATTCATTTATTCTTTTTGTGAATTCATCTCTTAGGAAAACATCAACATCATTGTATCTTTCATACTTGTAAAACTGTTTTTTATGAGGAGTCATAAAAAAACATGTACTTGAGTTGATAATTAATCCCTCATGATCTATATGTGTGATTGCAGAAGCCAATGTTCTGAACCTAATGGGGGGCATATATGGGGTTAAATGTATATTATATAAACTCAAGTGGGGGACTATTTAGGCTTAAATGTAGTACAATGTAGTACATGTAATATGTTTTATATGTAATACAACTAGCCTAATAATTAAGCAACACATGTACAATGTATGTGTATGCATATAGAAGGATCATGTAGTCATTATTGAAAACATGTGAGTTGTTTGTGTATTTTGAGGAGTTTCTCCTATTTTTATCTATATTGGAGTTATGGTGTGTACGTATGAGTTTTATTTCCCTTGATCATCACATTTGATTTCAGAGCATCCAAACCTATGGATTTGGTGCTTCAAATAGATCATGATGAAATTCTTAATATTTTTATGAAATTGTATTAGTGAAGTTGTCGGCACATTGAAATGCGATCTTAGGGAAATATGGTTAATTTTTTTTATCTATAAACAATTGTGGATATTGCACTAGAAAATTAGACACAATAAATATGATAAAATTATACTTAAAATCCGAAATCTATACTACAAGGGTTAGTTTGATAAGACTTTTGGATTTATTATGTTACTATTTTCGTGCAGGTAATATGTGAAATGTGGAAAATAAATGACAAAAAAGAATACTATCATTTACAACCATAATAACATAAGATATGATCTAGGACACCCTCTTGGGAGAAAGTTAGCTTGATTTCAATGGAAATGGATCTAAATACAAAGGAGTAATATATATGTCCTATGGGTTTCTAGAGTGCATAATCGCTATTTGTTTTCTCTCCCTCTCTCCCTCTCTCTCTCTCTCTCTCTTTATGATTTGCTCTTGACTACTTTGATAATTTATGGAACAAAATACACTCGAATAAAATCGAACCCCTTTTCCTCCTAGTGGCAAAATTAAAATACATCCTAATAGCCCACTAGTGGTTAAGTATGACTCTTTCAAATGTTAACTAGAGTTACAATATTTATTTTTCTATACTCTTCTACATCCTGATCACATAACTAGCACCTTTTCGTTGAATAATAGTGGCTAACATGAAATTATCTCAAATCACGGTGGAAACAACATAGATTTCAACATTCTGGTGACTTTTATTTTGCGTATATACTCAAATTTAGATGATAATTACGTAATTGGAAACATATATTTATGCATAATAGATAGGGGGTGGAACACTTAAAAAAAAATTACTTCCAAAAAATGTTGTTTAATTATCTGAGCGACATCTAGATGGTTCCAAACACCAGTTTTCCAAAATGGGACCCACCGGTAAAATGGTTTTGTGAGATGGTTACTTTATTTTTTTCACTCTAAAATAACTAAGGTGGATGATAAACAATATAATGATCAAATATAGATCATACTTCCCCATTTCGGGGTGTTTTTATTCTCTAGAAATTCTACTAAATGAGCTGAGAATTTTTTTCCTCTACCTTCTCCTAGGTGTACCATTAGCCTAATACATATGGTATTATTATATAATTCTCTATCGATGAATTTGGAGTGGAAAAAATTGAGGAATCAGCTCATGGGACTATTTTTATTGGAGGGACACAGTTTGGAAAAATTAGGTTTGAAACCTTTCCAAAGAATTTTGAGGCATCAAATGAAATTTTTGGGGGTACAAATTTTCCTCTCTGGCGTGACACATTTTCATGCTATTTTAAAAATATATATCTTTCAAGTGGTGTAAGAAGAGCATAAATCGGATTCTGTATGAAAACTTTATGCCACTCAGAAGTTGACCTTCATGTTTTCACACCTAAAATACTCTATACAATTCTATTTTGTAACTCTAGTTAAGAGTTGATGTAGTCAAAATTAACCACTACTAGGCTATTGAGTTGTGTTATATCCGAGCCACTAGGAGGAAGAGGCATTCCATTCTTTCGAGATAATTATGTTCCATACTCGAGAAAATATAGCCAAGAGAGATAAGAGGTAGATAAAACACAGAGGATGTATGCACTATAGCATCCCACATTCCACAAGAATTACTTATTTTTACTTGCAGGCATATTTCCAAACAAAGAAAGATAGCAAAGTGGCCTCACCTTCCAGTTAGGTTTTCTCCCTAAAGGGTTTCCCAGGGGGAATCTATTGTGTATTATGTGTGTGTGAGATTATTTTTTCGTTGTCTACTTTTCTACATAATTTACATTTACATGCATGCACTAATTAGAGTTGAATCTACAGGCCTTAAAGCTTAATAAAATTGTAATAGTGTAGAATCACAAATTTTTAATATAGTATTATTGGATTTGTGGTGACGAACTATCCAGTGGAATTTCCAAAATAGTTTATGAACCATTTGGTATTAGAGAAGGTTTCTTTGGGTATTACTATGGATATTACATGGATCTATATCGGTAGGGATGTAGATCATAAAACCCTAATCATGGATGATGAATCTATAAACGAACCTCGTGATCCTGCAAAGGTGAGGTTTTCGCGACTCAAAAAAAAGTCGCATATATAAAACACAATGTAAATGTCATCATGGGGGGGCTAAGAAATAATCTAGGGATATTTGGACAATATGGGTATTTGGATGTAGAAGACAAATCAGAAGGGGATCGAGAGGTAGGCAAGACACAGAGAACAAGTCGAAGAAAAAATCTGGAAAGCATCAACCCACTTCGAGTGTCTTGATTCAATCCTTGTTCAAAGTGAAAGAAAAATTCGATATCAAGCCATACCATGCCTATATTGATGATCTGAAGCTGAGCCACTGGTTTTAAAAATTGGAATTTTATTTTAGTTTCCATTATATTAAGGAGAGGTAAGGGATCTCATTTGTGTGGCTGAAATTGGAGGGCCATGCACTGATTCATGGGAGAGCCCCACAAAAAAATTATCTTTGGAGGGAGAACCTATAATGCCTAAGTGGGATGCTTTCAAAACCCTCATTAAGTTACAGTTTTATCCCATTGGTTAAGAGGAGGGCCAGTGAATTTGGTGGTATTACTTCAAGAAAAATTTGGGCCAAAGCATGTAGGAGTAGACCGTAGAATTCAGAAAAATTGTTATAGTGTTTGGTATCTCTCCAAATAACCTAGATGTAATCCTCAGGTATTTTTGGGGTCTGAACCGCCATCTACGTTGAAGTGATGTATTTCAAGCCTAGGTCAATGGACAATGTTTGTTTATAGGCATATTACCTAGAAAACATCGGCTTGAAAAGAGCACAATCAAGTGGACTGAAGTAGAAGGAGCAAGAAGGCTCTTCTAAGGAGGGGAAGAAGAATAAAGAATGGGGAAAAAATAAGAATATGAAAACTGCAAAACACGATTTTAGAAATATTAGAAACCACTACAACCACTCAAACATTGATGTACATACAAAGGAGAAGTGTTGGAAGTTGCACCTAGGGCCAAACACAAAGAACAAAAAAAATATAACATGAAGAAGAATCATATGGCAAATAATTCAAGAAAAAAAGTTGAGAGCATCTTGGATGTGGATGAGAAGATCATCTGTACCTCGGCACAAAAGGAGGTGAATTTGATTAACCTTCAGCAACAGGAAAAGAAAGAAATGAAAAAAATCTTCCATATAAAGATATAGGTCAAAAAGACAAATATTGATGCTCTGTTTGACTGAGGATCACAGGCAAATCTCATTTCATCAAATTTGGTAAAGAAGTTGGAGCTATAATTTCATAATCATCTAAACCCATATCCGTTGGGATGGGTAAATAAGGATGTACAGTTGAAGATAACAAAACATTGTAGAATTATATTTGCTATCAGTGTTGTTTTTATTGATGAAGTAGATCAAGATGTGGATCCCCTTGATGTATGTGGAGTCATATTTCAGGGTATACACATGTAAATGTGAGATTAAATATTCATGAAGATATCCAATTAGTATCAAATCATCAAGGATGGAAAATCATTCATCATCAACATGCACAAAGGAAAGTAAAAATTTTCACTGGTAAGTGTCAATCAAGCCAAGAAATTGATAAGCTCTAGCAAGAAGTATGGTTTATTGATTTTAAGAGAAAGTTAATCTACAGAGGAGTCAAAAATACGAAAGGCATCCCTTGAGGGGTGTACTACGGAAAGAAACAACAATTGGAGGAGTTGTTATAGGTATATGAGGATGTGTTCTGAGAGCCTAAAGGGTTACCACGTAAGAGCATGGTATTCAGTTATTTCCAAACTCCCTATTACAAAATATTGGGTTGTACATATAGTATGTTATAAAACCAAGTGAGGTGAAGAAACAGTTGCAATAATTGCTATAAAAAGGTGCCATTCGACTGAGTACATCACCATGTGGGTTACCCATCATCAATGTTTGGTGGATGGGACTTGGAAAATGTGTTTAGATTATAGGGCGTTGAAAAATTCATGCCCAAGAACATATACCCCCTGCCTAGGATATATGATTTTCTAGAATAGTTACAAAGAGAAAATTATTTCACAAAGCTAGACTTCAAGTATAGATATCACCAAGCTTGAGTCAAAGAAGAAGATACATTGAAGATCGACTTCAAAACTAGGAAAGGTTTGTATGAGTGGTTAGTTAGGCCATTTGGCTTATGTAATGCATCAGGTACATTTATGATATTAATGAATGATGTACTTCTCCCTTTTATATGTTCATTTTTGTTGTATATTTGGATGATATACTTGGAAATAGTCCTACTTGGGGGAAGCATATTTCACATTTGACGCATGTGCTAGAAATGTTGAAGAAGCACCAACTACTAGGAAATCTCAGGAATTTGAGTTTGTGAAATAGCCTTTGGTGTATCTAGGGTACGTGGTTGATGGAGGAGAGTTAAGGATAGATATTTTAAAGATAGAGGATATGATGAAATGGTCGATGCCTACTAATATTTCTGATGTCAAGAGTTTTATTGGGGCATCACACTAGATGAGGAAATTCATAGCCTCATTTTCAGTGGTAGCAACACTGCTCCATCACATAAAAAATAGTCGAAATAGTTTCCAGTGGGGAAAATATAAACAAAGGGCTTTCGACGAGTTAAATAAGAATATCAGTCAAGCAGTAGTTCTGGAATTACCAAAATTGCAGTAGTCTTTCAATGTGGAGAAATATGTGAGTAGGTATGCTATGGGAGTTGTCTTCATGTAGGGAAGAAGGCATGTATGTTACCATTCTAAAAATTTTCATGGCGTAGTTCTTAACTACCCTACCTACAATAAGGATATTTATGCCATCATGAAAGTTGTGAAGGAGTGGAAGCACTATTTTATGGGAAATGAGATATTAATCCACACAGATCACGAGTCGTTACAATACTTGCATGCCCAGAGTAAGCTACGATAGACCATGTACTACAAGTGGATGGATTTTTTACAACAGTTTCATTTGGCGATCAACTATAAGAAGGGTAACACAAACAAGTTGGTCTCCATGCTGTCAAGGCCACCCACATCAAATATTATAGCATTGGGGACTCTTATGAAAATGGAACCATTCACCCATTATGCAAATAGAGACACATATTTAGAAGATGAGGAATTCAAGGAGGTGTATCAACAATAGCATAGTTAGAGTAATGTGTACGATGTTGACAACACCATTGACTACCATCTCAAGGATGGGTTACTCTATAGGCTAGATAAGCTATGTCTTCCTAAAGTTGAGCGATTGAAAATTATTAGAGAGGCTCACACCTCCAAGGTTGCAGGGAACTTTGGTCTAGGGAAGATCATCACTAAATTGTAGAGTCTTTGTATCGCCCCAAGATGCAAGAGAAGATTTCTAGGTTCATCATAGGATGCATGATTTTTTGTACCAATAAGCCTACCAACATGAAACAAGGTCTATATCATCCCTTACATGTCCCTAGTTATCCTTGAAAAATAATTTCCATGGACTTTGTGGGAGGCTTACTAAAAAATAGGAAGGGACATCACTACCTATTCATGGTAGTTGACAGGTTCTTCAAGATGTGTGTTTTACTGCCTTCTGAAAACACCATCAATGGGAAAGAAGCAATAAACTTGTTCTTTGGACAAGTTTGGGTGCACCTTGGGATACCATGGTGCATCATTTCTGATAGGGATATAAGATTTCTTAGTGCATTCTAGACTACATTGTGGGAGAATATGGATACAAAGTTGAAGATATATACAACATTCTATAAAAGACGAATGGACAGAAAAAAGTAGTCAACATGACTTTGGTGCAGCTTTTGAGGGGATACAACGAGAAGCATCTGAAGATCTGGGATGAAAATATGGTATATATACAACATTCTTATAATAGAGAAATACACACTTCTTCAATAAGGTCCCTATTTGAAACTTTTTTGGGATACATTTCACCTTCACCATTAGACATTGCACATGGTCAACAAAGAGGAGTGACGGAAGATCTTACAGGAGATGCTTTGAGGGCTGAAAATTTTATAAAAAATATCAAGTAGATCCATATATAGGTACAAGAAACACTATATAAATAGTAGGATAATTATAAGGCTAGGCATGATAAACATAGAACATAGAAGTCATTCAAGGTGGGAGATAGAGTATGGTTATAGTTGAAAAAGGAGAGGTTGTAGGAGCTTGGTGAGAAAATCAAGACTGTCAGCTATGGTCCCTTTGAGATACCAGAAAAGGTGGGTGATATGTATCGTTGACTCATTTTAACATCGTATATATTCATTTACTTAGTTGTGAATCTAGATAATTTGAAACATTTTGAGGCTTCCATGCTAGACCAAGAGGAGGAACATGTCCTACGTTCTGTAGAGGATTTAGCACCAGAGGCTCATATGGAGTTGATAGAAGATATAGTTTTATAGAAGAGGCCTAGAACTACAAGACATGGGTAGCATGACCTTTGGAAGATTGGGATGACGGGACAACTTCAAGGTAAAGCTAAACGGTACACTAGAGAAAAGGTGGAGGAAACAATTCCTTGCCTCATTTAGTAAAATATTTTGAGGACCAAGATCCCCGAAAAATAGGTAGTTGTGATCCAGATTGGATAATAATTTTGTTTTTCATCCATATCGATGCATTTGGAGTGGAAAAAAATAGAGGAATTAGCTCATGCGACTGTTTTATTGGCAGGACCCAGTTTGGAAAAACGAGGTTTGAAACCTTGCAGGAGTGTTTTGAGGAATCAAACGAAGTTTTTTTTAGGTAAAACATTGTCACCTTAATTCCACACCTTTTCATGCTATTATATAGACAAATATCATTCCAATGACACAAGAAACACATCAATTAGAGTATGTATGCACAAGTTATACCACTCAGAAGTTGACCTTTATGCTTTCACACCTATAGTTCGGGAGGATATCACATCAGCCCCCATTATACATAGAGAAGAGGCTAGCCATGTGCTTTTGTTGTAAATTAATCTAGAAGAGTCTATTTATAGCTCTATTTAAGAGTTGATGTCGTCAAAATTAACCACTAGTAGACTATCAGGTCTTATTAAAACTGGGCCATTAGGAGAAAGAGGAATTACATTATTTTAAGATAATTTTGTTCCATAGATAAGAAAATATTTCCAGGAGAGATAGGAAGTAGAGTGCACAGGGAGGATATGTGCACTGTAGCAGCCCATGGGCCACATGAATTACTTCTTTGCGCCTTTAGCCATATTTTTAGACAGAGAAATGGGGTGAAGCAACCTCACCTTCTAGCTACGTTTTCTCCCAAAAGGATTTCTGAGAGAGCATATATTATTTCTTATGTGTGTGATATTATTTTTTCGTTCTATACTTTTTTGCATAATTTATATTCACATTCATGCACTAATTATAGTTACATCATACCTTAAAGCTTAATAAAAATGTAATACTGTAGATTCTCATATTTTTAATATAATGTTATCATATCTATTGTGACAAACTTTGTTGTGGAATATCCATGAAAGTTTATAGATCATATCCTTTCTTAGAAGTTATCCTTTCAACCCAATATACCTCAGGTCATGCTTTCCATGACCTATACATCTAGACCTTTTCTGAAAAACTATATCCTGCCAACTTTTCCTGAGCATATGATGACAAATCCTTTACAAAAGGGAGGAATTGTTCATCTTCCTAATCTAGAATGGTGGACTCATATAGTTTCAGATTATCTACATTCACAACTCAGCAAATTTGCATGTATAGGGTGAAATTGAGTTTATATGCATTATCGCAAACCTTTCCTAGTATTTCAAAGAGGCCATATCACAGACCCTTGATTTCATTAGCAAGACCCTATAGCCTCTCTTTATTCAACTGTAAACATACTTTGTCTCCCACCTTGAATGTATTCTCTTATCTATGTTGATCATTCTTAGCCTTGGATCTTTCCTATGATTTTTGTAAATATCTCATACCTATATATGTCTTTGTCTACTCTTCTTAACAAATATTTCTACCACTAAGCCATTCCATGTAGGATCCTACCTCACTCTTTGTTGTTTCCCATATCCAATATCCAAAGGTGAAGGTTGAAGATAATCAAAAGAAAATCATGAAAATAGTGATGCAACTATAGGGGAGACAATGCTCAAATTGAGAGGCTACCCATCACTCTCACATTCATCATACCAACATCAGCTTACATTTAAAGGAATATAATAGAGGTCAACAAATTGAACAAATTACTAAAAAGTAAAATCTTAGTAACTAGTTAATTAGAAAAAAACCTAAAGGGATAATAAAAAAGGACAGTAATACTCATTTCCATAATTTCTCGATTATTCTGCTAACAATACTTAATTTTAAATTTACATAAATAAGATAAAATATCAACTTTAATCTAAATTGATAAATATATATATATATATATATATATATATATATATATATATATATATATATATAATATATATATATATATATATATATATATATATATATTAATTAATTAATTTTAATAAAAAATATTATGAAAGGTGAACAAATATTGCATAGGATTTAAAATAGGAAATATAGGGTGCTTTAAGCATCTTCATCCCATACTAAAGCACTACACATACCCAAATTTCCCCTTTTTGAATTGGGAACGCAAACAAGGAAGACCAGATGTCGTTGGTACGAGTTATGATTTTTTCTATATGAAAATAACTCTGTTTGATAATAGGAGTGTGTGTTGACACTTATAATTCTCCTTGTTAGGTGCCACCCGTGTACTAAGACAAAGATGCAAATAGGTATAATGTTTTTGTCCTTTTGAGTTTTTGGTTTTTATCTACCACCATATAAGAGAGTAGTTGTTTTAACCAACAAGGATATTCAATACAAGTTGTATTCAATTCTTGAAGTAAATATTGAATTCAAATTACCAATTAAATATTTAATCTAATCAGTTACAAGAGAGGATAAGGGTTATAGGTCTACCCATGGATATGTTTTCTATGGTGAAGGTGTGGGTTATGTTGTCTGTGTTGAAGGTGTGGGTCTACATTAGTGATTTTGTGGTACAACAAAAAAGAAATGATTTATTGTCAACTTTCTTTGTGTATTTTTATTTATGTATGACCCAATAGTAATATCAAATATCTCCAAGATATTTAAAAAATATTTAATTTATTTTATAATAAAATTAAATTTATTGATCATTTCAAGATAATGCTAATGTATTAAGTAGTATAAATTTGAAATTATATATGTGTGTGTGTATGTGTCAAAAGAGTGGGATAAGTTATCTTTCATTTCAATGATCAAGCAGAGTTATAATATCTCGGAGATTGGGCACTTCAACTAATAACGAGGCCAAATATCTAGCTTTATGGTAAAGTTTAGAGTTGGCTTTAATGAGAAGAATACCTAATTTCTTTGTTGACTCCATGATTGTGATTATATAGGGAATAAAATACAATGAAAACAATATTACCTCCCTCGCTCTCATTCTATAAATTTAACAATTTCAGAATATTTAATTTTATCATGTGCATTGTCATTTGAATCATGAAGGTGATCCACTAGGAAATAAAGAAACAACAGAAAATGACCAAAACTTCATAGTGTATCCACTCTTTCCCTAAAAACAATGGAGTATTCCTTTTAAAAAAATGATCACAACAACTTCCAAGGTCATAGAGAAAGATGAAAGATTAGTAAATTGTGGCAAAACAAGACCCACCAACACATAGGGTCCCTTGAGATTTTAGTAATCATGTTAATATGGAGAGTGGTACAACGCAACAAATATACTGTATATACAGGGGATTTGATGGTGGAATACCATCACTTGGAAGGTAGTCACACTTGGCTCCAACTGGAGGCAACTTTGGGCATTAAGTGGTGGAAGGTCAAAAATATATTAGGTGAAGTATGGAGTACTCATGAAGTCTCTCTTATATTGTTAAATTTCCATGAAATCAACCACAACAAGGATTTAAATGCATACATTTCCTATATTGAAGGTTATTCCAATCATTTAATCGAGACGATCAATAAAAATATTGCCTTGGATATGGTAGAGGTGAAATTAGATCTCATTGAATGGCTAGCCAAAGGGAGGAGAGGGATACAATCCCTTGACAACATCAATAAAATTCAAGGTATTGGTATAACATTTTAGGTGCTTAGTGGGGATATGGGTGATCTTGCAACCATAGACATTATATGAAGTATTAAATTGTCCCATACAACTTCAATGGTGGAATATGAATTAAAATCCCTTGCATAAGCATAGGAAAATATGAATCGACTACTGGAAAAATGGCTTGATGTATTGCAGAGTATGATGAATGCAATGAAACAGTGGAGTGAATTAGGAAACAAGTAAATGCAAACACATGTGGCATTATTAGATACAAAATTTAGACTGATGCAGAGGAAATTCCACAATATGTTGGTATAAGTGGACTCTTAATTGGATGTGCTTAACATTGGATTGTCCAAATTATAGGCAGACCTCCATAAGGGTAAAAAGAGTAATATAAAAGATTTATATTAGTGTTGAGCAACCAAATAAAAAAATTATAGGATTTTTGGATCGCGAGATGGAGACCAAGGACACTGAGAGTAAAAAATTAAACACATATCGTGACATTGGGCCATCCATTCTCATATATTTCACAATATTACGACTTTGACTAATGTTTTACCAGATTAAATTGTTACTAGGAGTATTTTTCAAGGTGTATAGTATGCTTTTGTATGGAATAGTTAGTAAAAGTTGGTATAGACATAGAAATATTCTCTTTTCACATAGTGTAAATAATGTTATATGATAATATGATAAATTTTATAAATATTCTAGTCTTCAAACTAGATTTTGATTATAATATCAAACTTTGATCCATTTATATGTGTGTGATTTTACTTGGAATAATGGAGAAATGTAGAATTATCTAGATTATTTTATTGTTAGAGGTTTGTTGTGATTTGTTGTGATCAAATAGATTGGATCCTATTCTTAAGGAATATGTTCAATTCCTCAATAAATTTCCAATATTATTTATGTAAGATTTATTCGGTGAATGAATGAAGTTCCCTAAGCACACACTTTTCAGTTTGAGCATGGCTCACCTGAGAGATGCTCATTTCCTCTATATTTTTTCCCCTTTGAATTTAGTTGGTATCAGAGGTGGCTGAGTTTCAGTTGGGATTGTGAATGAAAAGAGACATGAGAAGATTCAGTGGCCTAAAAGTAAGTCAAGGCCATTGTGTGAAATTTGTGTTGATGTGTGCATTAAAGGCTAATTCTAGGTAATGTTGATCTAACCGTTGACAATAGCCTGGAACTAGAGCTGCGTGATGTGGCTCATGGAGTCTATGGTCATTGATTGGTGTGTTAATTACAAGGGTTGAATGTGGTTAAGGGTCAGGGGTAAAACCCAGTTAGATCAGTGAATTTGCATCGGTGAGATCTGACCTTCGTGTTATATACCCATCACAGAGACAAAGGTTATTGGAACCAATTAGAAATAATTTATTTCAAAGATCTAGAAAAGGTTGCGAGTTAAATCACGGTCAAGACATTCAAGGTCGTCGAATTCACTGCTCCTGAATGCATTTGAGTTTTGGAAATTTGTATAGTTGAGGTGATATACTTTTTGGAGTGATCGAGCCTTGTGGTTGATCGAATGTGTTGGTCATGGCTAATCGAATGTGTTATGGAGTGATCGAGCCTTGTGGCTGATCGAATGTGTTGGTCATGGTTGGGAATGTTGCAGCTGCATCCTTTGTGCTTAGCTTTAAACATGTTGGAGACCACTTGATTTTCTAGTGTTGGATTTTGTAAAATAAATTTGATTCATTATTTGGTGTTGAGATCTATCTTCAAATGAGGGTTATGAGGGCTCGTTGGTGAGAAGATATTTGTGTCGGTAAATTTTCCTACGTGATATGAGGTATTGTATTTTCCATTGTTTTCCTGGTGGTTGGTTGGAAAATCACACCAGTATTGTTTTTATATTGAGTGACCTTATTAAATCACGTGGATAAAAAATTACATTAGGGCTGCAGCGGCTTTCTCCTTCTAGTCAAGGGTCATTATCATTATCATTTATTTTTTATGTGACTTTGAATGCATGAATATAAATATACAGTCCTTTATAGGAGACCACACATATGGATTTACCATCAACGAGAATTTAGGCGTAGTGTTCCACATGTTTAGACTGAGGGACGGGTGATTTAACCTCGACAACATCGAGCTTTGGACCTTCCTATTTATTTCCAGAGTACTAGACTTGATATCGAGATATTTTGGAAGAATCACCTTCACGGTTATTTTGTGCAATGTGTGTCAAATTGTGATTGCGACAATGCTGAGAGGTTTTATCTAAGTGGCTGATATTTCTGTGAAAAAAGTGGCCCTTCCACATGAGGGGTGGAGCTTGGAATTGTAGATCTACACAACATGTTCATCATTCTACGAGTTGATAGTTAATGATAAGTGGCGCGGAGAGCTGGCAATGTGCTCAAACTGTGAAGCCATTCAATTTCCTTGGTATAGATCATGGTTTTCAAGAGACTGCTTTGAAATCATGTTTATTGTTAACAATTGTGTGTGTAAGGTTGTTGTATGTGAGCTAGATGTGACAAATAACTTCATGTACATGCATAGGAGGAGAATTGATCACGAAGTGAAAACAAGGTTCTCCTTAACCAATTAGTGGAATCTTATGCACCAACAATCAATTGGATATCAAAGCCACAACACAGAGTAAAGTCCAACTCTATTGTTACAACTTGCATTTGTATTATGTATTAGTTGTGATATCCAACAATATGGTAAAGGGACTTGTTTTAAATAGAATCTCTGGTGATTATCTTGCTGTAGGTGAGCACACATTATTTAATAAAGGTCGTAACCGCATGTGAAGATGGTAATTCAAGCCATTGGTGGAAATGTTTGCCTAAGTAAAGTCAGGTCAAGACTGTCGATAGTGGAGAACTATGTTGTTATGTCTTGTTGGTAAAATAAATGAGAGGAGGGGTGAATCAATATTTAAAATTCACTTAAAATTTTATTTTCTTAATCATACTTTTGTACGTGACTTTACTGAAAGAAACCTGCGTATATAAGCAATTGCTATGCATAAAACTAGAATATACCTAGTCATCTTAATTTTTAGTTAATTCATCATCTATTTAACTTTAACCATTGTATCATTACTTCCTTAAGCATTAATTAAACAATGACCATGTGTAGTAAGAACAAAATAAACCATCACACATAAGAAACACACATGAACACCAAGAATTTTAGGTGGAAAACCAATGTGAGAGAAAACCACCGTCGTTTTCATTTAAGTCTTCTTTGTATTATAAAGAAATAGTTCTTACAATATTGTATTATCAGAGACTCATACAAGCATGCAGGAACCCACCTGTAGAAGGCTAAAACCTTCTCTCATTCTCTAGTAGTCATTGGACGACAACTCCAACCCCCTGATCTCATTTACCCATACCCACTTAAAGGGATCTCCAACCCACTGATTGTATTAACCATATAACACTAGAATAAAGCTTCATCTCCCTCATTGAGGGTGCCAACCCTCAGCACCACAATCAATCCACCTAATTCAAAACATCACAACTTGTATGGCACACTTCATCAAATTTTTATACCGGACCCACTATGATCATTTAAGCCCAATACCAAATATAAAAAATGAAACTAATCACCGTAAAAAATAACTCGATCATTTAACCAACCAAATCAACCAATCACTAAACCAACTGAGACCCAAATCAATTAAATTATTCTCAAACAATCAAAGTAGTTAGATCACTATAAGTAGAATATTTATACTTAAACCAAGCACTGCATTAACTCACTAAACACACTGAAAACCCTGGTCTATAAAATGTTAGAATATATCCGCTTCTTTACTTCAGAAAATTTATGTGTATACATGACTTCCTTGAAGCAATACCTATGTACAGATCTCAAAATATCGAGCCCTGAAACTGAATCATTTTTATTCTTAAAAACATATTGATTTACACCGTGTGCCACTGAATCATTCTAAAATAATCATAGAACCGTCACATCTTGAATCACATATAGTTAGCAACATTGTCACTCTTCAATCGATCAATTCAACTTCAAGCATCATTTTTAAACCCATATCATCAAGTAAGACAACATTGACAGACAATAGAAACACAAAAAGACTAATTAGATTTATCATACATATTATTCAGCAAAAACCTAGATTATATACGTGTTTTCCGCAAAACACCTCTATGTATATACACACTCTTCATGAATCAAACCCTCATAGATATTTTTCCAAAGTGCATAATCGTTCGTGACTTACCAACATGAAACCCACGTATGTATGTGCCTTTCAAGTTATCAAACACACATATGCACCCGCCTTTCATGTTATCAAACCTGCATAGAGATCTAAAATTATTGAATTATACCTTCCTTGCACATCAGACCTTCAGAACAAACCCATATCTTGCATATGTATAATAAAACATGCATCATACATAATATCAAAGATCAAACCAGTCCATTATCAATATATTCATTTAGAGTCTATGATCCATCATCAAATTCCTGAGTGCATACTTAGTTTCATCTCAAATAACTCATCAATAGCCCATTACACCTACACTTGCTTGAGATGTAACTATTCATGAAATATTCGTCACTTGCACACCCAAAACACTTTGATCTACATCTCCTTATATAGCTTAGGACTTAGCCAATACCACAGGTCAAAACCACACTAATGCCGATGGTATTATTTAATAGGATCAAATATTTGATGCTCAGCTCAATACTATTGGCCAATACCATGGTAAATACCCTTGGTATTTACAATACCATGGTGCAGAAATTGTATGAGAATTTTCTTCATAAAACCTGCATACATATGTGGATTGGCTTCACAAAACCTATTTATTTTTATATTTGGACAAATCCCTCTCCTGTAGAAGAGAAATCTCCCTAGATTTCCAACAAAACCTAGTAATAAGCGGACAATCAAGCTACTCTTTTCCCAAATCTATATTGCTTCAATCATAAAGTTAAAAGGAGAGGAAATAAGATATGCACCTTATTGTGGAATGCTTGATGAAGATCCTTGCTATGCCTCAATGCAGCTCTTCAACACTTGAAACGTAGTTGCACACATAGAAACCAAAGAATCAAAGGCTTGTGCAGATTAGATAATTCAAATATTCAAAGTAATTATCAAGGATATTAGTAACTAACATCATTTCAATGGATTAAGTAACAATAACACAAATGATTCATAACATCAATAAAACAATGTAGTCAGAAAGAGAGATCAATTGTATTAATTCAGAAATATAGAAGAGTCTTAAAAACATTTCCTTGATGTTGTGAAGCTCCTCCCATAAGTCTACAATCCTTTCCTTGAATGAAAATCTCTGAAGCCTAATTTTACCAGCATAATTCTATCTTCGACAACCTCTCTCAATCCTCTAGGATGTAGTTAATTTATTAGCCAAGTGGAGGAAGTTCTAGATCCATATGAAACGGATGTTATCCACATAAGGTGGGATCAGGGTTCCTTGAAGAATTGGAGTTATATCGGTGATGAACGGGGCTAGGCTTGAACAAGCATGACCTCAAAGCTTTCAATCAAGATGTATTCCCCCAAAAATACTTCTAGAATTATATTTTTATTTTTACTCTTTTTTGAGTGATGTTCTTAGTACATAGTGTAATTCATATCACATTTCTACATGAGTACCAATGCTAGGAAATGCGCATGCACAAAAACTAGATAGGAAAGTGGTAAAGTCACTAAAAATATGGCTTTTAGCCTTACAACCTAGAACTCTTGCTCTCTTCAAGGTGATTAAGTTTTTTACTTGCAAGGGAGTGCTTTGTAACCCATGAATTGGATGGAGAAAGATCCATTCTAATGGTCAATTTTCATAGTGACAAATTGACGTGTAGCAGATTTCCCCCTAAAGTGAAAAGTTTGAAACAATATTTAGGGAGTGAAGTGATTTATCATGCCAAATATTAGATTGAAGTTCATGGTTGGAGACCTGCCACAATCAATCAAGGACTACAATTCAATATAATCATCACTGAGGTAGGCATTCCCATATTTAGAATAAACATAACTTAATGAACTAGTACGGAAATACACTAAGAATCATGGACCAACAATAGAAACAGTATGGATAGAGCCATCAAATACGTTTATATCTACATAATCATGAATAAATATCTCCTCACAACATGGATGGATGAAACTATATCCAGGGTATTGATATTCATTACCATCGATCCATAGTACGAATCTAACCATGTGAATAAATGCCTTGAAGTCTAACATGGTAGAAACCAGTTAATTACTGGTCAATGAATTGAACCATTAACAAGTACGAGAGAAACCACCAATAATGAAAATGGTCCCCAAGGTACTTATAGTATAATTTATGAAGTGTGAAAACATGTCCCGAAGTCGAACACTCATAGAATCACTCGATTGAAGGCTTAAATCAAGTTCTGAGATAATGAGTTGAAGTTGATATGAAGTGATCTATCATAGGAGGGCCTATGAAACAAAAAATCATGTCAATTTTCAAAGAATTATTTTTCAAGGACTGACTCAGGGATGGTCAACACGATTGAAGGCTACAAATTGCAAAGTAATTTGAACTGAGGTTGGACTTCTCTTGAACATATCGGTGACACGACACTTAGAGTTGACAACATTTGACTCAATGATAATACACAAAACTAGCTGAAGACTTTCAATGAGGTTTTATTAAATGTGAGACAAATCAATTTCTAACCCTCGACACAAAGGTCACAGAATTTCGTGTTCAACAAGGAATTACTACCATAAATTAAATACAAATGAAATATTTCTCCCAGTTTTCCCCAACAATTACCGGAAATTACCTCTTTATTTTTGTCAAGATTTAGGAGGATAACATTTTATTGTCATATAAGCTCATCCTTTGGATTAGTCTTCCGAAATATTTTAAATGAAACCTAAGAAGGAATGGTTCACTTTTGTCATGATTGACGAGTCCTACACTATTTAAATTTATGAGCCTAATGGAGGGGTAACTGGATGTCATTTTCATATTTAAGGGTTTGAAAAGACACAAAAAAGAAAAAAATTGTTGTTATTTCAATGTAAAATTTTAATGAGCCCAGAGAAAGTGAAGCTCAGTTGCTTTCAGTTTTAAGGAGTTAGTATAAAAAAATAAGCAAACTCCATAATGTTCCTTTTCGTAAATTTATTCCCTTAAGCCTGAAAAAGGATAAAATAATGCAGGAGATAACTCTATAGACCATGACTAGTCAACCTATACCTTTTTCGTAAATATTCTAGTTCATTGCGGAAAACAGGTAAACTTACACCAAATAGACGATTGCTCATTTACTTTTACAAGTTCCAAGAGTCAAGTGCTCGACGATATTTTCATGTTTAGAGAGTATAAAAAGGTCTTATTAAAGAACTTCAAAGTTTCAATTTTCTATATTTTTCGAGAGCCTGAAAAAGTGATAAAACGTTGCTCAACATTTGAATGGTCCATTTTTATCTTATAACATGTTTACTAGACATTAAAAGAAAACAATTAAAATATCTGCTCAAAAACCATACCAAAAACCCTAAAAACTTTGAATTTAAAAGTCAAAGGCATAAAAATTAATATTTGGATAGGCCATAAAATTATAAAATCTAGAAAAGTAATTTTATTTTTACTATTTGAGTTTTTTAACAAATTGAGAGCAACAAAGAGGATTTTTTTCCACAAACTTCAGGAGTTGATTCTGAGCAAACTGGAGGATGAAATCGAGCACCATTTTCTCCAAGTAAGAGAATTCTTCATTATCTTAATTTTCAACCAATTAATTTTTCATTTTAGTCATGTATTTGGTTTTTTAGGGATTCTTTTCTTTTTGAATTGCATCCTCGGATGTGTGTGGTTCCCTTCATCAGGACTATCCACACTGACTATTTTTTACATATTTAGTTTCACGATTTGTGCAGTTTTTCTCTTGATAAACCATGAGAATGTGTTATGTGTGTAGAAGACAGTTGGGAAAGCATAGAAGGAATTCTAAAATATATGAATTACACCCCCAAAATTTGCGAAATCATTCTTACGATTTTCTAACTTTCCACAATTGATATTTTTCAGGATTTTGACCATTCATAATGGAGTGGAGAGAAAGAGAGCATGAAAACCAATATGGAAAATATTTAAATGAGAAAACAACAATACAAACCCTAAGAAATTGTGACTTGTACAAATTTTGGATAATATCAGGGATGCAAGAAAAACTAGATCTCATCACTTGGATGGTGAGGGCATGGGATGTCCAAGAGTAGTGTTTTGCTTCAGGAAATCATCATCTCATGATAGATTTTGATGATATATATTTCTTGACTAGACTCTCTCACAAAGGAAAAAACATATCCTTATATGTCAAAAGACTACGTGGATAGAATATTTCTTCTTATTTGAGGTGATATTGTGTGATGGGGCTCAACTCAAGGATGGTAGGATTGACATAAAAACCATAGAGTAGCTCCCTTTCAGAACCATATCTTTTAAAGATACCAAACTATGTGGGATCACAATGCTTCACTTGGTCATAAACCCAAATGCACATTATTGTAGAGTCCTCACAACCCACCATCTTCAACTGGTAGGAAGGGGTAGTTGCCAATATGAAAGAGAATATGACTAGAGAAAAAAAGGGAGGCTAAAGAACTTTGCATATGGTAGTATATTGATTTCATTTTCTCTAGATCATAATCCCCTTCTAGCCCCACAACATTTTTTTGCAAAGATAGGAGGACATTGGGATCCTCACATGTTATTGTGGGTCTCGTTGATGGCTCGCCATGGAAGCAATGGCTCAGTGGTCAAATATAGTCCTGAGGTCTTCTCATATTGGAGCGCCAAATCATTATGATCAAATACTTTCCATATGTAGGGATTGATTACAGAGGTGACCCAGATATCCCACTCCCAACAAAGATGTAGTGGGGTGAACTAGGTAAAAACTTCTCATTTTGATAGTTTTTATGTTTTCTAATTTTTTTGTTTATTTTTGTCATTCAAAGCTAATTATTCTATTTTTTCTTACAGATATTGGCTCAGCTAGACTAGCGGGACTACAATGTTTTGATATAAGAGAAAATAATCTAGTAGTTTTTGCAGTTCCTAACCCTAATGCAGTAGATGCCTTGACTGAGTTACAACATAACCTGAAGAGGTTTGCTCTAGATATTAAAGAGACTGGACTTGATGATTTTCCTTTCCGGTACCAGAGGCATGTAGTTGGATTTCCATGGTAGATCAGTCGGCTTCTACGATGCATAGCATGTGCTATAGCCTACTAACATGATCATCATCATGTATAGTTGTTATTCTTTTAGGGCTAGATTTTATTTTTTTGGTATCAACGTGTTCGAACAATAAAGGCCATAGGGCTTCATGTCTTTGGATGAAATTTTTGTAACACACTTTTTACAAACTATATTTACCCAATGGAGACTACTACTTATCATTTCAATTAATCTTTTTCAATATATGCATGAATATTGTTTTATTTACAAATGTTGCAAATTTATATTTGACACATGGTTTTCCACTGCATCAGTTAATGTGTTTAAATTTATCATAATATATTGATATTCAATGTAATAAAACTATCTTTCCAACAAACAGAGCCGTAAAATAATTCTTAACATTTTTTATTTTCTTACTACATAGACACTGTTGAAATGTAATACTATGAGCTATGCATCTAACATAATGATAAAGTGACGAATGCCAAATGAGATGGCATCAGATAATAGTTCAATTCCTGCACTATATTACGCTATGTTATTCATCATTTGACCAATTCATATCCCATGAATAGAAACTAACATATTAGTGGGCGAGTAAATATCCCGAGCCGCGGAAGCCAGATTCCTATTACTATGACTAGTGCCATTAGCAAAGCCAATCTAAGTCTAAAGGAATGTTGAAATTTTCAAATCAAGTGTAACACAACATAAGCATGAGAAGTAGCAGTAAATCATAAAAATAAAAATATGATAAAAGAAATGTAAAAAAAATATTCTCGAGATAAATCACGCATAATATTTATTTAGGTAGAGACCATTCCCGGGGTACCCCAAAGAAACACCGTCATAGTAAACTACTTTGTAGCCCCTTTTCCTAGTACACATTTTAAAATTTAAGGACCATGCCACATGGGCTCAAATTTACCAGTGCCTAGCTTATCATATGCTTTATCATAGAAAAATAATAGGTCACCTTCTAAATATGAACGAGGTTTCATGTTTCAATCATACTAAGCCTTAACCCATTTCTTATGAGTTTCACTAGCTAGTGCAACATCCTGGTGACTTTCATCTAGTAGTGCTAAGTAGAGAAAAAATTCCTCTTCTGTAGAGGTAGATGGTAACTACTCAATAGGTAGTTTCAATGATGAAATATCACATTGAATTCGAAAAAATACCTCTAAATGATAAACAAGTTGGAAGGGAGTAAAGCGAGTCAATGTTTTCGTAGACAGATGGTATGCCCAGAAGGCTAAAAAAAACATATTATTCTAGTTTATTTTATGAATTAAGACAATTTTTGGCTTCAGTTGTCCTTACCCAAGTTCAGATTTATCGCTCAACCAACAAAAACCTCCAACTACCAGCCCTTTCGCTAGTGATATTCTTGCCTATATCAAAGCCTCACGCGAAAAAGTATGGGGGGGTGTAACCAGGTTTTCGCACCCTGAGGAAGCTTTTGATGTAGTGGCCTTAATCAGGATTAGTGAAGATAATATAACAAATGCGTGCATGCACAGTCAACAGATCAAACCCTTCTGTAGATTATCAGAGAATAATTCAATATATCTTGCACACAGTAACTAAATATACTTCAATAAGAACTATCCATATAATATCAACTGATATTCGCGCACAATGTACGTCATTCACATCACTCATTAAATAATATTCATTATGATAAGTAAATACACAACACAAAATAGATTCAGATCATAAAGAAAATAACATATAATCAATACAACAAATCACATAAGAGTCTAGGTTCACTAAAACTCTCTTATTTATTAAGAGATATGCAATTCAGTACATTCAATCATTCTGCGCACACAACCAGCATAGTCTACACATAGCCAGGACTTAGGTCTCCGTGCACACAACCAGGAGGAGCCTTTCTACGCAAACAATCCCATACTTAGATCAAATTAACATCAACAACCATACATCATAGATATGAGATAAGATATCCTTTCTTGACACAATCCTTACATACTTATACTATTTAGACGCGCACATACCATGGTATCAAACCGTGTTTTGAGACTCATTGTTGTCCCTTTAAACCCATCACAATGACTAAGGGAATTCAACCCGCTCGAAATCCCGTTTGACTCTTTGTGCGTAGCACGTACAACAATTTTAGAGAAAATTACCCCAAAAATGCACCCCAGAGGACCCCTCCCCAACAACCGCCCAACAAAATCTCATGACTCGTCTCGAGTCACTACAGGGTGGTATCCTTCATCTTCAGCTTCAATGCCTTCACAGATCTCTGAATTCGAAATATAACCTCAAAACTCTATGTGGCAACACTTTGTTCTTCATCAACCAATTTTGCTATTGTCAGCCCCTCAGTTTCCAAATTGATACTTTGTTCGATTTGTTGCAGGGTTTCGAGGGAACCATCAAGATTCTCTAAGAGCTATGAGACTTCCTCAGCACTAGGTTTCATCCTGGTTTCCAACAATTACTCTTGGCGGCGTGGGTCTTCAATTTCTATCTGAATTTCCTTGCCTTCATGCAATCAGGCAAGCATTTGCATTGTTACCAAAGTGGTCATCGCCGTTCGAATCTCTGTAAACTGTTTCTCCTTAATGAGCAACTCATTTCTCAGCTACTGGACCACTATCTGATTCTAAATAATTGTCCAAACTCCCATTTCTTCATCCAATAAGGTTCTACATTCAGCCGCTAAGGCTTCTACAATGTTTATAGTTTCCTTTTACCTCTATTGTGCGATGCAGTCTAACCTCCAATGACATCTTAGGTTGGAGCTTCATCTGTAGCTCATTGATCTGTTGCTTGAAATTTCCTGGACGACGTGAATTTATGTGTGGAACACCTTTAGCGCAGCAGCCAAGCTCTCTAATTTCATTATTGGAGTGGTTGATGTAGGGACAGTGACCTCTGGTAGGTCACTGCATACTAGATCAATCATTGCCTCTAATGCATCGCGTTGATCCTCAGTGGCATGGCGCACCTCTTCTATTATTTTTTTCTTCCATTGTAACACTGCTTCTTCTTTTTTTAAATTCATTTACATCGTGGAAGGCACGGGCCTCCCAGTACTGCAATTCATCCACAATCATGCTCTATATCGTATGGATTTTTCCATGTGGTAGCACTACCAGATCGATGATGATCTCTCCATATTCTCTCAGGGAAGCGCGCAATGTCAGAGGCTCCACTATAATGGCTCGCATAGGGATATGAAGCAGACAGTTAGCCCCGAGAGATGGAAGCATTGTGATGATGGGATGCGCACTCGTCTGCCCCAGGCTGGAATTTGTCATGCTAGCTTGTAGTTGGCTCCCTTGTTGCATGCTCACTTGGATCATGCTCAGCTAGGTTTTGAACTCTTTGGTTCCCGATTGTACTCCCTCATGTGCATATTTACATCATGCTTCCATGTCGATTAAGATATCTTTCGTTTCCAACTTGGCTGTGTTCTCGATCTCCATGAAGTCGTCCTTCATGAGGGTGAAGTCCTCTGTTCCAACCAATTTGGACTCCATTTATCTTCTTGCATGAACCTCCCATGACCTGAGAACCACTCTTAGTTCCCTTAGTGGTCTACATCATAGGACCCTCAGCTCCTTTCCCATCTTTTTTAGCTTCCTTCTAAAAGGATATGGTTTCTCCTATTGTGGTAGGCTCTGGTTCTTATTCTGCATCCTTTCCTTTCTACTATGTATCTTTGGTTGTTCTGGGATTTTTCAGAGTCTTCAATATCGATGAAGAGGCACCCCAAGTGGTTCATGGCTCTAACTATGTAGGAGGCCATTCTGCTGTGACACATACCAGATCATCCTCCATGACCAGGTATGGAAAGTCATACAAAATACCCTCCACAACGCCCTTTGCACAGATATGAAGATTTTGAAATGTAGTTTTTATGTCCACAATCAACTTATACTTGTCATATAAGGTTGGTGATAACCTTGCCTTTCACTGAATTGATTGGAGAGAAAAGAGTCAAGCAACACTGATTTTTTTTATTTTCGGTGACTCTGGCTAGGATATTTGAGTTCCATAGGGTTGCGTCACACGTGGCTTCACACATATATGACTCTATATCTGGGAATTGTCTGTCTTGAGGTGTCTTCCATCCAATGAGCGCAACAAGGAGTAATATCCTAGCATAATAAAAAAAATTCCCCTCCTCCTGCACCTCATGCACATTCTCTAGAAACTCTTTGCATAGGTACTAAGCCCAGTTATTATGTACACCCTTCTCTCACTGCCCAGCTAAATCAATTACATGGGATAGGACTTCCTTTGGCCGACACTTCCTCACCATATTTCTAGCGAGGATGATCGTGCCAAATTGTACTGCAGGGTCACTGATTTCGCTGACAAGGAATCCCCATGTTGCACAATACCTTATAGTCTTTCTTGGTTTTGTCCGCAACTTTCTTCTCCTGGCCTTTTCCTCCAAAGGTCGCCACAAGGTCTACCCCTTGACTGGGCAGGTTGGTAATATGATGTATCAGATCATAATTAGTGGGAATGTGATATCCAATCTAGAAATAGTCATCGTGCAGTAGGGTGAGAAGCTAGCACACACAAATGTCATTAATGGGGTTGTGCCCGAAGTGTGGAATATGTAATAGGTTCAGAAATCTCAATTTCAAGATTTTTCCTAAGGGCATTATCTTTTGTTTATTTTCCATGCGCAGCTGGATAGTAGACCATTGCAACATAGGTTCTCCCATTGGCTGCCAAGTATATTATGGTAAAACATTCACATGAGATCCTAAATCCAGAATGACCTTATACATGTCATTTGCACCAATATGAGTAGTCAGGTGCATCTCCCATCTAGTTCTTCTTTTATTCTTATAGATCTTATTAACAACCTTTTGCTCCATACGTAATTATTTTTTTCCATGTAGTTCTCTATCACTTCTTAAAGGTTCTTGAATGCATTCTTATTGTGCAATAGTTTGATAAAAGCTTATAGGAAGGGCTTTATTTCTTCATCTACCCCAACCATCCCCATATTTTTTCTTGTCATTGAGGGGCTCGCTTTTGTGAAACCCTTTTTCACTTCAATAAAGGTTTCTATAGGTGAAAATTTTAGTTTAGTATGCATGCACTCTATTGCTAAAGAAAAAAAAACATATCTGTGCTCTCTTGCTGAATAAAAACTACACAAAATGAGAAAATTAAAGAAAAAAAAACACGCAAAGAAATAAATAAATATAAAGGATACCTATGTTGAAAAGACTAAGATCTGGCTATAAAAAAGGATCGAAAATAAGAAAACAAGGAAAAAAAAGAACAAAAATGATCCCTAGTAGAGTCGCTAATTTTTTATATTTGGACCAATCCCTCTTCTGGAAAAGAGCGATCTTTGTATATTTCTATCAAAACCTAGTAACAAGTAGACAATATTGCTCGAATAGGCATGACCTCAATGATTTCATTTGGGATATCTTCTCTTAAAAATATTTATAGAATTAACTTTTCGTTTTTACTTTTTATTGAGTCACGTGCATTGTCCATAATGTAAGACATAGTGCAATTCGGCATGAGTACTAATGCTAGGAACTGCACATTTGTAGAAACTTGTTAGGAAAGTGCACAAGTCTCTAAAAATAAAGTTTTGGGCCTTATAACCCAAAAATATTTCTTTCTTTAAGGTGATTAATTTCTTGACTTAGAAGGGAGTGCTTTGGATCACATGAATTGGATGGAAAAGTATCCATTCTAATGGTTAGTTGTCATCGTGAGAGAATCACGTGTTACAAACACTGAATTACACCCCAAACTATTAAGTTACAAAAAATGAGTTATAGCCTAAACCACTCTGAAATAATCATAGAACCATCACAAATATTCCATCACATACAAATAAAAACATCATCACTCTTCAATCAATCAATTAAACTTTAATAATCACTATTAAACACATATCATCAAGTAAGACTTCATTGACAGACAATATAAAAAAAACAAGACTCATTAGACTAATCATACATCTCATTCAGAAAAACCCTATCTTATATATGTGCATTCCGGAAACACTTCTTCCTATATATAGTCTCTTCATGAATCAAACTCACGTACAGATCTTTCCGAAGTGCAGAATTGACATGTGACTTCCCAGCATGAAACCCATGTATGTATTTGCCTTTAAAGTTATCAAAAACGTGTATTCGTGTGTCTTTCATGTTATCAAACTTGCATATAGATCTCCAATTATTGACTTATACCTTCATTCCACGTCAAACCTTTAGAACTAACCCCTCTCTCACGATACATAGTAAAACATGCATCAGACGTAAATATCATAGATCAAACCAATCCATTTTCAATATAGTCATTTCAAATCTATTGGATTTGATCCATCATCAAATTCTTGAGTGCATACTTAGTTTCATATCAAAAAATTCATCAATAGCCCATTACATGCACACTTTCTTCAAATCAAACTATTCATCAAATATTCATCACTTGCACACCCAAAACAATTTTATCTTCATGTCCTTATATAGCTTAGGCCTTAGCCAATACCATAGGTCAAAACCACAGTAATTCCCATGGTATTATTTTATAGGATCAAATATCAGTTATTGGGATCAATACTATGGGCCAATACCATGGTAAAGACCATTTCTATTTAGAATACCATGGTGCATAAACTATGCACAACTCTTCTTCATAAAACCTGCATACATAGGTGGCTTTACTTCATAGAACCTGCATATACACGACTTCTCTTCATCATACCTACATATGTACGTGTATTTTCTTCACAAAACCTATGTATACTTCCTCAAAATTTACCTTCATCATTTCTTTTCCACTAGCTAGTATTTCTTTGTATATAGTTTTGTCACATATGAATTGACTTGTATACTAATCCTACTACCATAATGTTGACATATTTACCAATTAGGTTGACATCAAGGACAACACATACTCATCCTACTAAAAGTAGGTTTCCATCGAGGACAACACATTATTCCTAATGCCATCATGACTTTGGAAGAGTCATCAGCCCACCTATTGACGAAGTTAACTAGAGAGGAATTTTTGAACTGGATAAATTCGTAGCTAATGAGAACGTCCTATGGGCCATATGAAAATCTGAAAATTGAGATGAGGATCACTGTTGGTTGTTAGAGTGTTGTTTGATATGACCTGTTTTGGAGTTGCCTGGAGCAATGTGGAATTGGGTGGAGCCGTTGTTTGAATACCTTTCACAATGAGTGTTGTTTGATTCTTTATCAGAAGAGTGTTGGTTGCAGAGAACATTGCAATCAATTGTTTGGAAAATCATTATATGAAGGAAGTGTGATTGTGTAAGGTGTGATTCCAAGTGGTATGTTGAGAAGGAACTTTGCACAATTCTGGAGGCATTGTGCCTGACCCGTGAAGAAAATATCAGAAAGTCATTTTCTCCTTGGTTTTGCATGAAGATGCAACCATCTATTGTTTTATCATAGTCTTCATTCACCTGATCTGAGATTTAAAATTTAGAGTGGGAATTATTGGTGTTGTTGTGAATTTACATATTGAGACTTAAAGGGTGTATTGAGTAGCCTACTGAGCGCTTTCCTCGTGGTGTTTTTTGTCAACTTTAAAGTGAATTTGTGGGAACATGTGGTTGTTTATAGCTCAATTGTGATGGAATTCAGGTGTTTCTTGTGAAGAGTATTTGTTGGATGTGAAAGGCCTCTTGATTTAGTTGTTATGAAGAGTTTAATTTTACTAGGTTAGTTCAATATGATGATTTTTTCACTTATTCATCCCATGCATTGTTTAAAGGTTAAGGAAACAATGGATAAGACATATAAAATTAAACAATTTCGAAGATAATTTAAATAATTGATGAGAAAGTATTATAAGGTAGAGTTGGAATATGAAACATGAAATATACATTTGAGCTAATTTTAAATTGAATGAAGTGAGATAGTTGAATATGAAGGTGTTTTTGAATGTGTTCTTGTTTCTCAATGTGATACAATCTATGAACTACTATATGATGAGGAAAACTTTTCTAGTGAAGGTTGGTTAAAAATGCTACAAGAAAAAAACTAATAGATGATTTTTTAAGTGGAAAATTTTAGTGTGAAGATATTAGCAATGAAAAGGAAGAAATAATGAAGCTTGAAGAAGATATATAATTTATTAAAACATGGATTGAAACACCATGTCTTGATAAAACCTACACAAAAGTCACAGGTACATATGAAGAATCAATGAAATAACGAACTATGTCAACAGAGAAATATGAAGAAAGGAAAACACTCTTAAAAGAGCATGATGACAAGAACTATTATGGTTTTGTTTATGATTCTAATATTTTTTTTAAGTGTTCAGATATTGGCACTCGGGAGGAAGCTATAAAACTTGAAGAAATTGAAAACATTCAATAATCTGCAACAATTTTGAAAACAAAGACTTCTAACCTAGAATCAAGATGAAGAAAGAGGAGATTAAGAGCCCAAGTGTTCCACTTTTGGCCAGAAAACATAAAAAAGAGGAGAAGATCCACCACTATCTTATGGAAAGAATGGTGAAGATAAAACTTCACCACCAAATGAGCAAGTGTGGACCCTTTAGGAACACTGCAAAAATTAAAGCTCATTTATCAAGTTTTTGTATTGTAGTAATCCTAGTTGAGTCTAAGACCAACATGCACATGTTATTCAAGTTATGCTTTGATACATTTCTCCATTACATTAGGGGAATTTTTAGGTCTAAAATGGGCCTACTACGAAAAATATACAACCAAAATAAACTTTATAAGAATCAATGTGATTGAAGATGATGATGTCAACCATGGGGGATGATTCACCATTTGGAGTAAAAAAGTAAAAAACATAAAAGAAATAATGAAACTAATTGTTAAACTCATATTTTAAACTTGTATCCTTAAGATTTACCTAAATTTCAAGCAGGAGTACTTGTTGGATGAAAAATTTGATTCCTCGTCCAAAGAGTACCCATGTTGCATAGTTTTGATGGACTCCGCTACACGAAAAATGAGAAATACATTAAAAAACATGATTGCAATCACGTTTTTCATGTATTTTTCATTTTTGAGTAGTAGGGTTCATCACAATTATGTAACATGGGTACTACTAGGATGAAGAATCACATTGTGCATCCAAAAAGTGTTGCTGCTAAAAATTTGAGTAAACCCATTGGGAGATAAGTTGAAAATACGAGTTGAAAAGATGGTTTTTCCTTTTTTCCCTCTAAAATTTGATGATGTAATTTGATTTGATTTTATTATTTCCATTATTATTTTATAATTTCCTTAGGAGGCCCATTTTATACCTCAAAATTCCCCCAATGAGAGGGGAACTTGGAATGATGGAGAAATATAGAATTCTCCATATTATTCTATTATTAGAGATTTGTTGTGATATGCTATGATCTGTTAGATTGGATCCTATTCTTAAGGAATCTATTCAATTCCACAACAAATTTCCAGTCGTATTTATGTATGAATGACTTGGTGAATGATTGAAGTGCCCTGTGTAGGCACTCATCAGGGTGAGCTTGGATCGCCTGAGAGATGCTAATTTCCTCCATATTTTGTCTCCCCTAAGTTTTACTTTTTTAAATGAAAAAGTGATGATATATATTTTCCCAAAAGGTTTTCTAGTTCAATATGGTAGAGATAGAAAATATAAAATGAAAATGCATCTAAAGTATAATAAAATGAGCTAGTAAAAAAATTATTGCATTATTGTTGTTTAGGTAAGTCTTGCAAATTCCTATTTTATTATTTACTAGAAAAAAGTAAGTCTTGGAAATTGCTATTTATTGCATTCATTTTATTTCTAATAAAATGTTTTTTTTTAATTATTATTTAATAATTTTATTGACTTTATGTACAATATAATTTAAAATAATAAAATTTAGTTTCAGTTATAATATATTAAAAAATGATTTAGAACAATTTTGTAGTTTTAGTGATTTTATCATGACATAATGAAAAACAACATTGAATTCGATGTTGTTAAAAAAAGGGCTTAGATTAGTGACCCATGACACAAATTGAAAGAGTAGAATGTATCAATTTCAATGATAAGATATTGAAAAATGATTTAGCACAATTGAATAGTAAAACTGATTTGATCCACAAACACATCCGAAAAGAATAAGAAGCATTGAATTTAATGATGGTATTGACTAAAATGATTTAGACACCGGAACAATCATGTAATTAAAATGCAATAACCCAACACAAAATGGTGCCTTGGTTTAAATGATAGTGTTATTGTTAAAAATGAGTTACGGTTTTAATTGGAGAAGCAAAAAAGAAAATTCAATTCGCTGCAGCTATCAAGTAAAATGGATGAACCAATTTTAAAATATTTATTATGATGGTTTCAAAGAGAATTAAAAAAAAAAAAAATCCGTCTCTTTCATAGTTTGCTGTATCGCTGGTATTTTCGCATTAAAACCTATATATATATATATATATATATATATATATATATAACTATAACGGAAACCAAAGGTATACAAAACAATATTATGAATAACATAAAAAAAAATTATGGAAAGAAACTATAAATATTGCAAGGCAAGAGAGATAAGTTAATATTTATTTATTTTTATGGTTTTCAAAATCAAATGGGAAAATTAATATTTGTGGTTAAAAGAAATTGTTAGTGTTTAAAATTTCTACTTCGATAGTTTAGGAGTGGTCATCTTGCAAGTGGTATTTATATTATAAATGTTAACGATTTATAATTTTCACATTAATACGTTTCATTTCGATGGACTTAAATATATTTTAATACCAAATCTATCCAATATGAAAAATAATTTTTCTAAAAATATAATTTTTAAAAAAAAATTAAATAATAAAACATATTTTTAAACTCTTCATGGGTGGGAAAACGAATGGGGAATTGGCCTCGGGGTTTAGCTCCAAGAACATAAGTGATTAATAAGACGGGACATACATTGTCCGAACTCTCTAGAAAGCGTGTATAAGTGATATAATCATGAGCAGGTGATGAGTCTCTAGCGATGAGTGTTGGTTGTAGGCGGGTGAGTTCGAGCGTTGGTTTCCATGTGTACTTGCTCGAGATATGGGATAGAGCGTGAAGCATCCCGAGCTTATATTTGGGACCTTGAAGCCAATTTGAATAGAGTTTCAGGTTCTTGATGCACGCTTGGTTCTTAATGTGGGAGCTCTAGCGATAATTGGTGATATGGTGACCCTTTGGGCCCATCCCCCTATGCGTTATAGGTATACATGTCTCTTTTCTTACGGTATTTATGTGTATTTCTGGTTCTAGTGATTTTTGGGTTTGAACGTAGTTGTGTCTTTTTTTTGGATGTGTGGAATTGGGTTGCGAAAGCTTTTGGGTGTGGGCTACCATCAGTGCAGTAAATCTTGGGGTGTTTTTGTATCTATGGTGGGGAGGTTATGTCACATGGATCTTGGGTGGTAAAATATCTACGTTTTGGGAGTTTGTTCTTATTTTGTTCCTTATTAATATGAGTTCGGTTTTGTTTAGGCTCTTTGCATCTCTACCTTTCTTTGGTTTCTATCTCAGGGCTTCCATTATTATTTTGGTCCTGGTTGGGCTCTGATGTGTTGGGTGTCTTAGCCTGGGAATAGGGTGGTCGCACTTCTTGAAGTGCGACCTCTCCTCTTGTGGTGGTGTAAAAATCCTAGGGTTGGTCAAGAGTAAAGCTACCCTCGTTCAGTGTGAGTCTTGTCTTGTGTATGGGGATGATTCCTTTCATTTGTGTTGGGGATTTTGGTCGGGCTTCAGTGGAAAACTCTTTCGAGGTTGTGAGAATCCTTTGTTTTCACTCGCTCAGGATTTGTTCTATGTATCCAAGAATGCCTGGTCAGAGTGGTCGGCCTTGCCACGAAGGAGCGCAGCAAGGCCATATAGGGCACCATGCCAATATCCATAGCTCATCAATGAAATATTTAGCAAGAATGGAGCATGAGGGGGGTGTCCCATGCCTGAGGCCACTCCCTGGGTCTTGTGGATGAACTGACTACTTTGGAATCAATTGTTGAGCAGCTTTGAGGAGTCTAGGCCAACTTGATATCCTCAAGGAGCATATATATGAAGATAGATGCTAAATTTCCATAAAGAAATATATATTATCATTAATCAATTAATGTTACAAATAAATACATGAAGTGTCGTCTCAAGATAGGGAAACTATCTTTGACACACAATCACTTGGTTGAGAGAATCTCTCAACTACACACCAATGTATGAAACATAATAAGAACAGACTCCTCTAGATAGAAAGAATCGCAACTCACACAAGTAGGAATTACTTTTTCCAACACACCCCCTTAATGACTACTTGTCTTAATATTAATCTGTGAAGTCTAGTTGTGGTCAAGCATAACAAAATGGTATGTCGACGTCCATAGAAAGGATTAACCATCCATCCGAATTCATGGGTGCTAACTGTTGCAACCACCACTCTCATAGGATGTCTTTGCTTACATGCTTATGTCAACCATTATAACTGCATACATGTACCTATACCTGTAAATCCCCCTCCAACATCATCATCATGGGTTTTATTGGATTACCCATAACCATGCTTTGAATTTTATCGAATTTCCCTCAACAATGCCAACAAGGGCTTTGAGCCACCAAGGCTCAACACTAACATCAAGGAAATCAATCCGTCTATGAAGGCTCAACATAGCCACGAAGACTCAACTGAGCCATGAAGGCTCAACACAGCCCCGAAGGAACAACTCAGCAACCAAGGGCCTCAAATCTGCCACTAAGGCACTCCAACCACCATGGGCCACAAATCTGCCACTAAGGTATTCCAACCACTAAGGCTCACCAAAGACCCGACTCAACTAGGCCCAAGGTTTTCTATGCTCACCCTCAACCATGCCAAGGGTTTTGTCAGGTAACCCTAATCCATGCCTATAGGAATCCTGTCCACTTCACTCTCACACAAGGTTTCTGGTTTACCACAAACCGACACTGCAAGGAAGTTTCTAGTTGACCGGAAACCTACAATTACAATGTGGTTTTCAGATTACCATGATCTTCATGGGGATACACATGCTTCATCAGATTTACATTACACACTACAACTTATGGAGTTACGAGGTACATACTTTACAAATATTATGATAAAATATCCTAGACTTGCTTACAATTAAAATATGTAACGCATCATCAAGAATCTATTCCACAAACTCAAAAAAACTCACACAAATGCTATTGTCCATCATCACCTAATTCTCAATGCCAATTTTGCACAAAATTAATATTTTCCACACTTCAACCTTATTACCCTCCGCAAAATATCTTTTGCATTATCATTCTGATTTAATTGTTGTGTTGAATTCACTTGCGTATTGTTGTCTTAGATTCACGTGCGTAACCACCCCCATTGAGTTAGATAGGATCACTGCTTCTAAGTCCAAAAACAAAATATCATTAATTGTTTTTTTTTTCGAGTTTCTATACATGAAATCATAACCAAAATTTCATTTTTACGTTGAGTTTATCAACCTCAATATATTTATCTTACCAAACTCCAATTCTGTCAGGTTGAAGGTAAAGCAGAGAAAGAAGATGGAGGTAAACCTCCAATTGAGTGAGCAAGACTCTGTCTCCTTGCATCAGAAACCAAACAGGGTTGTTCTCGCAACAATACTCGAGAAACATCTTGGTCCTTTGTATACAACTCATTGAAACACACCACGACCGACGGAGGCAACGACACTATGGAGTCCACCACTTCAAACAGAATGGAAAAAACCTTTATCTGTCTCGTGATGTCTACAATATTTTTCCTCCGGCATTCACGGGGTTTCAGACACCACGAAATCTCCTGCGCAAGAACCAGGAGCGCCTTCACCAGATACATTGGCGAAAGCGTTATAGGGGGAATGAAACCCCCAATCAAAATTTGTTTCTTCCTCGCTGGCATCATATCCTCGATCATCATAATGACTTCGGTGATAATAAAATTTTCGAGCACCAAATCCAGAACGATCACCATAACGATGATCTCCATATTCATCTTCATATGGAGGGTTACGGGAATCTGACCGAAATGAATCTGGTCTCCTGGTCTCCTACTTTCAGAGGCATCATCTCAATCACCCATTTTCCCTCGTGGAGGTCTATCACCACTAGCTCCTGGCATATATTCTCAATTCACACAGAACATAGAGTCTTTAATTGATAATCCAAATTCTTGAACTAAATTGACAGAGCTTTGTACCCTCAGGAAACTAAAACTGAAATTCATGTGGAACAAGCACTAGTCCCACTCATCTGTGTGCGGTAAAAGGGATTCCCACGTTGACCCTACCTGTACTGCATGTTACTCAGTGTAATCTGTAGTGGGGAGGTGGGTAGAGAAAAAAAATTCGTCCTTTCTCCCTGTCCTCACTAGCCGTTGCATTTTCCAAAGAATGAAAATTTACGCGATATATGCTGAAGCCATTACAATTCGTATTGTGCTTGGTTTCTCGTTGACCAAACTCATTTCCCACACCGATGGTATGAATCAAAGTAGTTGTGAGAGAAACGATTGTCACAGGCTGCAAAATTTTCACACAGAATCATGTATTTCCGATGGACAAATTAAAAAAAAAATTGAATGGACAAACAAACTCTTTATTTCCCTTGGCCCATGGGTTCTGTTAAATTTTTGTAAGGAAATCTATATTATCATTAATTAAATAATGTTACAAATAAATATATGAAACGTTGTTTTAAAATAAGGAAATTTAGACACACAATCACTTGGTTAAAAGAATTTCTCAATGAAAAAGACATAATAGAAACAGACTCCTTTATATATAAAAAGAATCACAACTGATAAATTCCGGCTCAGGCGGCTTGTTGCATCTAAACGATTGAGACAGTTGAACATTTTCTGTGGTTCCTTGATAGCAGGGCGAGCCTTATATCCCAGTCTATCGACCCATAAATGCGTCGACGAAATAACCACTGTCAGATTAAAGCAATAAATAATCCTACAATAGCGTGCATTTATGGGCCGATAGACTGAGATATAAGGCTCACCTGATCGCAGTGATTGGAAAGGTCACCCGATGCGTTTGATACCCATTCGTCTGTACGCATTCAACCCCGCTCAGATTTTAGTTACCGTATGAATTGCAATCTTTGACTTTGAATTTGTGAAAGCACACCTTTTGTACCGTGCGCAAATGCGTGTACAGCATAAACGGCACCGGAAATTATGTCACTTGAGCTTTTCCGTTGTGCTTAACTGCTCTGTTCATCATTTTAACAGCCAAGTGGAGTCAATGAGGTCTAAATTTGCGAAATGCCATGTTGGGGCATGAACGTAGGTTGATTAATTAAATAGTGGCTTTAATTAATTATTTTTTTTATGTTAGGTTCTAGGGGTAATGTTTTATGTTAAGTTTGGAACTTATCACAATTTTAATTAATTTTCAATAATTATGAAATGAATAGCGGGAATTTAATCTATAGAATATTTTATAATATTTTTCATAGTAAATATAATTAATAATAAGATTTATTTTCAAAGTATTATTTTTAATTAAATTTATTAATTATAAAAAAAATGTGATGTGTAATATGAAATAAATAAGTGTTATTTTAATTAAATTTATTAAATAAAAAAGTATGTGTGATAGGAAATGAGATGATTTTTTGAACATGTAGTATGACTCATGGTATTGTAACAAATTCTCTTTACAGATTAGGAATTTCTATTTTAAAGTGGAGATGAATTTCACTATATTTATTTTAAAGTGGAGATGAATTTCATAGTGAAGAATGATGTTTTTTTTCCTTCTATATTTAACATATATTATTTTTTTTTATCATTAATAATTATTATTATTATTTCAAATAAAGTTATAATTAAGTTATTTTTTATAATTTTTTTAATTTTAATAATTTGAGATGTATGATGAAATAAGTCTTTTGATGCTTATTAAGAATTGATGGGGTGCGATCATACCAGCGTTAATGCACCGGATCCCATCAGAACTCCGCAGTTAAGCGCGCTTGGGCTAGAGTAGTACTGGGATGGGTGACCTCCCGGGAAGTCCTAGTGTTGCACCCTACCCTCCTTTGGAACCAGATCAACCCATCGGCTCTGCGCCTGCCTGGTCTGCACAACCAGCGTTTGGGCGCTGCCCTCACGACCATCCGGGCCACTGCTTCGGCCCCCACGGCCCTTGGAGCTTTCGATCCACCCTGGATCAATTCGGATCCGCTCTCTAAGTCTCAGATTCCGCCTCCGACCTTCCAGATCTGCGCTCTCCGGATCTGTGTCTCGCTCGGATTTGCTGCACACCTCTGCTGTGCCTCAGTATCTGCTTGACCTCGACGATGCCTTTCTCAGCTGGAGAAGGAAAGGAGTGATTCTGATTTAGACTATGGAGACCCAAGGCTCGCCTCTCGGGCCCTCTCAGTCCTCTCCTACGGATGACTCTGCTGCGTTCTCTTCCCTGATCGCTTCGCTGCCTATGAAGAAGAAGCCTGACGTCTCAAAGTTCGTTAAGAAGCTCAATGATGTACCAGAGGTAAACCTACCCCCTGAGGGACCGATCCAGGTCGCCTTATCGCTTGCAGATCGTGCCCTGGTGGGTCAATTTACGGGCCTCTGGCCCTCACCAAAATCAACTGAAAACTGGGTCGTCAAGAACTGGATCCCGTTAATCAAGAACAAAGTCACCTCGTACTTTCTTGGAAGAGGTTACTTCCTGTTCGAATTCAATACCAAGGAGGATAAAGACCTGATCTTCAGAAATGGACCCTATTTCATGGGTCCTCAGGGTCTCTACCTCAATAAATGGACCCCGGACTTTGATCCGGCTGCGGATGTCCCGTCGGCAGTCCCCGTTTGGGTTCGGCTTCCTAATCTTCCGGTACACTGCTGGAACTGGGACTCTCTCAAAAATATTGGCAACACATTGGGCAAGTTCATCGACAGAGCCAACAACAATGATCAATACGATTGCGCCCGGATCTGTGTCGAGGTAGATCTAGAGGTGGGTCTCCCGGAGGCCATCAAACTAAAAGTTGGAAGCTGGACGCATGTACAAGTTCTGGACTATGAACAGCTCCCATTCAAATGTCGCAAATGCCACATCTACGGCCATTTTGCTAGAGGATGCCCGAATAAAAGCGAAGCAGAAAAAGGAAAGGAGGAAGGATGGAACCAAGTCAAGAGGCCAAAGACTAACTATAAGAAACCTGGGGCACAAGGATCTCAATCTGCTGCTGCACAAAATGTAGCCCAGTCAAGAATTCAAGAAAATAGGTACGAGATCCTCAGCTCTGCGGAAGAAGCTCCAAGGGAAGGAGAGAGGCCCGATAAACCAGCAGAAAAGTCGGCTTCAGCAGGAACAAGACCCGAAGAGAGCACCATGGCAAGGGATAAAGAAAAGCAAACAGAAGCCTCCGAGGAGGAACAAGATTCAGAGGAGTCTGAGGAAGAAGGAGAAATCGGAGACATGCAGACTTCGGTCAGAAGATTGGCAAGGGGCCGAAAATCTGCAAGAGAGAAGAGAGATCAGGAAACCTATAAAGACAAGCTCCAGGGCAGTCAGCCCACGTTGGAAAAACTTCTCAGCAAGAATACGAAGACATCTAAAAATCAACCCCTTGGCTCCAGGGGAGCCTCTCATCAAAGAAATAAATGATGAAGACCATCTCCTGGAACTGCAGAGGAATGGGGAGTAAAGTAAAAGAAGAAGCAGTGAGAAGTTTAATAAGAAGAGAAGCCCCGGACATTCTTCTGATCCAGGAGACAAAGATGGAGGATAAAGAGTTTCTCCAAATCAGCAAAAAGTTTTGGAAAGGAAGCAGCGGACTAGCAGTATCATCAAGAGGAGCCTCTGGGGGATTGGGCTCTCTCTGGAATCCCCTCAAGTTCAGGCTAGTCAAAGAGGTGTGCAACAGCCATTGGCTATTCTTGAAACTACACTCTGCAGAAACAAGGGAGGATATTTTCCTGTTCAATGTCTATGTACCTAATAATATAGGGGAGAAAAAGGAGTGTTGGGACTCCATTAGACATCTAGCGGAGACTGAGAACCTGGGTAACCTCATTATTGCCGGTGACCTAAACATCACTCTACGCTTGGATGAAAAGCGAGGAGGCACAATCGTAAGGGACCCAGCAAGGGAGTGGGTGGAAGATCTCATGCAAGACTAGGATCTGCTCGATATCCCTCCAGATAACGGTAAGTACACCTGGACCAATAAAAGAATAGGCCCTGGTCATATTGCTGCTAGACTTGATAGATGTTTGGTGCAGAGTTCTTTTCTTTTGCTTGGAATAGAATCTAGGTTGCACATCCTTCCTTGCAGTGTTTCAGATCACAAGCCCATTATGTTAGAGATGTCAGGCCAAAAGGATCTGGGTCCCATTCCTTTCAGGTTCAATGCCCTATGGGTTAAGGAGCCTGAGTTTTTGAATCTGGTCCAGGACAGTTGGAAAATGCCAGTGAAAGGCTCTCCCTTCTTCATCTGGGAAGAAAAGCTTAGAAGATTGAAAGGTGCCCTCAAATCATGGGCCAAAGCTCTTCCCATCCCTGCTCAAGAGAGAAAGCAAGCCCAAGTCAATCTTATTCAACATCAAGCCCAAAGTGAGGATGTTGAGATCACAGCTGAAGTCTTAGACAAGGAAGAGGCGCTCTAGCAAATCTATCACAAAGCCTGCCTCACAGAGGAAGAATACTGGAGACAAAAATCCAGGAGTCTATGGCTCAAAGCGGGTGATAGAAATTCTGCCTTCTTCCACAAACAAGCTCAAGCAAGAAAAAGTTTTAATTCCATAGCTGAAATCAAGGATGGCAACTTGATCCACAAGGACAATGAGAGCATAAAAAAGGCAGCATTCAATCACTTTCAAAATCTCTACAAAGAAGAGGGAGAGGCTAATTCAAATTCCAAATTTTTGGAGGCAATTCCTTCAAGGATCTCCCCATATACAAATCAGCAACTCGAAGTAAAGATCTCCATCCAAGAAATAAAAGAGGCCCTAGACAGTATGGAGCCCGACAAAGCCCCAGGCCCGGATGGCTTCACGGCCAGATTTCTTCAAACTTGCTGGCAGATAGTGGAGAAAGATCTCTACAAGATGATCCTGAAATCACAAAACTGCCAAAAAATTGGAGGCAGCACCAACTCTGCCTTTCTTGCCCTCATTCCCAAGGAAAAGGGCGCAAAAGAATTCAATCGGTTTCGCCCAATCTCCCTTTGCAACATAGGATACAAGCTAATTACAAAGGTAATTGCAAATAGGTTAAAAGGCATCCTTCCAGCAATTATTCCTGAGAACCAAGGAGGATTTGTACAGGGGAGACAGATAGTCGACAACTACATACTGGTGCAAGAGGTGATACATTCAAGCCAGCTTCGCAAGGAGAAGGGTATGGTGATCAAATTAGACCTGGCAAATGCCTTTGATCGGGTAAGGCAAAGTTTCCTTTGGGAAGCCTTGAAAAAGTTTGGCTTTGGTCAGGGGTTTGTAAATTGGATAAGAGCTTGTATAGCTGACCCTTGGATATCTCCCTTGGTTAATGGGCGGGCAGCTGGCTTCTTCAAAGCCTCAAGAGGCCTCAGGCAAGGCTGCCCCCTCTCTCCCCTTCTTTTCGTTCTTCAAGCTTCTGCTCTAAGCTACTTCCTAGATCAGAAATTGGCAGATCAGGAGATCCTGGGACTTAATATAGCCCGAGGGGTGAAAAATGTAAATCATACTCTCTTCGCAGACGATACTCTCCTTCTAGGGGCAGCCTCGGCAAGGTCTGCTCTAAGATTTAAGGAGATGTTAGATGATTTTAGTGAAGATTCAGGAAGCAGCTTAAATAAAGGAAAATGCAAAGCTTTCTGTTGGAACACTTCTGTCCACACACTAGCTGCCATATCCAGAATATTGGGCTTCAATGCCACCCTCAGTTGGTCATCCTTTAACTATCTTGGCCTTCCCATCTTCCGTAACCTTGTCTACAGTAAAGACTGGACTCCTTTATTGGACAAATTTAAGGCAAAAATACAGGCCTGGGGTTTCTCTTGGTTAAACCTTGCAGGCAAAACTGTCCTAATCAAATCAGTGCTCTGCAGTCTACCCATTTTTCAATTTTCTGTGCTCCTAGCACCCTCTGGAGTTATAAAAAAACTGGAAGCCTTTGTGCGTAGGTTTTTCTGGAAAGGGGGCAATCTCAATGATAAGAAAATGCCGCTGGTTAGTTGGGAGAAAATTGGCAAGCCTCTGTTGGAAGGAGGCCTCAACTTCAAAGATTTTGGCCTGCAAAATATTGCCATGGGGGCCAAGCTCTTTTGGCGCCTCATAGCACCGCAACCAGGCTGGGCACAAAAAGCCATTTGGAGGAAATACCTCACAGGGAAAAGGATGAGATCTCTGGACTCTTCTCTTCCATTATCTGGCTCGCACCTGGTCAAACGCTGCCACAAGGCAGTCTCTCTTATCAAGGATCGAGCCTACTGGATACCGGGCAATGGAAAGGCAATAAGTATATGGGATGACAGCATAATGCAGCACCCCCCCATATCATCGCACAGATCCCTTCACACTCTGCGACAGTGGCTTGATAGCGCAGGCTGTGTAACTTTATGGGATATTTCGTTGTGGGCAGAACGCTGTTGGCAGCGTTGGAACCTCCCCCCCGTGCCACCAAACTTAGCGCAGGACAGCCAATCGCTGTTAACACTTCTCAATGGCAAAGCGCCTCTTCGTGCAGACAGAAAAGACACACGGGGATGGGGAGCCGCCCCTGGCAATTACACATTCGCACAAGGTTACAGAAGTCTGCAGGAGCGTCCATATGTCGCCCCCGATCCAACAGTTTGGAAGGGGCTGTGGAAATACAAAACGATGCCCAAGGTAGACATGTTTTGTTGGTTACTCTGTCACAGAGGCATCCTAACAGAGGATAAATTGAAGAAAAAAGGCTTTCATGGCCCATCGAGATGCCATTTGTGCTGCGAAAATGAAGAAAGTGCCCAGCACATCATCCTAGACTGCAAATTTGCAAAAGAACTCTGGCAGATCCTGCTGAGTTACTGGAAAACAGAGTTCTCTCTCCCTGCATACATTTCTGACATATTTGCTCACTGGCAGACATGCTACCCAGGAACTCTTCCAAAAAACGAGAATTTTAAAGCAACATGGTGCACTTTGCCAAAATTCATATGCTGGCAAATCTGGTTGGAGTGCAATAGAAGAGTGTTTAGAGATGAAAAATCAACTCCTCAGTGCATCTCCATCAAAGTTAAAAGCCTATGGAAAGAAAATTTGGGTGAGTACATGTCGGAAGCGAACTTATCTCAATCTGATCTAGATTGGGGTGGCTCGTTGGGCCTACACATCGCTGGGGAAGCAAGGCAACATAAGAACAAAAAAGAGTGGCAATTCAGAGGGAAGGAACAGGAATTATCAGATCTGCTCACCAAACAAGCCAGATATTGTTTATTTTTCGATGGGGCAGCGAAAGGCAACCCCGGTTGGGCGGGAGCAGGAGGAATTATAAAGAACAAAGAGGGCATAATTGTTACCAAGTATGCCTGGGGTCTTGGACATTCCACCAGCATTCAAGCTGAAGCCATGGCACTACTACAGGGGCTTAAGCAAGCAAAGAACATCGGCGCATCTGAATTAAGTGTTATTGGAGATTCTCAGTCAATCATCAAAATCCTAGTGGAGGTTTCCTCTCCGGTAGATCTTAGACTGGCAAGAGCAGTTTTAAGAATTAGAAACATGGTGAAATCCTTTCGTACAGCAAGCTTCCTCCATGTACTACGAGAAAATAATAAAGATGCAGATCTGGAAGCCAATAGGGCAGTTTCCCTTCCGGAAGGCTCTCTTCTGGTAGATGAAACTGAGGCGTGGGATTCTATTCCATAATTCTGAAATGTTTTTCTGCATCATTCTGCATCAGTTTGTGTGTGTATTTAAACTAGGAAAAATAACAAAGATTGACTCTTTAGTCTCGTGTAAGAATTGTAGATTCTCAAAACTTGGGGTCTACGAGAAGACCAGGGTAGAAAGACTACAGGCTAAGTCTACTTATTGTAACCTTTGAAGGCAGTTGCCCACTTCTTAATACAAACTCATATCCGTTCTTGTAAAAAAAAAAGAATTGATGCATATAGCATTTACCATGTATTTATTTTATATGGTTGAGTTAGTAATATATTATAGCAAGGTATGATACTCAAAAGACATTGTAACTCTCCCTTGATCTAAGGAATTTGAACATGAAACTTTGTATTCACATTTACTTCACATTTTCGGAGAATTACTCAATAAATTCACATTTACTTCACAATTTCACAAATTTACCCAATAAACTCTATAGTGGACTTTTAATCATTATTCACACTGATAGAAAAGATATTTAATATTTTTTTAATAATAAAAATAAAAACATATATATTTCATTTCTTTTTATTTTGAATTTAAGTGAAGAAGGTAACATTTATTTTCTCCATATTACTGAAAATAAACTAATTTTATATTAAAAATATATATATTTATCGAATATTTTAAAATTATTTTAAATTTAAATTTATCATTTTTTCATATATATATATATATATATATATATATATATATATATATATATATATATAAACATCAAATCAATATAAGTCAAACTTGCTTTTAATTTTTTTTTCATTTAAAAAATAATTCATCCCAAAAATTCTGATCCCTCTCCTCACACGATGAAGAAAAAATTTAAGAAATCTACAATGATTCTTTGTCTCATATATATAATTCAGACAACTATTAAAATATTATATATATATTTTTATTATTCCATGCCTTAGAGATAATCCTGTGAGTCAAATTCCTTCAGGTGTGAATTAGTTTCCCTATATTTTGTGTCTCTATTGTAGATTTAACCGAAACTTCAACTTTTTTATTTATTTATCTTTATTCAAGTTAATAAAATAATTTTATGATTTTCGAAAAAATTGTTTTTTATTTTCTCCTTGGCCTAGATCATTTTTACAGGCATAATAGCTCTCTAAGAGTCTATTTTTATTTTCTTATATGTTATATGTCATTGTCTAACAAGTTATAAAAAAAAAAAAATCCTAATTTTGTAACACCATTCTGTTATTGACAATGCTCACACTCACTCTAACACTCACATTTTTATGCCTAACATTGCTATTGTTCTTCCCTACGTTGACACTGCTAGTGCTCTCCTAATGTCATATATGCAAGCGGTGTTTTTTTTAGTCGTGGTGAGTTATATAAATCCAGTAAAAAAAATGTCGTGCATAATAGGGACATAAACTACTCCACACACTTTCTTTGCATACCATTTCTCCCACACTTCCCATAGCAGTCTAACAAGTCACCCTTTTCCCCTTGAAAATCATGAAATTACGACAAAATTTTAATAAAATCCGATAGCCCTCGGCCTCCCTAAACAACTCCCTTCTCCATACATCAAAATCATCCTCACTACGTAACATCATATATATATATATATACACATTCAATCCTTATACATCTTTTGTACCTAGAATAATATAGGGTTAGCCATGCTTTTAAACTACATGACATAATGTTTAAAAAATACATTATCCTTGTGATTACATTATATGTCAATATATATTATTCCACACCTTAGTCAGCTTAATTTTCATTAACACAATTCATAATATATAAATGTTTCGACACATATGAACCTGCACATTCATATATTAATCAAACTAATGTTTAGAACAACCTATTGATATGAATCTATGCATATGTAAACATATTCAGGTTTATGATTAAAGTACTTTTGAATTTCCGATCTGACAATTCTAGATTTGCTCGATTCTTAACATATAGCCTATGGTTTATCCTGACATTATAAATCAAAATGGTGAAATCTATTGTTAAGTTGATTTTCCATGTCACTTAGATGATTTATGTGTTTAATTTAGGCCTACAGATGTTTAATTTCCATTAAATCTCTATTCCACTTTTCTGAGATTATATTAACACATGCGGGATTTATCACCATTGGATATTAGCAATGATCAACGGTGGATATGAATATGTCGTGGGGTTAGTGTAGTCGACCTACCCACAACCCTAACTGTTTTTATGATTTTCTCAGTGTGTTGTGGCCTTCTGCAACGCCGCTGTACTACTTTGAGGCCTTCGTCATGCCATTGTCACCCGTATTACAAGCTTGCCCCGGCTAGAACTATGCTTCGATGACTGAACCCTGCAATAGTTAATCTCTTGCAGTGGTTATAATTTCCTTCGGCAATGTTGTGCTATGGGTTTAACGGTTGTTGTTATTTCATTTCTTTATGCGTCCACTTTTGTTGATATCTTATGAAGCTTCTAATTGTCTTCACAGGTTTTTCTCTTTGCCCTAACCTTCATGGCGCACAACTAAGCTTTATTACTGGTTACACTTCTTCTAGATGTAATCTCGACATCCTTGTTGTGCGGGTTCTAGTCGAAACAAGACTATCATGCCGCTAAAGAATGAAGCTCAGAAGGCTCAGCGCATTCACACAGGTTACTTTCATGTTTAATAGGTTTTCCTTTGTTTAATTACCAAGGTTATAAATCCCTTGCATAGGGTTTAACCATGTTTTGTTGTGGTTTCGCTTGGTGCTTCAGGTTACAATTACAATGTTTCTTCGGTCTTTCACCTAGGAAATATCTCCCTCCTCACAGGGTATCATGATTTTCTTTTATTAGTTGTTGTTATATCTTTCCATTAGACTACCAATTTCTAACCTCTGGTTTTTAGTCAAGTAGGTGACTAAGAACCTCGTTCTCTTATCTCCAATGACAACACATTTTTCTCTCGGTGCCAACTCTGTCTTTCTAATGACCCACATTCCTTGATGCATAGGTACCACAGTCCCTGGGTTTATTATTTTGAAGTAGATGTTAAAACTTCCAGGAATTTTTGGTTTCAAACCCTGAGTACCTATAACTTATTCTTGCTGCAGAGGCCTTATGGTGTTGTCTCTTTATTTTCGGATTTTTTTTGTAAGAGTTAACAACTATTTGGTGTTGGATTTATATATTCAGTTTGTTCAAATTTCCATATTTGTATATAAAATTCTTGCATGCACGATTACTCTATCTCAAATTGGATTTCTTGAGAGTTACAGTTAGATCCCTATTTCGACTTGAATTGTATTTTCTAGCTAATATATGGTTGTTTTGTGACCGAGAAGGTTTCTCAGCACTAATAGATGTTAAGAATGATACTTATTATATAATTTCATGGTTTCTTTTCGTTTATATTTCATTATTCAGGCTTATTTAGTATTAGAAATTAGAAGATATCTGGCTTCATAGCACAACTACTATGTGTAGATATTACTTCCTCATTATGCAATCTTTAATTCTTGTACTGGAATTTTATTTTCTCTATGTTTCAAATTCTGACTTTACATTCTATTTTATATTTTGGTTTAATTAAACAAGTTCTTGACATGCAGAATAAGGATAGGTATTGTAGATGTATACGTGTATCTTTCATTCTACAGGGTTTTGTTCTTTATTGTTAATGCAATTTGAATGCTCTCATCGTTACATAATTATGCTAATAAAACTTCTTCCAGAAGAAAATATGATGGAATTATGTAACCCGAATATTATGTTACATTCTGAGTAGTGTATTATAATTTTATACTACTTCTAGGGTCGATGCCTGGACCATCAAGGTTCAGGGGTACCCACGATATCCCTAGTCTGAGTATAGGATGAACGGAAAGAAGAGACAATTGGTGATGTTCGTAGTGTCTACTCCAGAATAAAATGATAGTCCCTTCTACCATACATATCTGTAATTTCACATATATTCTTCCTATTTATTTCGTTAAAATGTTTACCCTACACATTAGATTTTACTAGTATGTTATCATATAAATATCATAGTATAAATATAGTATAAATATCATACTTCTTCATCTTCATTGTAGGCTAATAGTCTTTGTTTTCAACATTGTTGCATATTCTCTAATGTTTTCAATTTCTTCAAGTTTTATTTCTTCCTTCCAACTCCCAATATCTAAACACTTGAAAAAAATATTAGATTCATAAAGTGAACCATACTATTTCTTGTCATCATGCTCTTTTAAGAGTGTTCTCCTTTCTTCATTGTTCTCTTCTTAGATAGTTGGTTGTTTCATTGATTCTTCATATGTATGTGTGAATTTTGTGTAGGTTTTATCAAGACATGGTGTTTCAATCCATGGTTTAATAAATTGTAGATATTCTTCAAAATTTATTATTTCTTCCTTTTCATTGCTAATATATTCACACTGAACTTTTCCACTTAACAAATCATCTATTAGTTTTTTTATTTCAAAATCTTTAACCAACCTTCACTAGAATTTTTTTCCTCATCATATAGTGGTTCATAGGTTGTAGCACATTCAGCAACAAGAACACTTTCAACAACACCTTCATCTTCAAATATCTCACTTCATTCAATTTCAAACTAGTTCAAATCTATATTTGGTATTTCATATGCCAACTCTACCTTATGGTACTTTCTCCTGAATTGTTTAAATTCTCTTAAGAATTGTTTAATTTTACTTGTCCTACCCATTGTTTCCTTATCCTTTAAACAACGTATGAGATGAATAAGTGAAACAATCATCATACTCAACTAACCTGGTAAAAGTCAACTCTTCATAACAACTAAATCGCGAGGCCTTTCACATCCAACAAATACTCATGGGGGCTTCATTGGGGGAGCAATACCATACCACATGGGTTGATATTGGGGGATATATATTGAGGAAAAATGACATAATATATTGGGGGGTATATAGGGGGTAAAGGGTTTTTGTATAGACAGGTATACAAAATGGAGCTAAAAGTTAATAAAAATAAATAAAAGGGTATAAAAAAATGTTAATGAAAAAATGGATACCTACAATATCTAGTAAAAGTAGGGGATTCTTAAATAGGAAAGGCGTATTGGGTTCATATTGTAGGTTTATATAATGTGATTTTTAGAGGTATTTTCCAATATGTAGTCAAATTAATGGTATTGTTTAATATTGCATGAACACACGTGCTATGACAGAGGTTCATTGAGCGAATCCCCTGTGAAAATACTTTGCACAAGAAGCACCTCAATTCCATCATAATTGGGCAATAAAAAATGACAAGTTCACATAGCTTCACTTTCCACTTGACAGAAAGCACCACCAGGAAAGTTCTTAGTAGTCTACTCAACATACCCTTTAAGTTTCAATATGTAAATAAACAACAACACCAATAATTACCACTCTAAATTTGAAATCCCTGATGAGGTAAATGCAGACTCTGATAAAACAATAGATGGTTGTACCTTCATGCAAAACCAAGGAGAAAATGACTTTTGGATATTATTTCCACGGGTCAGGCACAATGCCTCCATAACTGTGGAATGTGCCTTCTCAACATACCACTTGGAATCAAACCTTACACAATCACATTTCCTTCACAGAATGATTTTCCAAACAATCGATTGCAACATTCTCTGCAACCAGTGCTCTTCTCATAAACAATCAAACAACGCTCACTGTGAAAGGTATTCAAGCAACAACTCCACCCAATTCCACACTACTCCAGGCAGGTCCAAAACATGTCTGATGAAACAACACTCTAACACCTAGTAGCGATCCTCATCTCGAATTTCATATTTGCAGATGGCCTGCAAGACATTCCCATTACCTACGTATTTCTCGAGTTCAACAATGCCTCTCTAGTCAATTTCGTCAATAGGTGGGCTGACGACTCTTTCAAAATCATGTTGGCATTAGGAATAATGTGTTGTCCTTGATGGAAATATACTTGTAGTAGGATGAGTATGTGTTGTCCTTGATGTCAACCTACTTGGTAAATATGTCAACATGATGGTAACTGGATTAGTATAAAGGTCTGTTCAGATGTGAGAGAAAGATAGACAAAGAAGTACCGGAAAATGACAAAGGAATGATGAAGGTAAATTTTGAGGAAGTATACACAGCTTCTGTGAAGATGACACATGTAAATATGTAGGTATGATGAAGAAAAGTCACGTATATGTATTTTTTGTGAAACAAAAACGCGTATAATGGACATAATTTTTATGAAGAAAAGTCATGTCCTGTTTGTACACCATGGTGTTCAAAATACCAAGGATATTTAATGTAGTATTGGCCCATAATATTGAGCCCAACAATAGATATTTGATCCCGTCAAAGAATACCATGGACATTAGTGTGATTTTGACATGTGGTATTCACTAAGGCATAAATTATATATGGAGATGAAGATAAAATTGTTTTAGATGTGCAAGTGATGAATATTTGATAAATAGTTAAATCTAAACAAGTGTATAGGCTATTGATGAATTTTTTGATATGAAACTAAGTATATACCTAGGAATTTGAAAATAGATCATATCCTATAGATCTGAAATGACTATATTGATAACGGATTGGTTTGGTATAGTATTTTTAGTGTTAAAGAAAATCCACAATCGTTTGCTATAGTTTTGAAAGGTTCCAAATGAAAATTTGAATAAATACACAAGATAATAGAATATTACTTTGACAATGTAATAGAGGAGCAACTTGAGCGGAATAAATCTAGCAACATGCCATGTCTTCTTGATGTTTTTCTTACAAACTGTGCATATAGAGGTATGGAGTTTTAAACTAAATGAAGACATATTAAAGGCATTATTGCTATCACAAAGACCCTAATTTGTAGGAAAGATATAGTTTACTAATAGACATAATAGAAATGGCTTATGTGTCATTGCAAGAGAATAAAAATCCATGCATGTATTGTGAGTCACCCCGAATTAATAATTTGTAAATAATTTGTAAGTGACACAATTGAGGGAATCTCTATCGCAGCGTAGATGGAAATTTGAAGGTTGATGGAATGCAAAAATCACGATATTTTTTCTTGAAGTTTGGAGGTACTGGAGGGTAGAGGGGCCGGAGTGTGGAGGGTGCAGGACTTAGTTTTTCCACACAATTACTTACGCACTTGTTTTAGACTTTTCACAGACTATCCCCTTTAGGTAATCAATTGTGAAAATGTATATTTTATCAATCAATTAGCCAATATATATATATATATATATATATATATATATATATATATATCGACTCAGCAAACTTACAACGTATATTTTACTAAATAAACTTTGAGATGTGTATTCTATTTGCTGTAAATGCAGAGGTGTTAGAAATTAATGGAGAATAGGTTACGTAGTTATGATTTTCTCTTTATTTTACATTCAGGTCATATTAATTAGGAATCTGTTTTGCCTATGTATCTATTTAATTCTTGATGCTTAATGAAGAACTCCAAGCGAATGCATTTGCTGGTGGGAGCTCCTGGTGATCTGCACCTCTGAGTTCCTGTGTGTTTGTCCAAACTTCTGTCTTCTGCATTTCTTATCATGGTATCAGAGCTCAGGAAGAGCTGAGAGAGGTTGTGCGTGAGGCAAGCTATGAAGGCTGTGAGGCTGTGCGTGGTGGCTCGTTGCACTGGAGCTGCATTTTCTGTGACTGCGTGAGGCAGATCTTGAGGCCATGAAGGAAATCTTGTTTGTGGAGGCGGTGTTTAGTAGCCTTGCGGCGTTGAGAGCCACGGGCGCTCGATATGTGGATGATTGGAGATCGAAGAGACGACTTTGTTCGGCAGTTCGAGACAGCGAGGGGAGAGCCTCCTCATCACGCCTGGACTGTTAAAGTTTCGCTTTTCTAAAGGCTGTACTGGCATCCAAAATCATTCTTCAATTTCTCTCCGGCCCACCAGGAGGACTCGCGCGAGCTCAAATTCGGCTTACCAGGTGAAATTTGAATTGATTTCGAAGGTTTTTGTTTTAGGTCAGCAGGGAAGGAATTTTGGCTTATTTGAATCTTTGAACGGATCTGTTCAGAAATCCCATAGTTGTGTCCCGATCGGGGCAAGAGACTGTTTTTTTTTTGGCGGTGCACAAACAATTAAATTCACATAATTACATTAACTTTACCTTCGGCGGGGTCTGTAATTCATTTCTGGAAAGCCTGACAGCCTTCGTCAGCATACTTCCACAAGCCCAGCATACTTCCATAATCTGGCATCGTTGACATATTCTGTTTGTTCTCCAATGCCCAGACAATTAATCTTAATCCTCCTCACCGTTCTCATCGCTGAAATACTTGGCCTTTTTCGCTGATGCTTCGGCCCGCGTGCCGCTCTTCCCCACATGGTCACTTCCATTAGTTCGTTCCTGAAGTCCCCGGGGATCGACCACCGAAGCCCAATTATCATCCTCAAATTGTTTATAAGGTTTTCAGTCAAAGGTGGCTTCAATTCATTGAAATTTCAGCGAGAACCTGCGACAGTAATTGGAGGGATATCTTGCAATTTGTTGACATGGTATGAAATAAACTGATCTTTCCCTTCAAGCTGAACGACAAGCAGAAAGAGGCTGGCCACAGAGACAGTTATTGTTACTGTATGTAGAAGAAGGGAATGTATTGAACGGTTTGGTCTGTGGAATTGCGCCACATAGATGGTTGGAACTCAAATTCAAGTGTGTCAGATTCAGATTCTTCATTTGGGCCATCTTCTGCGGAATATCACCCACTATTATTGCTAAATTTTGTCGCAAGAAGAAGGTGAATCAAGAGAGGTACAATCAGAGAAGGCATGCAGGTCATTTGGCGGATGCAGATGCAGATACAGACCCAGATCAGAATCTGGATGTTAGACTATTTATGGCTGAGGCTGACACTGCTACTGAGGAGGATGAATCAGATATTTGGTTCATGGATTCTGGAGCCTCCTCGCATATGTCAGGTAAAAAGCAATGGTTCAGAAATTTTAAAGAATCCAACTCTGGAGTAAAAGTCTATCTTGGAGATAATAGTGGGTACGAGATCAAGGGACATGGAGATGTCCTTGTTACTCTGCCTGATGGTAAGATCAGGGATATATCTGATGTGTGGTATGTTCCTGGCATTAAGAAGAACCTGATTTCTGTGTCCAAGATTACAGATCAGGACCTTAAGGTAGAATTTTTTAAATCTCATTGCATTATTAAAGATTTGTTGGATCAGATGAAGCCCATTGCTACAGGTATTCGCATAGGAGGACTCTACAAATTGGATGTGAAAAGTACGCCTCAGCAAGCCTTGATGGCGTCAAATAAGTCTGCTGAAAGTTTGTGGCATCAGCGACTTGGGCATATTAACTTCAGTGATCTCTTTCTGCTGCAAAACAAAGGTATGGTAGAGGGTCTTCCTGTTTTGAAAAAGTTGCATATTGATTGTGAGGCATGTGCATTCGGTAAACAACATAGAGATGAATTTCCTGCCATTAAAGATAGAAAACAGAGGGATATACTTGAACTTGTACATACTGACTTATGTGGCCCGATGCAGACGAGGTCGTTAGGGGGGGCCTATTATTTTTTAATCTTTGTTGATGAATGTACAAGATTCACATGGGTGTATTTTCTTAAACAGAAAAGTCATGCTTTTGAATATTTCAAGCAATTCAGAAACATGATTGAGAAGCAAACAGGAAAGTTCATTAGGATTCTTCGATCAGATCAAGGGGGCGAATTCAAGAAAGGAGTCTTCACCAAATATTGCAACGAGCATGGGATACAGCAGCAATTCACAACACCTTACACTCCTCAGCAGAATGGAGTTGCTGAGAGGAAAAACAGAACACTGGTAGAGTGTGCTCGCAGTATGTTGAAAGGTAAGAATCTAACCAATGGTTTTTGGGCAGAAGCCGTTAATACTGCAGTGTATTTAAAGAATAGGAGTCCTACTAAAAGTCTTGAGTATAAAATTCCTTTTGAAGCATTGTTTGGCTTCAAGCTTGCAGTAAGTCATCTTAGAGTATTTGGTTGTAAAGCTTTTGCACATGTTCCTAAAGAGAATAGGAAGAAGTTAGATTCGAAGGCCATTAAATGCACGTTCATTGGATACTGCAGTGAGTATAAGGCTTATAAATTGTTTGACCCTGCTACTCACAAGGTGTTTGTCAGTAGAGATGTATTATTCCATGAACAGATTGATGATGGAAATCCTGTCCAAAACAATGAAGAATGGCATGTGCCCTTACTCTCAGAAGAGGACACTGAAACAGGAGTTAGTCAGCAGCAGGAACAGAAGCAGGAACAGAAGCAAGAACAGCAGCAGGTACAACAGCAGCAAGATAATGTGGAGTTCAGTCCACAAAGGGAAGAAATAAGCAGAATAGTTGAACCCCCACCACTCAGAAGATCGAACAGGCCAAGACAGTTACCAGCTCGATATAGGGATTATGCGCTTATGACTGGTATGTTAAACATTGCAGAACCTTCTAACTTTTATGAAGCTAGTAAAAGTCTTGAATGGAAGAAAGCAATGAATGAGGAATATGAATCCATCATTAAGAATAATACTTGGGATCTAGTAAAACTTCCTGATGATAAACAATCCATAGGTTGCAAATGGATATTTAAGTTGAAATTTAGAGCAGATGGGTCTATTGATAAACATAAAGCAAGGTTGGTGGCAAAGGGATATTCCCAGATAGAAGGTATTGATTATGAGGAGACATTTTCCCCTGTTGCAAAATTAAACACCATCAGAATGATCATTGCTTTAGCCACTAAACATCATTGGAAAATACACCATTTAGATGTTAAGTCTGCTTTCTTAAACAATGATTTAAAAGAAGAAGTATACTTAGTACAGCCTGAAGGATTTGTTAAGAAGGGAGAAGAACATCTAGTGTGTAGATTAAAGAAAGCTTTATATGGTTTAAAGCAGGCACCTAGATCCCGGTATGAAAAATTTGATTCTTTTTTCCTCATGAATGGTTATGAAAGAAGCAAAAATGATCCCAATTTATATACCATGTTTAATAATGAAGGTCAGATAGAGGTGATTTCTTTGTATGTAGATGATTTGATAATAACAGGAAGTGCAGACAATCTCATTGAAGAAATCAAGTAGCAATTATCACAGAAATTTGAGATGAAGGACCTTGGGGAAATGCAATACTGTTTGGGTCTAGAAGTTTGGAGAGATTCAAGTCAAACTTTTTTTTCCCAGGGTAAGTATGCAAAGTGTCTGTTATCGAGGTTTAAGATGGATGAGTGTAAGCCTTCATACATACCTTTACAGCAGAATAGCAAACTTCAGATGGATGATGGTTCGAAATATGCAGATGCAACATTTTACAGACAGTTGGTTGGTAGTCTTATTTATTTGACTACAACAAGACCTGACTTAGCCTATGCAGTGAGTGTTTTGAGTCAGTTTATGACTCAACCCCATGAAAGTCATTGGAGTGCAGCGAAAGGAGTATTAAGGTATCTGCAAGGAACATCAGATTTTGTTATTTTTTATTCTGACTCATTTGATGTTAAGTTGACAGGTTTTACAGACTCTGATTGGGCGGGAAATCTAGATGACAGAAGATCAATTACAGGTTACGGCTTCAACATTGGTTCCGGGGTCATCTCTTGGTGCAGCAAGAATCAACATACTGTTGCTTTATCCTCGGCAGAAGCAGAATATCAAGCTATGTGTGCAGCGACATGTGAGGCAGTTTGGTTGCGTAGACTTCTCCAAGATGCAGGGGAAGAACAGACAGAAGCTACGATCATCAATTGCGACAATCAGAGTACCATCAAACTGGCTTACAATCCTGTGTTTCATAAAAACACTAAGCACATAGACACTCAATTTCATTTTGTTAGGGAGAAAGTGCATTCCAAAGAGATTTTTGTAGAATATTGTAATTCTTGTGATAACATGGTTGATATATTCACTAAGCCACTAGGAAGACTGAAGTTTGATTTGTTTAGGGATACTTTAGGTGTGTTTAAAAATCCCTTTCTCCATTAAGGGGGGGTGTTAGAAATTAATGGAGAATAGGTTACGTAGTTATGATTTGCTCTTTATTTGACATTCAGGTCCTATTAATTAGGAATCTGTTTTGCCTATGTATCTATTTAATTCTTGATGCTTAATGAAGAACTCCAAGCGAATGCATTTGCTGGTGGGAGCTCCTGGTGATCTGCACCTGTGAGCTCCTGTGTGTTTGTCCAAACTTCTGTCTTCTGCATTTCTTATCCGAGGTGAAATCTATATTTTATTTTTCGTATTTTTTTTAAATTGGCTAGAAAAATGTTTATTTTAATGTATTTTTCATCAATTGAATAATATATTCCTTTTTTGGTTTATCAATATGAGAAATGAATATTGTATTTTTACAATTTAATATATATATTGTTTTTCATAAATTGAATAGAAAAATATATATTATATTTTTAATAAACATAAATATATTATTCGGTTCATCAATACTGATAAACAAGTTATAGCTAATAGCTAGAAAGAGGGTTTGAACCTTTGGCCTTAACCGCCACATTTTTTAACCCGCTCAAACTATCGAGAGAGATGTCCACCATGGCCCATATTCCATCTAAATGTTGTTTACACTATCTCACGAATGTTATTTATAGTATCTCACGAAGTAAACTTCTTTAATAGGCACTAGTGGAGATGAAACTTGTAATTTTACATACATTTGTTCAAAACCCAAACAAATCGTAATCATTATTCACCACTATCAGAGGAAAACGAACTATATGGATGAGATGGTATTGATTGGAACAACATGGTCTCTAGTAATATTTATATTTATGTGAAGCTAGGTTAGCCGAAAGATGGTTATTGGTTCAAGGATGCAAGCTGACTTTTTTAGGGTAAGAAGTGGTAGAGAAAATGCCTTGAGCTAATGTTCGAATATGAAGCGCTACAACGCTGAAGTAACTCATGTCATACTCTCAGAAAAAATTCGAACAACCTTCAACAAATGAGTACCTGTACCCGAAACGAACATAAGTAGGTAGTACAGAATACCTAGGGGCGCGAGACAACTCTCTTTAAGGAACTCGGGAAAATAGCCCTGTAACGTCAAGAGAAGAGTTGCCTCCTCAAGAAGTCGCAGTGACCATTAATAAATGTATTTTTATTGATATTGGTGGTTTAATTATTTTTTTATCAAACATTTTAAATTAAAAAATGTCATATATTTTGGTACTTGTTACTCTACTATATCAATAAATATAATTTACATTAATAACTTTCTTGTATTTCTAAATCACTTATTTAAACCATGTTTAAATTAAATATTTATAAAATATCATTAAAAATTTACCATCCAATTTGCTAATTGTCACCTATCAAAATTAATAAAAATACAGAAATTCAAAAATGGTTCTACTCCATACAAAACACGTGGACCAACTAAACGAATGAGTAATGAATCAGTTTGTAACGTAAATCAAATGTAAATGTGAGTGAATTAGTTTGTAACGTAAATCAAATGTAAATGTGAGTGAATCAATTCGTACAGTAAATCAATGTGGGTGAATTAGTTTTTAACGTAAATAAAATGCAAGTGAATTAGTTTGTAACGTAAATCAAATGTAAATGTGAGTAAATCAGTTTATAACGTAAATCAAATTCAAGTGAATCAGTTTGTAACGAAAATCAAATGCCAGTTGTAATGGAGGAATTGTAACAACGAAATGAGTCAGTTTATAACATCAATCAACTGCGAGTCGGTCAGTTTGTAACTTAAATCAATGCGAGTTGTAATGGATGAATTGTAGCAGAGCATTGACTAATGGATTAATTAATATTTGGGTTTCTAATATTAATAATATCATAGAATTATTAGTTTTTTGAATTTAAAATATTAATCTTCTCAGTTTGAACTTTATATATTCATAAAAATATATTAATATTTATATCAAAATATATAACTAATATTATTTTTAATATTGAAATTAAAAATTCAAAAAAATATAATTATAATATATAATTATATATTTTTTTAATTAAATACACAACTTATATTTAATATTATTAATAAACTATTATAATCTTTAAGTAAATCAAATGCGAATTGTAGCTACGTAATGAATCAGTTGTAAATCAAATGCTAGTGAATTAATTTGTAACGTAAATAAAATGCTAGTTATAATGGAGGAATTGTCAAGGAGTATTTAGCAATAAGCATTGTGGTGGTATCATTTCTAGGTAAATCGAAGTGGAGTGGTAATGGATCATTTAGCAGTAGCCATTGTTGTTCCATTTCGACCAAGTTAATTGAGGGAACAAAATTTTTTATAAGGTTGAGCTGCACTTTTAAACGTTTTTAAGTTGAAAATAATTAATACTATTTTATATTAATGGAGAAATGATTATACTGTTGTAAGGTAGCTTCTTAAGTTAGGATTAGTTCCTAGGATATAGAAGTTTGTTTATAACTTCTTATTCCTTTGTGATTTACTTATAGTTGTATCATTTGATTAATGAATGTAGAGTGTACTCTCCATTTTGTGTGCAGTTTCCAGGTGCAGTACTCATTTGAAAGTTGTCTCTTCTACTCAATTCAGTTTTTTATCATGGTATAAGAGCTCAGACCAAGTGAACCTGATTTCCTTTAGAGCCCTAAGTGGCTATAGAGCCCTTGCGGCTACAGAGCCTTCACCGCTACATAGCCTCCGTGGCTATGGTGCACACAGGAGCTTCAACACTCACACGAGGAGGTGGACTGCAGCATACACCTCACTCATAGGATCTCAGATTTTTTTTTCTTGAGCACAGACGGGTCAATGCATTTTCCAGCTTGACAGCTGTGCTGATAGGCAGAATCAGTGTGATTGTTAGGGCCACAACCGTGCTGATTTCGGGTCACTTACAATGATATGCATTCAACACGGATTTTGGGTTCCGAAAGAAGCTGACCTCTTTTTTGATGGTTTTGGACATGGTATTTTTTTGTTTCTAGTGAATTTGATTCCCAGACATTTTTTTGGCGGTTCTAGACATGGGATTTGCCCGTTTGTGGTGGATATGAGTCACAGACACATTTCTTAGCGGTTTTGCACATGGGATTTGCCTGTTTGTGGTGGATCTAAGTCACAAACACAATAACTCTTTAGATTGGTGGTGGATCTAAGTTGCAGTCAAAGAGATTGTGCTAGATCGGTCGCAGATCTATGATTAGGTTCTGGTATGTATTGAATTTTTTTTTACTGTAACATGTAATTATTCAATTGGTTAGAATTAATCAGAGGATCCACAATCCGATCAGTCCAGTATGAATAAATTTACATAAACATATCCCAACGAGTCTAGAAAACTCGATGGGTTCAACTATAGCAATTGGAAATTCAGGCTATAAATACTTCTTGAAGGAGCGAATGCATGGTCGATTGTCAGCAGTGATGAGAAGAAATAGAATATTGTAACAGGGAAAACCATACTTATACAAGACTGGGATAAAAGGGATCACAAGGAAAAAGTCTTGTTGAAGATGTCTGTTAAAGAAAATATGATCCAACACATCAGAGATGGCAAATCATCCACTGAAATCTAGACGACTCTCGAGAACTTACACCAAACACAAAACACAAATCGCATCCTGTCTCTCAAAGGAAAGTTGTTTTCGATGAGGATGGAGGATAATGGATCCAGTGTTGGATCCATTGCAAGGGTTAAATATCTGAAGGACAGATTGGGTGACATTGGGAAGAAGGTGTATGATTCCGGTCTAGTCACAATCACATTGAACATAATGAAGGATGAATATCAGATGTTCATCATAGGCTTGTCAGCATGAGATAAAGCCCTTGCATTTGAAGATTTGATAGGAATTTTATTACAAGAAGAAGAGAAGTGACAAAATTTGAGACCCCAAAGTGCTGATCTTGTGTTGATGGCGATGAAAAGTCATACAAAGGGAAACATCCACAGCAGCAATAGAAAGGCGGAAGAACTTTTAAAAGGAGGCCTTTCAGAGGTATGTCTACAAATAATTCTTCTGGCATTAAATTCTTTTACTGTGGGAAAAATGGTCATCAAGCTAAGTTCTGATTTAAGAGGCAGATAGATGAAGCTAGGAATAAGCAGAGTAAGCACACAGGGTATTTTTCTAATGAAGGTCACAATCATGATCTTCGACTGTTTGTAGCTGATTGTGCTCTTTCAACTTTTGATGAGGACGAGGATGACCTATGGTATATTGATTATGGCGCATCCTCGCATATGACACGTAAGAGAAATTGGTTTGAGTGTTTTGAAGAAACCTCTTGCAGATCTAAAATTTATCTAGGAGATGACAGAGGCTATGAGATCAAAGGGTACGGTGATATTCCAGTAATGTTTCCTAGTTTTAAGATCAGACATATTAAGAATGTGATGTTTGTGCCCGAGATTAAGAAGAACTTAATCTCTGTATCAATGATAATTGATCAAGACCTACAAGTTGAATTCTTCAAGATATATTGTGTCATAAAGGACAACAAGATGGAACCAGTTGCATTAGGAGTGCGTGTGGGGAGCCCGTACAGATTGAATTCCGAGAGCATGCCACACCAAGCCTTCGTTTCAACAATATTGACAGCTAAAAATCTCTGGCACCAGAGATTCGATCACCTTAACTTACAAGACCTAATGCTACTTCAAAGAAAAGGTATGGTCGATGGACTCTGTGCTTTTCATAGTGTTCAGTTATATTGTGATGGATGTGAACTAGGGAAAATTCATAGAGAAGAATTTCCTTTGCATGTTGTTAGAAAGGATAGAGATATTCTAAAACTAGTGCATACAAACATATGCAGGCCTATGCAGACTAGGTCGCTAGGTGATGTATATTATTTTCTACTATTTACTGAAAACTACACTAGATTCTGTGGGATATATCTTTAAGGTAAAAGAGGCAGAAATTTCAATGGTTTATAGAATTTAAGACTCTAGTGGAGAAGGAGACATGGAAATCTATAAAAATTCTATGCTCTAATCAAGGGAGAGAATATGGGTTGGGTGAGTTCATGAATTTTTGTAGATATCATGGGATTGTTCAATAGTTCATAGTGCCACACACTCCGCATCAAAATGGAGTTTCAGAACGAAAGAAGAGAACCCTAGTGGAGTGCGCATGAAGTATGCTTCAAGAAAAGGGTATATCAAATGGTTTTTGCGTTGAAGATATCAACAGTGCTGTTTATTTAAAGAATAGGGGCCCTACTTAATGTCTTAACTTTAAGACTCCGTTTGAAGCACTTTATGGATTTAAACCAGCAGTGAGTCATTTAAGGGTTTTCGGGTCAAAAGCCTTTGCCCACATACCCAAAAAGGATAGAAATAAGTTAGATCCTAAGGCCATGAAATGTATATTTGTACGATATTGCACTAAGTTTAAGGTGTACAAGCTGTTTAATCACGTTACTCATAAAATATTTTCTAGTCAAGATGTTATATTTCATGAGGAGTTTGAGGAAGGAAAGGAAGAAAGTCATAAACAATGACACATTCCATTATTGATGGAAGAAAGAAGTGACCATAATCAACATCAGGAGCAAAAAGATAAAGAAACAGGTGATGTAGTCAACAAGGGAAGCCCACAGAGGTCTGAAGTAGATAGATTTGAGGTGAGTCCTCTACCAAGAATATCAGGTAGGCATACTCAATTACCAACTAGATTGAAAGACTATGCTTTAATGTCAAACATTTTAAAGATTATAGAGCCCAGAAACTATAAATAAGCAAGTCAATCTGATGAATGGAGAGCTACAATGAATGAAGAAATAGAATCAATTAGTAAAAAACATACTTGGGATCTAGTAGAACTTCCTGAAGAAAAAAAACCCATAGGTTCTAAGTGGCTTGATAGACATAAAGTTAATTCATATGGGAATATAGAAAAGTTTGAAGCTAGACTGGTAGCAAAAGGTTATTAGCAGTAAGAGGGAATAGACTTTGAAGAAACCTTTGCTATTGCAGCCAAACTGAATACCATTATAATTTTAATTTCATTAGCAACAAAATATCAGTGGAAGATACACCAGCTAGATGTTAAGTCTGCATTTATGAATGGTGATTTACAGGAAGAGATTTATTTAGTCTAGCCTGAAGGGTTCGTCAAAGAAGGGAAGGAAAATCTAGTGTGTAGGTTGAAAAAGGCTTTATATGGTTTAAAACAAGCACCCATGCCTTGGTACGATAAGATTGATTCATTCTTCTAAAAACATGGTTTTGATAGGGGTATGAATGATCCAAATATGTATACCATGTATAATAAATAGAAGTAGATTATTTTGATTTATTTTTATCTTGATGATATGATTATAAAAGGTAATGCAAATTCTTTGATCAAAGAAATCAAATTGCAGATGTCACAAGTTTTTGAAATGAAAGATCTTAGAAATCTACATTATTTCTTGTGTCTGGAGGTATGGAGAGACTCTGAAAAAACTTTTCTTACTCAAGGAAAGTACGTCAGAAGTCTGCTCACAAGGTTCCGGATGGAGCAGTGTAAGACAACATCAACACTTTTGGAACAGAATCTAAAGTTATGCAGTGATGATGGCTCTGAGGAGGTGGATGCCACTTTGTATATACAACTAGTTGGTAGTCTCATATATCTAAGTACCACTAGACTAGAGTTAGCATACTTTATTAGTGTTTTGAGCTAGTTTATGTCTAATCCACCTAAAATTCATTGCATGACAACAAAAAGTGTGTTAAGGTATCTTCGTGGTACTCGTGGTTATGGGATTTTATACACTGACACATATGATGTTATCTTAGCAGGCATTTTGGACTGAGATTGGGAAGGCGATCTGGATGACCGAAATTCCATCATAGGTTATCAATTTAGTATGGGATTCGGGGTCATAGCATGGGGGAGTAAAATGCAGAGTACTGTGGCATTATGTTCAACTGAAGCCAAGTACTAAGCATTGTGTGAAGCTACATGTGAAGCTACCTGGTTGATAAGGCTTCTCCATGATGCAGGAAAAAAGCAGACAGAAGAAACCATCATCAAATGTGACAACCATAGTACCATCAAGATTTCATACAATCTAGTATTCCATAAGAATATGAAACACATAGATAATCAGTTTCACTTTTCTTGAGAAAAAGTCCAGTCAAAAGAAATATTTATTGAATATTGTACAACTTGTGACAATATGGAAAACATTTTTACCAAGCCTCTTGGAAAAATTAAGTGTGAATTGTTTAGGGGGATGTTAGGAATTCTGGACAATCCTTTCTCTACTAAGGGGGAGAGTTGAAAATAATTAATATTATTATATATCAATGTAGAAATGGTTACATTGTTGTAACGTATCTCCTTAAGTTAGGATTAGTTCCTGGGATATAGGAGTTTGCTTACAAATTCCTATTCCTTTGTGATCTACTTATAATTGTATTGTTTGATTAATGAATGTAGATTCTACTCTCCATTTTGTGTGCAGTCTCTAGGTGCAATATTCACCTGAGAGTTGCCCCTTCTATTCAATTCAATTTTTATCATTTTTAGTTTTAACAACCTAACACCTAAAATTATGAAACGCCCTCCTCTTCTCACTAGAAATAAAAGAATATAGTTTTATATATCATTCTTTCCACTTGATCGAATCATTAATTCTTTAATCTACTGTTTTCCATTAGATCAAATCACTAAATTCTTTAACCTACTATTTGTCAACATATTTACTTTTTAAATCTATCATTTTCCACTTGATCAAAGCACGAAATTCTTTAATCTACTATTTATAAACATACTTAGGGTTTTATTATATTATGGTTCTTGTGTTGAATGAATCTTTAGAAATTAAAGGAATGTTGTATGGTAAATTTAATAAGTACTCAAAGACTAATGACATCATTAATAAATATTGAGAATTTTTTAAGCGGTAGAAGCCATAGAGGTTGTTGGTGTCATGGCTTCATAGTATGGATAAATTTCATGTTGGTTTCCTTGTTTCATAGGGACATCTTAACAAGCTATTATTTACCACACTTTCATGCTAATTAGGAATGGCTAAGAGGAAATTGGACTTCAGTGTCGTAGGTTAAATTTCTAAATCTCTCTTCTTATTTGTAGGTTTTCTTGTTTTCTTTACTTTTACATGTTATGATTCTCATGTTTCAGTGATGTAGGTCTATGTTATGAAGGAGAAAAATATAAGAGTTTTGAGTGAGGAAAAGACATTTAAATCATATAACAAATGCAATGTATATGGAGGTTTCTCTATTGACAAAATAAACCCAAATGTGGAAGGTATCTAATAAGTTTCTGAATAGAAAATTAACATGTGGAGGGTATGGAATCAATTTGTACAATATTCTAATAAAAAATTATGCAAATTTGGTCCCAAATGAAGATGTATATAGAGCCATTCCAACCATAAACATGAAGGAATACTATAGCTATAAACATCATTTTTTAATCAAAAAAACATTGAAACAATTTATGATATATATATATATATATATGTATGTATGTATGTATGTATGTATGTATGTATCATAAGTTGTTTCAATGTTTTTTTGATACAAAAATGATGTTTATAGCTATAATATTCCTTCATGTTTATGGTTGGAATGGCTCTATATACATCTTCATTTGGGACCAAATTTGCATAATTTTTTATTAGAATCTTGTACAAATTGATTCCATACCCTTCACATGTTAGTTTTCTATTCAGAAACTTATATGTTTATTTTCTATTCAGAAACCTATTAGATGTCGTCCACATTTGGGTTTATTTTTCCAATATATAAACCTCCATATACATTGCTTTCGTTATATGATTTAAATGTCTTTTCCTCACTCAAAAATCTTATATTTTTCTCCTTCATAACATAGATCTACATCACTGAAACATGAGCACCATAACATGTAGAAGTAAAGAAAACAAGAAAACCTACAAATAGGAAGAGAGATTTAGAAATCTAACCTACGACACTAAAGTCCAACTTCCTCTTAGCGATTCCTAATTAGTATGAAAGTGTGGTAAATGATAGCTTGTTAAGATGTCCCTATGGCTATAGGTTAAGTTAAAATCATAAAACGTAAAAAAAAAAAGAACTTCTAGATTTGCAATAGAAAACACTCCCATTCATCAAATCAGTCTCCAACATTTGCCCAACATTATGTTTCACTTTTTTTTCATTATCTAGCTTGGATAAGGAAGAAAGGTATGAATTTCTCCTGAGAAATACCTTTAGTGCTGAAAATATCAACTTTACGGCTTTGTGGAATGTAAACTGAATTGAATGGTTTCTTAGTGTAGATTTCTATCTACAGCAGCTAGAAATTTGCAATTATGTTTGTGATTTAATTAGGGTATTAGAATAGAAATTTTAGTTTCTTATAATTATTAAATTTCTGAAATAATTTTCATCTTTAATGTATTTTTGCAATAATAAATGAAGTGTAATTTTATTTTTCTTTAATAATCAAAATAATGAGATTGTGCTTTGGTTTTGTATATGGAAAGAAAACCTAAAATTACTTCACATTAAATGATATCTTTTGTTTTATTCTTTTAAGAAAATAGATTTATAATGAATATATTAATAACTTAAGTATTAATATGTATTGCAAAAATCTATGTATAAATTATTTTAAAAGTTAAGTATAAATTATTTTAAATTTTGAATATTAAAGATCATTCATTTTATAGTGAAAAATAATAATAGTGGATAAACAATATCCTCAGCGTCGATTAACTAAATTATAATAAATTTTGATTAAAAATTCACTAGCTATTAAATAAAATATAATAAATTGTGATAAGAAATTGCTAAATATTACCTAAAATACAATAAATTTGGATTAAAAAAACAAAATCCAATGACACAATCAATAAAATCACCAATTATAAATCCCTCAATTTTGATAAAAAAATCTCTTTAGATGATGTTTTAAAATCCATCATTTCCAAATGTATTATATTTCATTCAATACTCCTACCAAATTTATATTATATTTTGGTTAATAGGCATGTATAAATAGTTTTGAAGTTTAATGTTTCTTTGAAATTATAAAAGAAATGTAATTTGACTCTTCTTAATAATCAAATTAATGGAATTGTGCTTCCTGAGCAGTAGTAAAGTGGTAATGAGGTAGTATTGGACTTAGTTTTTAATTTAGTATTTTTAGCTTTATTTTTTATGAGAATGAGAGATATTTATTTTATTGAAAAAAATGGTTTTGCATTTGGGAACAAAATCTATAATTAGGTTAGATTTAATAATATTTTGTTTAATAACTTAAATATTATTAATTATTGTGAAAAAAAATTTATAAATCATTTTAGAATTTATATGCAAATTATTTTAAATTTTGAAGATTAAAAATAACTCAATTTACATTTGCAAATAACAATGGTGATAAAGAGTAACCTCACAACATGTTAACTAAAATATAATAAATTTTGTTCTAATAAATTTCATTATCCTTTATAAAATATAATAATTTTTAATATAACAATCCATCATTTATAATAGAACAATAGTGACTAAACTGTATCTTCACAAGATATTAATTGAAATATAATAAATTTTGATATAATAATTTTTAGTATCCTTTCTAAAATATACTAAATGTTAATATAATATTTCATCATTTCCAATATAGAAGAGTTATTTCTTCTAGCTTGCTGCCATCATAATGAGTTGTTTCATAAATTAGCGAAATAAATCAATCAATCTAAAAGAGTAATACTCTTCCTCAATAAATGTGAGAGGATGTCCTCACATATCTCATTTGTAAAGAGATTAAAGATGAACATATTATATATAATATAAAATTATATTACTGCCCCTCAAGATATGGGAGAGGATCTCATCACATATCGCATTTGTAAAGACATTAGAGATGAACATATTATGTATATGAGCAGAACCTGATATGTTTGTTTTTTTGTGCTAATTACAAGTTCATAATTATAATTTATTTTCTTCTTGTTTGCTTATGGTGATTTAGTTTCTTTGGTGTAGGTGAGTGTCATAACAGGAAATTGTCTTGTTTTCTTATGTTGAAATTAATGAAAAATAAAAAAAAATGAGTAATAATTGAACAACAACATAAAAATTTACAGAAAAACATAAACAGATCCATCAACAAATTTTTTTAATGAAGGAGTTCACCCCTCCTCGGCTACATCTCCTTGGTCCAGCTCCATAGCTTGGGCCTCTTCTATTAGCTCAAATTTCGAAAAAGTGTTGTATACATAATTCATTTTCTCCTGAAACCTATTCTATTGTCTTCAGAACATACAGATGATCTAAAAATTACTATCCAATTACTGAAAACTAACTCTCGTTGGTCTAGACTCGACCTCCTTCCCTTGTGGCCCTAAGCTCCCTTGAACTTCCCTATAGCAACATCATCTATAGAAGTCATTTTTAGCCTCTGAAACCTATGCCATTTTTACTGTAATGCCAAAATCATCTAAAATACTATTCATTTTCCAAAAATGGTCGAATATTGCCTCCATTATAACAAAAAAAAATCCTTAGGAAACTGCCTCCAAATCTAGCTAACTGCTAATTAGCTCCATTAAAAGCGGAAGTCTGCCGAACTTAGGGGTGCCTCCAGATATGCTACCAAGTTAATCTCAACTTAACTAGTTTTTTAATTAATGTTAAGCACATTTAATATGCGGTAATCGCGCTTAGGGACTTAACTCCGATGCCGCTCTTATGAGGGGTGGTCACATGGCAAGAGGGGCTAGCCCGCTTTGCACTTCGCCAGACCCATTACTGAAGGTTTAAATAAACATTGGCACAAATGGTTTTCATATTTGAAGCCAACAAAACATTGTTTAAGGGGCGTCTTTCTGTTGCAGAGGTCGTGGGTTCAAAACCCGACCCTTCTCCCAACATATACCTTTTACCACATACTATATTGCAACGAACCATGGTATTTTTTAAACCCATCGAACCATTGGTTTATACGTGGATTTTGGTCTTGATATATTTCAACGAACCTTTGGCTTAATGCGGTTTGACACTTACGTAACGTTTTGCATTGATATAATACACAAACTATGATATATGCGGATTTTGAGTTTGGTTTAATGTGGTGTCTGATTTAATTTAAAATTTAACTATAATCTAATATATATATATATATATATAATATTAAATCGTAATTAAATAAATAAATAAAAATAGAATTCCACCTTAGAACCATTAGGATAATTTCACCCACATAGACCCAACTAATGAATTCTAAAGTGCCACTTGTCACAACCTCATTGGCATAAACTTGAAGAATATTCTAGAAGATTCCTTTTTGCTGACTGGGCTACCATGCCAGCAACTTGTCTAATTCTGCAATTTTTTTAGCTGTTTGAGAAAATGAACAACATGCCATAACTTATGCATATGAACTCAGATTTTGATGAAACGATTCTCCTTGGAATCCTGGTGACGATCTCTATGTTCTAGTACTGGTTTCGAGCAATTATGAAAACTTTTAATTTTGAGCTAAATATTAAGCACCTAATCATTCCTCCCCACTAGAAGCCTTTTGGACCCAAAAATCTCTCTTTATTACTGATTATGTGGATGAGAGGACTATTCCCTCACCCTTCGAGTGTATATCCACTAGAATTTTCCCAATTTCATCATTTGGACATTTTCATGAAAAGTCAACTTTCTCCTCGATTCTTGCGACCTTCTCTTGTTTTCATTGACGCTTTCATGCTGCAATATTTTAGAATTTGTATAAAAACAATCTATTTTTGTAGAAACCATCTTGTTCCTACCTTGGTCAACAATAAAAAAAAAAAATTAGAAACTGTAATATCCCAAAATGGGGAAGCAGTAATATATGAACACAACAATGGAAATAGCAATGATAAATCAACATATAAAATGTAAGAAGATAATATAGCCATCATATTAATGTCATATAAGAAAATATATACAATATCTTGAGGAAATAATCACTCAAGTTAGGCAACACAAGCCTCAAGAAAACATGTACATGAAATATGAAGAAAACAACTACACAAATAATTCCCAAGGCTATGACAGCACAATTTTATTAAGCAGAACTACTGTTGGAAAGTGTTAATACACATATATGAAACTATATGGCTCATACAATTCCTGGAGTAAAGATCTAAGCTCCCAAACACAATTTCAAGACAAACCGTGAATGATTTCCTAAAATATGCAACAACGCAAAAATGCCGGAATGCAGCCCTAGCATTGAATAGCAGCTAAAACTTAGTAACTAGATGAATATGGTTGTAGATGATGCATATAATGAATGAATCTCATCCAATATATCTTTCAGGTGAAAGGATGATCCAATCACTGAAGATCTCACCCTCCAATCACACATTGGAACCCCTCACTACAATTTCTCACTGAAATAACACAGTCAAGGAGGGATAATGCATTTTAGGTGATGGGAAATATGTTGGCCAAGTGCCAAGATGTGAAATCTGCTCCAAAATCTTCCTCATTGATCTCCCAAAGAGAATAATGCTTTCTCCTTCGAAAAACTAGCTCCGGAAATGGGTTTTTGAACCCTCCACTGCAACACCCTACAACAAAACACAATCCTCTGTAGAGAATGCACTGTGCCTAAAGAATGATGCTTTGCATTAAGCTTGAATGTGTAAAATCAAGTGCAAGATCCCCCAAGAGGCCTCTCAAGAAAGGAGATGGGATTCTCGCTAAGGAACACCCAGTGCTAAACAACACAACAATCTCAACTAAACAGATGAAGAATGTACAATAGTCATGCAGGCCATAAAATCAATAATTCATAACATGTGTCACTATGGCTACCTTGCCCTACTTATAAACAAATGTGAGCCTTCTTACCTTGGGTTCCACTAATTAGGGTTGCCACCTTCAAGGAATCTTCCTCCCACTATCACTACGCTGTCTCAATTGATGAGCTACTCCATCCATACCAGCGTTGTTGACATGGTCAAACTTGACATTGTCCACATGTATTTTCCCCTGTTCACACATGAGGGTGCTATATCTAGCTATTATTATGATCTCCTTTCACATCAAGAGGTATTTTATGCCTGTTTAAGATATGTATGGGCATCTTCACCCATTTATTCATCTAACTAGGTGATGAAAACAAAATTAATATTCCCATTAGCTGCATGCTAATTTAGGAATATTATAGTCCTCCCCTCCCAAATTTTTCTTGTCCTCAAGCAACTGCAAGGATAGAATTGAAGAGCCTCCTCTCCTCCTCTTGTAGCATCCCCATAAAATAAACTCCTCCAAGAAATAAGATGTTGTCTCATCAATAAATCTCCATATTGCCCCTCCCAAGTATGCAAGTTAGCTTTTGGTGACCATCCCAAATAGCTATCATCATGAAGAAGTAAAATACCCAAGGAGGCAACAAGGTGCTATCTAGAGGTCCTCTCAAGTTATGGAATCTGAAATACATGGGGAACTATCATTCCCATGTGAGACCTCCATTCCCAAGCTATCATCCATACAAAATGAGTCACCTCCCAACATGGAAACTCCTGAAAAATTCCCTCCACCTGAAGCTCCTGAAGAATAGGTGGGCTGCATAGCTGAACATGATGGGTAAAATTACCCATCCCATACTGTATCCCTCTCCACTTATGGTATTTTTAGAGATGCTGCTGAATTTGGGCTGCAATTACGTTGCCTTCATGAAGCAAAAGGAAAGTTGGATCTTCAAAGATCCACTCCTTGGTTCTTTCCCATACTATCCTATATAAAGTGAATATGACATGATCATCATATGGGATCCAAATGAGAGAGGTACTGCAGATTTTGCATGGTGGTGGAAAGTACCAATAGACTCTCAAGTAATCACAGCACATCTTTTATAACTGTTGTTTCAAAACATAACATTGAAAGTTGTCTCCCAACAAGTTTCTAGTTGTGCATGTCATCTCATCTACTAGAAAATAGTAAATGGAATTTTTTATCAACTGATCATACAAAGAATAGTACAATACTTTCTCTAATCCATTCAAGATATGGCTATCCCCATCACTGATGTTGGTCCTAAAATGACAATGAAGCCCAAATAGAGGCTTGACCTCTTGTGGAGCAATGCACTGTATAGAAATGGTAAGAGAATGCAAATACTATGTTAGAAATCAATAAATGAAAAAACATAATTCTTACCATGTACTGAGAGGAAGATGATAATAAGATCTATGAATAAGCCCTCCATAGTGGTATGACATACTCCCATGAAGAGGAATGAATCATATGCTGCATGAAGATCTTTCTTCTTATGCTTGGAAATCCAAGTCAAGAAGAGCATATCACATTACTCTCATTACTCTCACCTCCTCCTTACTCTCACCTCCTCCTTGTCCACCAAGTGCATCATATGTGAAGTGATCCTAGGAACACTCCATCCCCTACTCCATTACTCTCACTCTCACCTCCTCCTTTTCCACCAAGTGCATCATATGTGAAGTGATCCTAGGAACACTCCATCAATAAACCCAAGCTCCCAAGTTGTCTTCAATAAGTCTCCTGTCAGCTCATAGCCCAATTATTTGACATGTCCAATGTCAAAGTAATCTACCATAATGTTTCTGCATATGGGAGATCCCTTCCAAAGTGGAAGTACCTCCTGATCTTCCAAGGCTAGGGAGTATCCCCTTTGCACCATGATGGTGCAACTGTTGTTTCAAGATCATGTTCACTACTGAACACATAGTTCTGCATTGAATTTCCCAGGAAAATTCTCATCCCATCCTCCAAAAATCTACACTTCAACCTCAGGATTTGTGTGCAGCTCAACAATGAGTAAGTAGGATGAATATTTCTCTTTCCCTTGAGTCTATCAAGGCTCCTCAGCACAGTGATAGTGTGTTGCTCCAAATCAACAATGTATCTTTACCCTGGGTCATGCAATGGCATACAAATTCCCATAAGATTTGCTGAAATGACAGGAAATTGAAACTTAGGCATACCTTGGTGAAGCTTGGGATCATTTTTTATGGCTGCAAGAGTTCCTTCCTCCCATGTGATGGTTCCCCCAACTGCTGGTGTTGTTGGATTCTCCTCCATAGTTTCATCAACGCTGGTAGAAGGTTCTTCAAGTGGTAGTGAAGGATTCTCCTCCTCTAATTTCTCCTTGCCAAATTTTTTAATCATCCTTTGAGTAAATTCTACAAAAGTAGTCACTTTTGCATGACTCAAATAGATGAACCACCAAGTGTTAGCTTCACCCTCAAGATACAACGCTGCAATCTCTACAACCTCTCTTTCTACCACTAGATGTAGTAGGAAGAATGCATCTAGATTTCTTTCCCAATCCCTTGCTGTAGAAGTGGATGACCCATCAAAAGTAGACAATAGGAACCTATTGCCCTTGATTCTCCTACTGCTAGGTCTCCTTTCTTCCTCAAGCTAGATGAACTATGGGAGAGTTAAAATCTCCTTATCTATAAGTTGAGATTTATATTCAGCAAGGTATTCACTTAGAATCTCATGATCCACATTTCCTCCATCTCTATGCATTTTGTCTCCTTTTTCAAAAGGAAAGGGCATAGTTCCATTGCTTCTTTCCACTCTTATTTTCCTGACCTCCTTAGTGAGGCCTTTCCTGGATCTGAAAAGAGATGAGATAAAAAGAATTATTTCCATAATTATGATCTTTCTCTTATTCTTCTTATTATCCTGATAGCATAATGGCTGAGATCCACAGGATGAGCCAATATTATTCTTCAATACCACTGTAATATCCGAAAATGGGGAAGCAACAATATATGAACACAATAATGGAAATAGCAGTGATAAATTAAAACATAAAATGTAAGAATATCATATAGCCATCATATTAATGTTATAGAAACAAATTTATACAATATCTTGAAGAAATAATCACTCAAGTTAGGTACCACAAGCCTCAAGAAAACATGTACTTGAAATATGAATAACACTGCTACACAAATAATGCCCAAGGCTATGAAAACACAGTTTTATTAATCAGAACTACTGCTGGAAAGTGTCAATACATAGATCTAAAACTATATGGCTCATACAATGCTGGGAGTAAATATCCAAGCTTCCAAACACAATTTCAAGACAACCAGAGAAGGATTTCCTGAAATATGCAAAAGTGAAAAAATACTTGAATACAGCCCTAGGAATGAATAACAGCTACAACTTAGTAACTGGATAAATATTGTTGTAGATGATACATATCATTAATGAATCTCATCCAATAGATCCTTCAAGCGAAAGGATGATCCAATCACTGAAGATATAACCCTCCAATCACACACTGGAACCCCTCACTACAATTTCTCACTGAAATAACGCAGTCAAGGAGGGATATTGCTCTGTAGGTGATGGAAAATATGTTTTCCAAGTCCCAAGATGTGAAATATACTCTAGAATCTTCCTCACTAATTTCCCAAAGAGAATAATGCTTCATCCTCTGAAAAATTAGCTCCGGAAATGGGTTTCTCAACCCTCCACTGCAAAACGCTGCAACACAACACAATCCTCTGCAGAAACTACGTTGTGGATGAATATTGATGCTTGGCCTTGAGATTGAGTGTCGAAAATTAAGTGCAGGCTCCCCCAAGAGGCCTTTCAAGGAAGGATATGGGATTCCCGCTTGGGAACACCCGGTGCTAAACATCACAAAAATCTCAACTAAACAGCTGAAGAATGCACAATAGTCATGTAGGCCATAAAATCAATAATCCATAACATGCCTCACTATGGCTGCCTTGCCCTCCTTATAAAAAAATGTGAGCCTTCTTACCTTGGTTCCCACTCATTAGGGTTTCCACCTTCAAGGAATCTTCCTCCCACTATCACTGTGCTATCTCTATTGATGAGCTACTCCATCCATACCAGTGCTGTTGAATTGGTCAAACTTGGCCTTCTCCACATGTATTTTTCCCCTGTTCACACATGAGGGTGCTAGATCCAACTATTATTATGATCCTTTTTCACATCAAGAGGGATTTTATGCCTGTTTAAGATATGTATGGACCTCCTTACCCATTTATTCATCTAACTAGGTGCTGGAAACAAAATTAATATTCCCATTAGCTACATGCTAATTTAGGAATATTACAGAAATTTTCTCACCTTGCAAATGGTGATTTTTAGTTGATCCCGCTTTGTACTTGCGTCGACTCTTGAACAAGTATCTTCGCCATTTCCATGTACCTTTTGGAAACCATAAACTAGAATTTGTGGAACTCATGCCTTCTTTGCCAAGCTGCTTTGTCACTTTCTCTTTGACCTTTGCACCCTCTTGCACTGGCATCTTGTTTCTAACATTCATCAACACTATTGTTGACTGTTGCAAATGTTTTTCATTCTCTTTCAAAGGAAACCCGTTAACATGCTGAAAAAAATCATTACAAACATAAGCATCCTTTTGAAAAATTCGATTCAACACATCTCTTTATTTGATCATCAACAATGTCAAGTTCTGACTTGAATTCAATATCCTCTTCATTTCACTTGCATGCATAAGAGACAAACATGTCTTCTTCTTATGTGCTCTAATGATGTACTCAATAACATCCGTGAACAAGTGATAGTTGTTCTCATGGCGATGAAATAGAACTTTCCTATCATACAAATAAAGACTTCCTAATACAATACATGATATTTCAAGAGGCACCACATCAAGCTCAACTTCATCAAGAAAGTTTGAGTTAATGGCAAATCTTAGTAAGAACTTCCTTGCAGCTTTCAAGTTTGCATTCTTGCAAATCCAACCCAAAGGATATGGTCTTGGATGTCTTATAGTTTCAATGCCTAGTTTCTTAACCAAATCTACAAAAATCAAATTAGCTTGTGACCCACTATCAAAAAGTGTATCAATTTCGTATGTTTAGAGACAAATCTAATATTGAAAAGTTCCATTCTTATGTCTTCAAGATGAGTATCATTTGAAAATTTTGAATAAATAGTGCTTGCAACATGTTTACCTTTGAAACCCATATTTTTAATTTTTGTCCCATCTCCTGAATCTGACCCTAAGCCTTGTTCAGCTATAGAAACATTTTTTCCCTTCCCTTTGACTTTCAGTCTATTTGGTTTCAATTTTGGATGAAGTTTCCAACAATGGTCTTCATCATGGCCAACCTTTGAACATTTTTTGCACGTGATTTTTTCCTTCTCTTTTTTTGCAGAACTATTTCGTTTTCCTCTTACATAAAACTTTCCTTTCCCTTTACCCTCACTTTCCTCTTTCTCCTCTATCCCTTGTTTTACCCTTGCCTCTAAGTGTGTGTCGTCTACACAAACTTCATATAAATTTCTTGGGTTAAACATAAGAATAGTATGCTTCAAATATGAATGTAAACCCCCAATATATTTCAAGAGTGTATCTTGCGAATTCAAATTTACTCCTAGCAACAAAGCTCTCTTTCTAAATTCCTGGGTATAATATTGAACTACTTGACCCTTGAGCTACATAAAAATTTTCCAACTCATAATATCATTTTTCATGTAAGCTAAAGGATAAAACTGTATTTTAATGGCAGAAATAAAATCAACCCAAGTGATGGATATCTTACCATGGATTCATATTTCCTCTTGAGTCTTTGCTTATAGCCTCAATGAAGCCAACTAAATCTTTATGTCGTATTCATGAAGGTTTTGAATTCTGCCATAGACCTCCAATTTATGTATCCAATTTTCTAACTTATCTGCATTTACCTTGCCATTGTACATGGGTAATTCAAACTTTATGTCCAATTTGTGTAATGGAGTCTTTCCGCTTGGGATCTTAGAATGAGTGTGAGTATGAGTTTTTGCGGTGGATCTGGAAGATGAAGTAGATGGGGATGATGAGGATGATGAAGATGGTGGAGATGGAGTTTTATTTCCTCTTCTACCCTTTGAAATCTTCTCTTCATCCTTCTTACTGTTTGAAGATCCTTTTGCATGTGGGAACTTAGAACCTCCTCCTGCTCTTTTTGAAATGAATGCTTCAAACATGATTTTAACCATTCTTTTCATCTCTTTGAAGTCTCTCATAACATCCTCTTCTTGATAATGTTCATGAGTCTCTTCATAGCCTGACATATTGGCTTTGGAATCAAGCTCAACCTCTATAGCTTGTACCTCTTCAATCACTTCAGCCTTTTCTATAATTTGGACCTCTTCAATCTCAACTGATGGAGATGGAATTTAAGGTGCGTCAAGTGCTACTTTGAGTGGTTCTTTGGGTGAGTATGATGCTTTCTCAACTCTCTTCCTTCTTTTCCTAATATCGGGACTAGATAGCAATAACTTAAGTTCTCCTCTCTGCAATTTTAATGTTGTAAGCATCACAAAATTGCAACCATTAAAAATCTTTTGCACAAGCTCTAGAAAAGCAAGAAAGTAACCTTTAAGAAACCTGATTATTTGATATCAATTGATCTGAACCTGATATGCTAGTTTTATTGTGCTAATTACAAGTTCATAATTATAATTTATTTTTTTCTTGTTTTCTTATGGCGCTTTAGTTTCCTTAGTGAGGGTGAGTGTAAAAACAAGAAATTGTATTGTTTTTATGTTGAAATTAATGAAAAATAAAAAAAACATGTAGGAGTTGAACAACAACATAAACATGTACAGAAAGCCATAAAAATAGCCATCAAAAAAAGTTTTTTATGAATGGGTTCACCCCTCCTGGGTTACATCTCCTCTGTCCAACTCCATAGCTTGGCCCTCTTGTATTAGCTAAAATTTGGAAAAATTGTTATGTACATAATTTAATTTCTCTCGAAATATGCTCTATTATCTTCAGAGCATACATATAATTTAAAATTGACTGTCCAATTACTAAAAACTAAGTCTGGTTGGTCCAGACTTCACTTTCTTCGCTGGTGGCCTTAGGCTCCCTTGAACTTCCCTATAGAAAAATATCCTTTAGAATGCATTTCAGCCTCTAAAACATGTTCCATTGTGTTTGGAATTCAAAAATAATCTAAAATTGACTATTCATTTTCCAAAAATGGTCAAATATTGCCTCCACAATGGCACAAACAAATTTCCCTATGAAAGTGTCTCCAAATCTAGCTAACTGCCAGTTAGCTCCACTAAAAGTGGAAGTCTACCAAAACCAGGGCACCTCCAGATATGCCACCAAGTTAATCTCAACTTAAATGGTTGTTTAATAAATGTTAAGCACAGTTAATATGCACTCATCGTGCTTAGTGCCTTAACTCCGGCGCTAGTCGTATGAGGTGTGGTCACATGGCGGGAGGGGATGGCTCGCACCACACTCTGCCGGACCCACTAGTGAAAGTTTAAATAAATGTTGCACGAATTCTTATCAAATCTAAAGTCGACAACACATTGGTTAAGGGGCGGCTTTGTGGGGTAGAGGTTTGGGGTTCAAAACTTGACCCCACTCCCAACATATACCTTTTACCACATATTATAATGAACCATGGTATTGTTTAAACCCATCTAACCATTGTTTCATACGTGGATTTTGTTATTGATATATTTCAAACAACCATTGTAAGAGACCATTGGCTTAATGCGGTTTGGCACTTACATAATGTTTGGCATTGATATAATCCATGAACCATGATAAATGAAGATTTTGAGTTTGGTTTAGTGTGGAGTTTGATTTAATTTAAAATTTGAGTATAATATATATATATATATATATATATATATATATATATATATTAAATGATAATTTAAAAAAAATATAATTCCACCTTACAACCATTAGGATAATTTCACCCACATACACCAAACTGGCGAATTCGAAAGTGCCACTTGTCACAGCCTCATTGGAAAAAACCTGAAGAATATTTCAGAAGATTCATTTTTGCTGACTGGGCTACCATGTCAGAAACCTGTCCAATTCTGCAATTTTTTTACCTGTTTGAGAAAACGAACAACATGCCATAAATTATATGAACTCGAATTTTGATGAAATGAGTTGAGTTGGAATCTTGGTAACGAGCTCTACGTTGTCATCCTAGTTTCCAGAAATTTTGAAAACTTTGTTTTTTAAGCTAAATATTTAGCACCTGATCAATATAATATAACATAATATATAATTATATTAATATAATAAATATATTATAATAATAAAGAAATATTAAATGTTAAATATTATTAATATTTATATTTGACATAATAATAATCAATATTTTAAATTTTTTTAATTAATAAATTTAAAAGATTGTACTTAATAAACATTATTATTTATTATTTTAAGAATATTTCGACATTAAATATGATTAATTCTAATATTAATAATTATATAATATTAATAACATTTATATATTATTAATATTAAGTATTATTATAATTTATCCCTTTAAAAATACTTATAAGATTAATATTAAAACAATAATAATAGTATTATTAGTAATTGCAATAACATTGCATGCACACTTTACTTTATATTAATATTAATGTTGTAAATAATATTAATATCTCGTGTTATTACATAATATAATATACCACATAGTAATGTTATAATTAATACTAATATTAATATCATTAACAACAATAATATTATTATTATCAATATACATATCATTAATAATAATATTTGTGTAAATAAAATTATGAAAAACATTAAAAGTCATGAACAACCATGGTCATCAATCAAGATCTCTATGGTTAGAATTCTCGAATATGGTCAACCAAGGTCAACCATGATCAAGGTGGTTGAAAGGTCAACTGTAGTCAATCATTGTCAACCATGGTCAACCATTGTCATCCATGGTTAGCCATAATGGTCAGAAAAGGTCAACCACATTCACTAATGTCAGCCAAAAAATGTCAACATTAATTTCAACCTAGATCAATCACATTTACTAATGTCAACATTAGTAAATGTAGCATATAAATTTTGATGATCAAACCATGGTTTAGCATCAACAACCACCATCACAAAGGAAACCATAGTAAAATCAGAGTGACCTATAGACAAACCATGATAAACTATGGTCATGTATCTCAAACCATTTTCAAACCATGATCACCTATAATCAATAATATCCAAATATGGTTCGACTTGGAAAACTCATGGTCAAATATTGATCATTAATAATAAAACAATATTCTAACCATAGTCAACCATGGTTAACGATACTCTAACCACTGTCAGAACATAGTTAACCATAGTCTAACAATTTTCATAACATAGTCAAAGATGTTTACTAATGTTGTTGAATAGTTTCGACTATGTTTGGTTGGATTGGAGAGTAAACATTCTTCAACTTATGTCGACCATAATTAGTTTTCATATTATTGATTAATATTAATAATGTAATGCTTCCCATTTATCAACAATTTTTTTTTATTATACTTTTTTATTGTACTTCATCACCATACGACGAGACTTTGTTAGCATTTTAATTTATAATTTCTTATTCCATAGTACTAATATTTCTTTTCATTCAACCAATTACTAGTTCTACAATAAGGCCTTTTCCTATTTTCCATTAATATACATAAGTTCATTCCTATGATTTCACTTACTATGCATAAGGTCTTCTTCATATTTCCACTTAATAATTATAAGTTTTATTTACCATAAGGCCCCTTTTATTTAAGATACATATACTTATATATAAATTTTAAATGAATCCATTGAAATATACGTAGAATATTTGATGCCTATTTCATATACCTTTTCTCTTCTCCCTAGACTCTTTATACCTTAGCCTTGATAGTTCATATATATATTTTATATAATTTATTCGACTCATGATTTCTTTTTAAGTCCTACTCCTTTATTTTATTCTTTGTCTACCCCGTAAGTATCATTAATGTTTTCATGCTTTAGGTGTTAAGCTTATTTTAATATAACTCCAAAGTGACATAACATAATGATTTTCCCTAAGGAATTTCCAAAGCATGGAACAATTGGTTAAGTTTGATTCCCTTCACACTTAACGTTAAGATCTATGGTTTAAATTCACCTAACTTATTAATTGGATTCCATGATAAACTTTAATTGAGTTCTATTGATTTAAAATGGTTATGTCGACTGACAATCATAAATAAATCCTACATCGAGCCACATTAACAACCATAGTTTATTTCCCATGCTATGGATATGACCATAGTCTTAAATCTTTCAACTGCAACTATACATTTCACATTTAATAGTAGTAGATATTTGTCAAATCCACAGAGCGTATTATTGATCTGAGGGAGAATCGGTAGATGACTGCCAAGTGTAAGGATAGATCAAGTTAGGGTTTTTCATTCTAGTTTCTATTAAAATCCTGCTCTGTCCTATTCATCATTTCTCAGTTTGTTTTATAGCAAGGGAAATTTGTGTTTGCTTTTCGCTACTGTAGATGAAAGACGGATTTCGTCAGTAGCACTGGTTTCTGCTTCATGCCTCCGTTCACTAAATTACTGGTAAGCATATATCATAGTTCAATTGTTCCAAAAATGTCTTAGAATTTATAATTGCAATCCATTTCAGGCTCACGGTGTGGTTTTATAAAATCTTCGGCTCTTTCTGAAATCTTATTCATTAACTAAGAATGATGTTGAGCTCGAATTCTTGGCTTGGCCATTTCATTTACTTCATATGAATAATTTTACCTATATTCTCTTGCTCGATTGATTTCACCATTTATGAGATTTATTTAATACTATTCGAATTTGAATAGAAATTGTAAATTTACATTTCTTGTAATCACTCTTACCATTTTAATTTACATGGATTATGAAGCTTAGGGTTAGTATTCGAATGGTGTATCAATATTTATGATTTATGTTTGTATTGGAGAAATTTATCCATTCCACCTTTTATATTATACATTTCTTACCTTTCCATTTTTATTCTTACGAGACTAGCTTCCCCCAGTTTCATAGATGCATGAGTTTGATGGAGTTTGGGGAGAGACCACAGATTTTTGCCTCGTGATTTCTCTCCCAGCCCTGTAAGGACTCCTATGCAATTATTGTGAAATACTTCGAGTTCTACTCACTCGTTTTTCATGAGCCATGAGTTTTGTTAAACATTACCCTAGGATTCGATCCAGTGATGAGACTCGTCAAAGGTCTGCTGGTAAGGGCGAGTGTTAACGTTTTCATTGTTTTTCACTTCCTTAATTTACTACTCTTGAAATTTATACACCGTATTAACATTTTTAGTAATAGATTTCATTTTGGCCTATTAGCTGAGTACATGTTGGCCGATTTTTAGGAGGTATCTAACCTTCGATTTCAAAATTCGTTTATACTCTTAGAAATATCAAAATATTGGTTTCTAACCTATAATTTTTCTAATTGCAGGTAATATTTCTCTCGGTCGTTGTAAATCCAAGATGTGATTTAAAGTATAGCTTCAAAACCTAACTTCTGGTTTACGTATATGTATATCTTTATAGGTTGGTAACCACATTGCCCCAGCTACCTTCAGCCTTCGGGGAAAATGTTCTATATAAATTTTCAAGATTAATAGAGTCTTAGGGTTTTTCCCTTGCTTAGTTTCTTCTTTTCAGTTGATATTGTAATAATTGAAACTCCACTTCTTTCTAGAAGCTTCTCCAAACAGGATTGTTGGATATTAATCGATTTACTTCAGTTTACATAACTGTGAAGTTTTATTCACAGACTATTTAATATTTCAACTGGTTTCATATGCTACCACAACAGTGTATTATACTCTTGTGATATTTCAGTAGTAATCACCTAAATATATACACGGTTGTTTATTTTATGTTGGTATAAAATTCAGAAATTTTATCTCCTTTTCTTATTTCTGTGTATGAAATTTATATATTTACCTCTCTCTTTTCTTCTAAAATAAAATATAAAAATTCTCACTTTCTTTCATATAACACCATTTTGGTTTTAATATCATAATTTATGTGTAAATATACAATATTATATCAGAACCCATTTATGTTCTCTCGGAAGAAGTAACCTGAGTTTAACCAAATTTGCATGTCCACTATTTGTAGATTTTTTGGTTTTTTTTTCTTTTCTGAATATTTAAATTTTCCTCGTTTTTCATTCTATTCAGAAGCAAGATACAAAATGTTCTTCACAGTAGGATAATTGGATTTTTTTCTCAATAATTAATACAACCAATTTTCTAATGTTGTTGCAAATTATTGTTGTATAGTAAGCTAGTACTTAGGAACATATTGTATGACCGTACTATAATTTAAAATAGAGTATAGCTACAAAAATTATGATGTAATCATGTAGAACATTTATCTGTTTTTAATTCTTATGCTTTCTAATCAATATAGGTGTTTAATTTCTACATGTTAAATATTTATTTTATTTTTCCTGTCTTACTTCACAGATTATTTTCTATTGTATTAAGGTTTCTTATTTTAAAGTCAACTTTCTAGACACTGTATTTCTTGCTAATAAGGGAAATAATTTATCATTATTCTACAGGTAAAATCTTCTATTCTATATGTTAATGGAGCTTTCTCATGAATGCAGATATGTATGTAGCACATAAATAATATTATGCTCTATCACCGCATAACAGTAATATATTTTCTGAGAGACACTGATCTCCAGATTTAAACCATTGATTGGTTTAGATTTTCTAGTAGATGGATCTCATCAGACCTACACCGATAAAACCATACAGATCTGAAGTATCCTTGCTTCATTTAAGTCTATTAAATGTATGGTTATCACTAATTTTTCAGCATATAATAATTTAAGTTACTCATTAAAACAACACGGTAAGTTACCCATGAGCACTTTCAAGTAATAATAAATTATTTTACTTCTGAGTGCATACCAATTCAGATGACTAGTCCTCCCAACCGTAGAGTTCTATCTCCTTAATTCACCCCCGAGCTGAGATCCCCTGCTTCCAGTGACAGACAACCCTATGTCTCTTCTGGAATGGATTACTTAAGTAGTGCCTTAACAAGCCTATTTCTAATTTTTTCGTCCAGAAATTCCAAGATGCTTTATTCCTATTTTTTCCTAGGCTTCCCTCAATGAGGTACTTTAAAGCTGTTTTTCTTCTTTTACAGCTTTTCTTCCTCCTCCCAATTACTTTCCTCTTCATTGGGGAAATTAGATTTTTTTCTCGCCAGATCTAATTTAGTAATATCCCTTTCAAGGTTTTTCTGAAAGGTTTTGGGAATGGATCAAGGTTTAGGATCTCTATCTCAATCTAGTCATGTTGCACACAAAATTATTCTATTTATATTTATTAATGAATATTTAAATAAATCCACACATTTTTTCTCCATTGCGGTCCACTTCCCTTTTGGATTTGTTCAAATGTCAAATTAAAAAGCATAGAAATTTGGGGTGTTACACATTCCCCCTCTAAAAACAAACACCGTCCTCGGTGTTGACAAAATAACTTTAATAGTTCACTGTGAAAACAACGATGGGTACTTTTCCATCATTTCAGTTTCTCTTTCCCAAGTAGCTTCTTCAGCAGTAAAGTGCTTCCATTGCACTTTTACTCTGGCTATTTTCTGATTCCTTAGTTCAATTTCTTCCCGCTCCAAGATTTGAAGTGGCTTGGAAAGGAATTCCCCTTTTGGTTCCACCTGAATCGCATTCCAATAAAAAACGTGAGCAGAATCATGTACGTAATTTTTCAATAAAGAAACATGAAACACATCATGAACTTTAACATGCATGGGTAAGACCAGTTTGTAAGCCATTGGTCCCACCCTTTCCAGTATTTCAAATGGTCCACAGTATCTAGGAGATAATTTTGCACAACTACCAGTGTACAAAGTGCTCTTCTTGGGCTTAATCCATAGATATACATGATCACCCACAATGAACTCTCGTTGTACTCTCTTCTCGTCTGCATAGCTTTTCTTCCGATCCTGAGCTGTCTTAATATTTTTTTGAATTTGTTTGACAATTCTTTCCATTTCCTCCAAGGTGTCTAGCCCAAGTACTAATTTATCTTCAGGTTGGCTCCAACTTAAAGGAGTGTGACATTTCCTTCCATAGAGTGCTTCAAATGGACTCATTTTTATCGAAGTTTGATAGCTGTTGTTATAGAAAATCATACTAAATGTATATATTCTTCCCATTTAGTTGGCCTATCAATCACATACATCCTCAGCATATCTTCCAAAATTTGATTTTTTCTCTTGGTTTGACCATCCGTTTGAGGGTGATAGGTAGTACTAAAGTTTAATTTAGTACCCATTCTCCCAAACAAAATTTTCTAGAAGGCTATAGTGAACTTGGAGTCTCTGTCAAAAATAATCATTTTAGGGACCCCTTGTAGCCTTACGATCTCTTTCATGAACACATTTGCTACTTGGGCTATTCCAAAGGTAGATTTAATAGGTATGAAATGTGCAGCCTTGGTCAAAGTGTCTACCACTACCATCACCGAGTCATGATGATATTTGGTTCTTGGTAACCCAGTTATAAAGTCCATAGAAATAATTTCCCATTTCCATTGTGCAATTGGTAAAGGATTTAGCAGCCCAGCTGGATGCTGATGTTCAAATTTTACCATTTGACACTCCATGCATCTGGCTAGGTAGCTTGCTACACCTCTTTTCATTCCTAGCCAAAGAAAATTCTTTTTCAAAGCTGTGAGTAGTTTCTGATATCCAGGATGTCCAGAATAAGGTTGCTTCTGATATTCATCTGGAATTTCCTTTTTAAAAGAGTCTACATTAGGGATGTACAATATTTCTTTATAGTAAATCAGTTCCTTTTGATTTTGTGTATACCCTTTCACTTCCTTTTTCAGCATTTGAATTTTCAATTTTTCATAGCTTGGATCTTGATTTGCTAACTTCTTAACTAATCCTTCTAAGTCAAAATTGGCACTACTCCCAATGTTTCTTATGTTTTGGCAAGCATTTTTGCTTAGGGCATCAACAATTTGGTTTTATTTTCCTTTGATATGTCTTATTTCCATATCAAATTCACTCAAAAAAGATAGCCATCTGGCTTGTCTAGCATTCAAATCTGTTTGAGTGAAGAAATAACTTAGGCTGATCTGATCTGTCATAAAAATAAATTTCTCCCCTAAAAGATAGTGTCACCACATCTTGAGTGCATGAATTATAGTAGCTAAGTCAAGATCATACACACTGTAATCCTGTTCATGTTTCTCAATTTTTCTAGATTCATAAGCAATAACAAAATTTTCTTGAAATAATACTCCCCCTAATCCCTCTCCACACACATCAGCACATACTACAAACTCCTTATCAGGATCTTCAATCTTCAGAATAGGTGTTGTAGTAAGTTTTAATTTTAGTTGTTCAAAGCTATTCTGGCATTTTTCTGTCCCTTCAAATTTTATACCTTTCCTTTGCAATGAAGTTATGGGATAGGCTAAAGTGGAAAATCTTTCCACAAACCTTCTATAGTACCCCGCAATCCCCATAAATGATCTTACTGATGATACATCAGTAGGTACAATCCATTCTCTAATAAAATTTATCTTCGCTGAGTCAACAACCAATCCTTGTTCTGAAATTATATGCCCCATATATTGAATTTTATCCTTATAAAATTCACATTTGCTAAACTTGGCATACAACTAATTATCCTTAAGAGTCTGCAACATGATTCTAAGGTGTTCTCGATGCTCTTCCTCACTTTTTGAATAGATTAAAATGTCGTCAGTAAGTACTAGTACAAATTTGTTTAAGTATTTATTCAAGACACTATTCATTAAGCACATAAAAGTGGCAGGTGCATTTGTCTACCCGAATGGTAGGACTACAAATTCATAGTGTCCATACTGGGTTCAGAATGTTGTCTTGCTGATATCTTCCTCTTTAATTCTCAACTGATGATAACCCATCCTTAAATCAATATTGTCCTTAAATCAATCCATGATAAACTTAAATTGAGTTCTATTGATTTAAAATGGTTATGTCGACTGACAATCATAAATGTGGTGTTTCTCTACTTTGCACGTTATTTCAGGTGATACAGATACGATTTCAAATCCTACATCGAGCCACATTAACAACCATAGTTTATTTCCCGTGCTATGGATATGACCATAGTCTTAAATCTTTCAACTACAACTATGCATTTCACATTTAATAGTAGTAGATATTTGTCAAATCCACAGAGCGTATTATCGATCTTAGGGAGAATCGGTAGATGACTACCAAGTGTAAGGATAGATCAAGTTAGGGTTTTTCATTCTAGTTTCTATTAAAATCCTTCTCTGTCCTATTCATCATTTTTCAGTTCGTTTTATAGCAAGGAAAATTTGTCTTTGCTTTTCGCTACTGTAGATGAAAGACGGATTTCGTCAGTAGCATTGGTTTCTGCTTCAGGCCTCCGTTCACTAAATCACTGGTAAGCATATATCATAGTTCAATTGTTCCAAAAATGTCTTAGAATTTATAATTGCAATCCATTTCAGGCTCACGGTGTGGTTTTATAAAATCTTCGGCTCTTTCTGAAATCTTATTCATTAACTAAGAATGATGTTGAGCTCGAATTCTTGGCTTGGCCATTTCATTTACTTCATATGAATAATTTTACCTATATTCTCTTGCTCGATTGATTTCACCATTTATGAGATTTATTTAATACTATTCGAATTTGAATAGAAATTGTAAATTTACATTTCTTGTAATCACTCTTACCATTTTAATTTACATGGATTATGAAGCTTAGGGTTAGTATTCGAATGGTGTATCAATATTTATTATTTCTGTTTGTATTGGAGAAATTTATCCATTCCACCTTTTATATTATACATTGCTTACCTTTCCATTTTTATTCTTACGAGACTAGCTTCCCCCAGTTTCATAGATGCATGAGTTCGATGGAGTTTGGGGAGAGACCACAGATTTTTGCCTCGTGATTTCTCTCCCAGCCCTGTAAGGACTCCTATGCAATTATTGTGAAATGCTTCAAGTTCTACTCACTCGTTTTTCATGAGCCATGAGTTTTGTTAAACATTACCCTAGGATTCGATCCAGTGATGAGACTCGTCAAAGGTCTGCTGGTAAGGGCGAGTGTTAACGTTTTCATTGTTTTTCACTTCCTTAATTTACTACTGTTGAAATTTATACACCGTATTAACATTTTTAGCAATAGATTTCATTCTGGCCTATTAGCTGAGTACATGTTGGCCGATTTTTAGGAGGTAACTAACCTTCGATTTCAAAATTCGTTTATACTCTTAGAAATATCAAAATCTTGGTTTCTAACCTATAATTTTTCTAATTGCAGGTAATATTTCTCTCGGTCGTTGTAAATCCCAGTTGTGATTTAAAGTACAGCTTCGAAACCTAACTTCTGGTTTACGCATATGTATATCTTTATAGGTTGGTAATCACATTGCCCCAGCTACCTTCAGCCTTCGGGGAAAATGTTCTATATAAATTTTCAATACTAATAGAGTCTTAGGGTTTTTCCCTTGCTTAGTTTCTTCTTTCCAGTTTATATTGTAATAATTGAAACTCCACTTCTTTCTAGAAGCTTCTCCAAACAGGATTGTTGGATATTAATCGATTTACTTTAGTTTACATAACTGTGAAGTTTTATTCACAGACTATTTAATATTTCAACTGGTTTCATATGCTACCACAACAGTGTATTATACTCTTGTGATATTTCAGTAGTAATCACCTAAATATATACACGGTTGTTTATTTTATGTTGGTATAAAATTCAGAAATTTTATCTCCTTTTCTTATTTCTGTGTATGAAATTTATATATTTACCTCTCTCTTTTCTTCTAAAATAAAATATAAAAATTCTAACTTTCTTTCATATAACACCATTTTGGTTTTAATATCATAATTTATGTGTAAATATACAATATTATATCAGAACCCATTTATGTTCTCTCGGAAGAACTAACCTGAGTTTAACCGAATTTGCATGTCCACTGTTTGTATATTTTTTGGTTTTTTTCTTTTCTTTTCTGAATATTTAAATTTTCCTCGTTTTTCATTCTATTCAGAAGCAAGATACAAAATGTTCTTCACAGTAGGATAATTGGATTTTTTTCTCAATAATTAATACAACCAATTTTCTAATGCTGTTGCAAATTATTGTTGTATAGTAAGCTAGTACTTAGGAACATATTGTATGAACGTACTATAATTTAAAATAGAGTATAGCTACAAAAATTATGATGTAATCATGTAGAACATTTATCTATTTTTAATACTTATGCTTTCTAATCAATATAGGTGTTTAATTTCTACCTGTTAAATATTTATTTTATTTTTCCTGTCTTACTTCACAGATTCTTTTCTATTGTATTAAGGTTTCTTATTTTAAAGTCAACTTTCTAGACACTGTATCTCTTGGTTCTAAAATCTTAAAGTTTATTATTGTAGGTATTATATACTAACATCTTTGGTTTATAATAATATTTTTTTGGTTTTATAATATTAAACTTTATAATTGAGTGTTTTATAAAATTAATCGCATGGTTTCTAATCCCTTGTGCTTATAATATTCTAGTTTAATAATATTGGGGTTTAATATTGTTCTCTTGGGTTTATTTTCCCTTGGGTTTATAATAGTAATCTCTTACGTTTAATCCAAAGGTTTTATAATATTAATCCCTTGGGTTTATTAGTTCCTTATGTTTACAATATTCTCCTTTATAATATTGTGGTTTAATATTGTTCTATTGGGTTTATTTTCCTTTGGGTTTATAATATTAATCTCTTAAGTTTAATCTGAAGGGTTTTTAATATTAATTGCTTGGGTTTATAAATATTTTAGGGTTATAAGATTGATCCCTTGGGTTTACTAATTCGTTGGGTTTATAACATTAATTTTTTTAGTTTATTGATCACTTATGTTTATAATATTAATAACCACTTGAGGTTATTTATCCTTTAGGTTTATAAAATTAATAATCCCTTGGGTTTATATTTTTAAGAATCCTTGTGTTTATTAATCATCTAGGTTAATAATCTTAATCTGTTGGGTTTAAAATCTTAAAGTTTTTAATCCTTGGTTTTATATTCTAATCCCTTCGGTTTATAATATTAATCTTATGGATTCTAATCCCTTGTGTTTATAATATTAATGTGTGGGTTTATAATCCCTTGGGTTTACAATATAAATACTAGGGTTTAATATTGTTCACTCTGGTCTATTTTGAGTGGGTTTACACTATTAATCTCTTGGGTTTATTAATCCCTTAAGTTTATAATATCATTAGTCCCTTGGCTTTGTTAATCCCTTATGTTTATAGTATACATAATCCCCTGGGTTTATCAATCATTGGGGTTATAATATTAATCCCTACTACATATAATAATGTTTTAGGGTTTAACATTAATGATAGGGTTTGTAATATTAATCCTATTATTTAATATAAATACTTTAGGTTTATAATATAAAACGTTTTGGTTTATTGGTCCATTAGGTTTTTTGATCCCTTACGTTTATAATAGTAATATGTTGGGTTTATAAAATTAATTCCTTGGGTTTATAGCATTCATCGGTTGGGTTTATTAATATATTGGGTTTATAATATTAATCCGTTAGATTATTTAATTCCTTACTTTTAAAATATGAATCCCTTCAGCTTATATGTTGATATATTAATAAAAACATATTTATATTAATATTATGATGTTCAACCAATAATATTATTAATATTCATATATTGATATTAATATTAATATTATAAAACCAAAGGATTAATATTATATTAATTAAAATATATAGCTATATTTTATTTACGAATGAAGTTGATATTTTTCCCCTATGTTTACTACCCCTTAGGTTTATAATTTTAATCTCTTAGGTCTAAAATATTAAAGTTTATAATCGTTGGTTTTATATACTAATCCCTTGGTTTTATAACATTAATCTTTTTATTTTATAAAATTAAAATTTATAATTGTGAAACCAGCTCCAAAAAGAGAAGAAAAGAGATATCAACGCCTCAGAAATAAGCCACTTCGAGGGGGCAACCTCCAATACATTACATGAATGAAAAATTCTTGGATGATACAAATTAAAAAACCTCCTTTCTATATATAGGAGTCCATGGGGCCATAGTGTAATCCTAGTGGGGCCAAAATGTAATCCTAGCCGACCTAACAATAATAATTTAAGGGCATAATAATAACAATATGGGGGTTACAAGGGTACAATAATAACAATAAGGGGGTTAGACTAACAACAATAAGGGACTATACTAGTAATATGGGGACCTAACATGCCCCTTTTCTTCAAAAAAGTGTTGTCCTCAACGCTTGTGTAGCTCTCGGTGCTTCTGTATAAAATTATCATCCTCCCATGTAGAATATTCAGTGTGTAAGTTCTTCCACTTGATGACATACTCTGAAATTGATCAATTCTGTAGCTGTCAAGTTCTTGTTTCCATGACCACTTCAGGTTCCAATATGATTTTTACTTCCCCATCAAGTTTTGGAAATATCGTTTGAACTGGAATATTTTCACCTATAACCTTCTTTAAGCATGAAACATGGAAGACTGGATGCACTCGTGAAGAAGCAGGAAGCTCCAATTTGTATGCCATAGTACCAATCTTTTGCAACACATTGTAAGGACCATAGTACTTTGGTGATAATTTATTATCCTTCTTAGCTTTCATGAGGGACATTTTTTTGTATGGTTGTAGCCGTAAAAATACCCAGTCTCTTACATCAAAACTTCTCTCGCTGCAATGTTGATCTGCCTGTTGTTTCATACGATTTTGTGCCAAATTCAGCTTACCCTTTAAGAGTTGGAGAACTTCTTGTTGATGCTCGATGTGATCTTCCTTTGCTTGAACCTTCGAATTTTCTCTTAAAGATGATGTGATGGATGGTGGATGATATCAATAAATTGCCATAAATGGGGTCATTTTTGCTACAGTATGGAAGGAAGTGTTATACCACCATTCAACATGACGTAACCACTTGACCCATTGTGTTTGTTTATCAGATACAAAAAAACGAAGATATCCTTCCAAACATTTATTTACTATCTCAGTTTTACCATTATATTGAGGATGATAAGATGAACTATGAGCTAATTGAGTACCCAAACAAGAATATAACTCCATCAAAAAATTTCCAGTAAAAATGGGATCTCTGTCGCTCACAATAACCTTGGGTTTCCATGTAGCTTTTGAATTGTGTCCATAAATGTAGTAGCAACTATACTTTCTTTAAATGAATGAGACAATGCACAAAAGTGTGCATACTTGGTAATTCTATCAATTACCACCATGATGACACTCTTTCGTTCGGACTATGAAATTGATCGATTCTGTAGCTGTCGAGTTCGTATCTGCTGCAACATAAGTACTTTGCATTTGCCCGCAGCTTTGCATCTACTGCAGCATAAGTATTTTGAATATGCCCACAAGTTTTCATATGGCACAGCTTAGGCTCTTCGCATCTGCCAGCAGGTTTGCATCTGCAACATATTTAAATACCAAACTCTATGGTGGTGATCGATGTCTTCTCACTGTCGATACTTGGTGATCTCTGTATATCTATGGCGTGAACCACATTGAAATTTTTTTTGGTCTATATATAAACTGCGTATCTGTTGTGCAAGGTCTCTATGGTGCAATGTATATTATATGTTGTGCGAGGTTCCCGAGATATTTTGGAGAATTTCCAGCAAGCAAGCATATCCAAAGCTTTAGAGATCAATCAATATTTATTAACCCAGTGTGTGAGCATTGCCAAAGATTTCTAATCTCCTGAGATATTTTGGAGAAGTTCTAGCAAGTGAGCATCGAGGAACGATAGGGCCACAGGCTAAGCATTGTCTGATTATCATTGCGAAATATAAGTGGTGGAATTTTCCTTCACTGTGCGAAGGTTTTTTTAAAGGAGAAGAAAACACAGGAGGAGGAGGATCAAAGTTCATCTGCATTCAATTTCTAGCATATATATTGTGCGAGGTATCTGTGGTCTGAGGTCTCCAAAGTGCGAGGTTTATTATCTGTTGTGCGAGGTATCTACTTCATTAATTGAAATTTATCATCCTATATTAACTATACATCGAGATTTTGTGGTGCAGTACAGTGCGATATTATCACTACATTATATCTGCAATGCGAGGAGTTCATCCCTCGGGTCTGTAGTGTGAAGTATTTAAAATTTTTTGGGTCTACTGTCTGAGACCTCTTATTTTTGGGTCTATTATGGCTCCCAGCTTCGCGAAGATAATTGTCGTCCCAATTCTGTTCGTCTCTAGGAGTCAAGCTCTTGCCCATATTGTTAGTGAAGCCCCAACTCCCACTATGCAAGTGGTTAAAGCCTCACTGGATGAAGCCTTGAAGTTCTTTGAAAGTGCCTTAATTTGATGGTTTAATGGCTTTTGGCCACGGCTCATAGCTCTCCACAGTTTGATCTCAGAGCTATGGAAGCCTCTCATTTATAATGACATTAACATCTACCCATGTGCTAAGTGTTTCTTTATAGTATATTTTGAAAAATCTGAAAGCAGACAATGCATTTTGAATTCCGGCCCTTGGTTTTCGGAAAACTTGGGCCTATTCATGAAGCCATGGAACCCATCATTCGATCCCTCAACAACAGTCATAACCTCGGAACCAGTTTGGGTCAGATTTCAAAACCTACCTTTGCATCTATGGAATCTCTCCTCTCTAAAAGCCATTGGAAACACAAGTGGGAAATTTTACTGCAGGTGCCTAGAAATAGAAGAATATGTCAGAACCACCTATGCACACATCTATGTAGAAATGGAATTTAGCACTGGATTCCTAGCTAAAATGATCCTAACAAGAAAAGACTATGTATGGAACCAGAAACTCGACTATGAAAGTGTCCTCTTCAGATGTTGATCCTGCTTTGAGACAGGCCATCTAGCCAAAAAATTTCCAGATATCTCCCAGAAAAATTCTGCTAGAAAGAAGAACCATAGATCTACATGGTGGGAAGGAGCACAAAAGGAACATTACACTATCATCAAGGAAGAATACTCTCCAGAAAAGTCTGAATTGCAAGAAATCAAGCAAGAAAGAAACAACCATCAAGACAAGCAGGGGGAATGTCCCATCCAAAAACAAAAAAATGAACTTGACAACCCCTCAAGCATCAACAATTATGAGGATTTGAATACCGCACAAAAGAAATCTTCATTTGTCAGCAAATAATATCTCTGAGATCCCGAAGACAAGACACGAGTGTCCCAAGAATCAAAAGAGATGAAGGAGGGGAAAGATAAAGGAAGTTGGAAGACCGCAGAGAAGAAAAAGAAAGCTACAACACCAATCTCCCCAAGAAAGACAAGAAACCACACAATTAAGAACTAAGAAAATTCTAGGTCCAATAGACCAAATTTGGTCTGAGTGGAGGTTAACCATCATCATCATCAATATTAATCCTAGGGTCTCTAATACCTTGTGTTTAAAATATTAATGCTTGGGTTTATAATCCCTTGTGTTTAAAATATAAATCATAGGGTTTAATATTGTTCCATTTGGTTTACAATATAAATCTCTCATATCTCAGTTTAATATTGTTCTATTGGGTTTATTTTCACTTGGGTGTATAATATTAGTCTCTTAGGTTTAATCAAAAGGGTTTATAATATTAATAGATTTATCAATCCTTTTGGTTTATAATATCGATCCCTTAGTTTTACTAATTCGTTGGGTTTATAATATAATTTTTTTGTGTTTACTGACCACTTACCTTTATAATATTAATAAGCACTTGGGGTTATTAATCCCTTAGTTTTATAAAATTAATAATCCCTTGGATTTATAATAGTAATCTATTGGCTTTAAAATCTTAAAGTTTATAATCTCTTAAATTTAAAAGATTAAAGTTTATAATTGTAGGTTTTATATACTAATCCCTTGGGTTTATAATACCAATTTGTTCCTTTTATAATATTAAAGTTTATAGTTAAGGAGTTTATAATATTAATCCTAAGGTTTGTAATTTCTTGTTTATAATATTAATGCTTGGGTTTCTAATCCTCTCGGTTTACAATATAAATCTTAGGGTTAAATATTGTTCCCTTCTGTTTATTTTCACTTGCGATTATAATATTAATATCTTTTGTTTATTAATCCCTTTATTTTATAATATTATTAGTGACTTGGTTTTTGTAATCCCTTCGGTTTATAGTATGCCTAATCCATTGGGCTTATCAATCCTTTGTGTTATAATATTAATCCCTAATATGTATAATAATGTATTAAGGATTTATAATATTAATATTAGATTTGATATATTAATAATGGGGTTTAATAATTTTATGTTGGGTTTATTTTCCCTTGGGATTATAATATTAATCTCATAGGTTTAATTCCAAGGTTTTATAATATTAGTCCGTTGGCTTTATCAATCCTTTGGGTTTAAAATATTGATCCCTTCGGTTTACTAATTCATTGGATTTATAATATTAATTTTTTTATTTTATTCATCACTTATGTTTATAATGTTAATAATTACTTATGGTTATTAATCCCTTAGTTTTATAAAATTAATAATCGCTTGGTTTTATAACATTAAGAATTCTTGGGTTTATTAATCATTTATGTTTCTAATATTAATCTCTTAGCTTCAAAATATTAAGGTTTATTATCTCTTGGGTTTAAAATACTAAAGTCTATAATTATAGGTATTATATACTAACACCTTTGGTTTATAATAATAATTTTTTGGTTTTATAATAATATACTTTATAATTAAGGGGTTTATAATATTAATCCTAGGGTTTATAATATTAATCTCTTACGTTTAATCCAAAGGGTTTGTATTATTAATCCACTGGGTTTATCAACTCCTTGTCTTTATAATATTGTGGTTTAATATTGTTCTTTTGGGTTTATTTTTCCTTAGATTTATAATATTAATCTCTTAGGTTTAATCCAAAGGGTTTTTAATATTAATCCTTTAGGTTTATAATATCGATCCCTTGGTTTTACTGATTCATTGGGTTTATAAGATTAATTTTTTTAGTTTATTGATCTCTTATGTTTATAATATTATTAATAACTTCAACTTATTAATACTTTAGGTTTATTAAATTAATAATCCCTTGAGTTTATAATTTATGAATCCTTGGGTTTATTTTAATCATTTGGGTTGATAATGTTAATCTCTTGGATTTAAAATCTTAAAGTTTTTAATTGTTGGTTCTATATACTAATCCCTTGAGTTTATAATATTAATATATTGGTTTTATAATAATAAAATTTGTAATTGAAGGGTTTATAATGCTAATCCTAAAGTTTATAATCCCTTGTCTTCTTCGCTAAATCTGCTAGAGGCACCCTGAGCTCTCTGCCTCCGATGTATGTGATGACATGATTGTCTTTCCCTAGGAATCCTAAGAAACAGAACTCGAACCAGATGGAGATGAAGCGAGGAATTCCAGGGAGAGTTCTCGGTGTAATGGAAAATGAACTTCATTAGGATATACCAGAGTATGTAGCAGCTGATGGTGTGCTTAGAAGTAAGCATAGTAATGGCTAGAGCATGCACAAGATATTTCCCTAAGGTGAAATTCATGGCATTAATCGCCTTGATCTTCATGTAGCAGTTGGAGTATGAGCCACTAATATTACCCAGTCCTTGTAACCTATTTTTTTTTCCTAACACTTGCTTCCATGCACCCTTCCACCTTCTTGAGTTAAGCATGAAACTCCTCATTAATGGGGTAGCTATCAGTATTGGGATACTCACCCGCATGGTGTTGGTGATTTTTTATTACAGTTTGATACCTTAGTATCTTATAGAATGTCGAACAACCATTCTGAAATCCTAGGGAACATGTGTGTAATTATACTTGGACTCATAGAAATACAATTAGCAAGAAGGAATCTTCCCATAAGGGAGCTAAATAGAAAATGGTGTAAATCCTCGATTTTGAAGAACATAAATTATGCGATCTTAATTACATAAATATGAAGGGTGTTATCGGTAGCAAAAATTAGTCCAAGTATTATTGGAATTGGTAGAGGTTATTACTAAATTTATAATATGATTATTAGTGGTACTATGTTAATGCAAATATGTCACTTAAGTACAAATACCGTTCTTGGAGTAAAAATAATTTGTTTATTTTCTATTTTTAAAACTAGAAACATAGTTGAGGAATTCAAAAACTAACGCCAAGTTGAGTATTTACAAATGAAGGGGTATTTATCAATGTTACTAAATATTTTTCAAAATATTTAAGCCGGAACCAATATTCTGACAATAAATTTAAAAATATACAGCTCAAGGTGAAATTGGAAATGTAGCATTTACCCTAAACATAAAAAATATTCATATCCAGAATCTCTCTTCTTATTATCGTAACAGTAAGGAGGAAACTGTCAGTTCAATTATATAAATTATTGTAGGTAATATAAGGATGAAGGGTATCTGCCCTTTCTCAATGTAGTGTCCCAACTAGTCTACCATTGTCCCATACAGATAAACAATTTTCCCTATTTGACACGTTAACAGAAAATTTAATTTAGAAAAAAAGTGAGTAAATAAAAAGGAAATATGAAAAAATTTCTTTTAGAAATTAATCAATAAAATCATAACATTCAGGGCATTTTTGTACAACTCGATTCCATATACATAGATGAAGAAATCACATAATAATTTTAGAAGTATAAAACACATGAAATTCCACGTCATAGAGCAAGATCGGAAAAGAAAATTTAGAATTCATTGGTAAATATATTGGTATGATGAACAGTAGTAATTTATAAAAAATAAATATATAATAACGAAATAACCAGAGTATTATTCTCAATATGTTATAAATACCGAACTGTTCTTTTACAATACACAATCACGTTCATGAAGTAAAATAATTACAAATAATGTCTCAATTACGCACCTTGGCCATTAGGGGCTTAAGGATGAAATTAAAAACTATGAGTCATCAGAAGAAATGCCCAAGAGCGTAAGCAGATAGGTGCTTTTTCAACGCAGAACCATGACAAGATGGAGGAATACCAACCTATATGTAAGAAAAAAAAATTTAGTAGAAGCTAGATATAAATATGGATGATAAAACCAATATGGCAAGGTTCAGTGGGACCTACATAAATTCAAACACAGTTCTATTAATTCAGATGTAAATAAAAGAAATTAAAAATCTTAGCAACTCGAAAAGAAAAATTACCTTGACATTGGCCCTGGATAAGTTGAACCCGTGTTGAATCTCTGTGCATGTACATGTAATGGTATCATATGTGGAATGAGGCTTGAGTACTAATACTCATTATTCGATAAAATTTGGAAAAAACAAACAAGGGTAAATTTAAAAACAAGTAAAGATTAGAACTATTACCTAAATCATGGACGCAGAAATTCCATGAAGATGGCTTACTTTCAGATCTTTTCCAGCTGGAAATTTATTAGTACAAAATCCCAAACCATTACCCTAACCCACTCTACAAATAGAGAGAAATGGATGATAGTGCCTGCAGAAAGAGGGAAAGAGATTAAAATGTTTGCCTGAGAGAGGAAGGGGACACAAGGTTGTCTTATAACTGACTGAAACCATCATAATGAAGAGGAGTAGCTATGACAACCTTCGCCTTTCAATAAACAAATTTGGATAATTAAACCAAATAATCTCAAGAAATTAGAATTCCAGACTAGCGAAGGGGAAAAGGGCAGACCTGGTCTGTGCAGCTTGAGTTATTGTTGCCAACATCTCCAAAGCTGAAATTTCTAGAATGAGAGAAGGTACCACGTTGGGAACGCAGAAATTCAAAACCATTTGAGACAGAAGCCAGTTTCTAGGGATTTCTTCAGAAACCCTACAAGGAAGAATAAATCCTTATCTGGGTCAATACACATATTTACATATAGATATGAATCAATTAAAAAAATAGAGTACAGTATGAAGCCATTTCCCCTTAAGACTAGATAAAGAAAAATGGGGCAAATGTCATACCTGTAACCCAAATTTTAGGGATTTTTATATATTATGAATGATTGAAACACGACGAATTGATTTATATACCGGTAAACCACGATTTCTGGAGAAAATAAGAACTGTGCTAAACTAATCATAGAGATAGAAATTCTTTGGAAATGGGAAAGAAAGAAATAACAAAGACAATGAACCACTCAACCCACTGTAGCCACAACCGAGTTGAGGGATTACCTACTCACAAAACCTCCAAGAAAATTATGTCTGGCGTGTTGTAGCATTCGGTTTCAGATAGGATGTAAGGCAAAACATACCGTAATCAAAACCATGTAGGAAAAGAAAGGTTTATGGTGGTGGTGAAGTCCCATGCACTAAATATTTCCCCACGAATTTTGAATTCCATCCACTAAACATCAAGCATAAGAGAAATGCTTTAGCCATAGAGTATTTACTGGAAAAATCCTCTTCCTCCCATAGTAACAAATCTACATACATGCACGTAAGTGTAGTGTGATTACCTTAGTAGTGTGCAAACAATAGTCAAGGATGGGCAAGCGGAAAGGAAGCGTCGTCAGCCACAGTGGGCATACACCTGTGGTCACGAGTCGAAAAAATGCAAAAAGGGCTCACATATAGTATTACAGTTTATGTCCTCAAATGTTAGCCATAGATCTGCTATAAACGGTTCTCCATTGTTCCCTCCAGTGCCTTAAGGTTTGTGGAAACCTCCTGAAGGGAGGAGATGTTCACATGGCCTCATATAGATGGAACCAAAGAGTGGAACACATCATCAATGGAGAGGACAGTATTCATAAATGTGTATTAAACCATGTGATTAAGTTAAGGAGTTAGTAAACGATACGACATAAAAAAGTTTTTGGAACAAATATATCCAAAGCCATACAACCCATAAGTAAATTAAAGGTTTGGGGTGCCAATGTACCTAAAGGTATTTTAAATTCATAATTATACTAAATTTTTGGGGCACAATTATAGTAAATGCCCATTTATGCATAGGTATGAATTAAAGGGTTAGAATTACATTAATAAGGGTAAATAAAAATAGATCATCAAATACCAAAAGGAAAATTAGTAAGGGTGTAAGAATAATTAATGAAGGTAAACAAGTGAAGCTCCAGGTTCTTAGAGAATTGTTTTAACTCGGACATTGTTGCATCATCCACCTGAAGGAAATTCTTGAGCATGCAATAGTACAACCGTAATATCATAAAATTTGAAAGGTACGATATTAATTCAACTAACGAACAAGATGAGTGATAAAAAAAATTGTTTTTGGGGATCTCACAACTATCCCTTAGCTTTATAATTTTAATCCCCTGTATTTATTCCCTTTAAGTTTATAATATTAATCTCTTGGATTTAATATTCATCATTTGAATATTGGGTTTCTAATATTTCATTTAGCATTATGGCTTGAAATATTGGATTGATAATATTGTGGTTTGTAATATTCAGTTTAATTTTATGATTTAGAAATGGTTTTTATAATATTGGGTTTTATAATATCATTCCAAATGGTTGTAATATTAATCTTAGTGTTTATAATATTAATACTACAGTTTATAATATTTATCGTAGGTTTATAATATTTACCACAGGGATTATAATATTGATCTTAGTGTTTATAATGTTATGGTTTGTAATATTTCATTTAACATTAGGATTTAATATTATTAAGTTGGAACAATACGATAATCTATCCAACATTTTTTGTGAGAGACATTGTTCCAATGTCACAAGTAGTGTGATGATCATTGTGATAATGATACATTACATTGCAATTTATTCAATGTCACATTCTTACATTGAATAAATTAGGGTTTAATATTTTGGTTTATAATATTGGTTTTAGGATTTATAATCTTAAGGTGTTTATATTAATCCTTGCGTTTATAACATTAATCCATTGGATTTTAATATTAGTTGTTTGGCCTTATTAATATACCAAGTTTATTAATCCTTGGGTTTATAATATTAATAATCTCTTAGATTCATTAATTCCTTCAATTTAAAATATTAATCCTTTTGGTTTATGTATTGATATATTAATAAAAATATATTATTAGTCATATTAAAATGCACAATGGATATTATTATTAATATTTATATGTTGATATTAATCTCAATATTAATATTATAAACCCAAAAAATTAAAATTATAGTATATAATTATATTTGGTTTCAATTAAATACACAACTTATATTTAATATTATTAATAAACTATAATGTTCTTATTATATTATTATTATTTTTATGATAATAATATTATTATAATATCATCATTATAAGATAATTGCTAATATTTTTATTATTATATGTTATAATAATACATTAGTATATTATTTATAAATAAAATGGATATTACTAATATTGTTTATAGATATAGTTATATAAATAATTGTAAACTAATCATATTATTTTTATTATATATTATTAGAATATAGTTAATATTATTAATATACCATATTTTTTATATAATATATATATAATTTTGTATATTAATTATTAAGATAATAGTAAGATAAATATGTAGTTTTAATATATTATGTGAATATCATTATGGTGAGAAACCAATATATTGATATAATATTATGTTCATATAATATAATATATATATGTGTGTTATTATTTATATAATTAATAATAATCAAATTTTAATAGAGAATAGTATACATCTATAATTATTAAATAGTATATATTTATAAAAAAATAAAAATGTAAGTTTGGTAGTATCTTTCATTTTTCTCAAATTTTTTTTAGGTCCATTTTCATCAACATGTCCATATACATCACCCCAATCGGGGAAGGGAATTGAATTTGTGATGAGTGCTATAACATTCTGCGTCATCACCGTTTAACCAACATCCTATAGACAATATACATCTATAATTATTAATGTGATTGATAAATGTCTATTTGGCATATCGCAACCACATTTACTAATTTGGTTGTACAGTTACTAATATGATTCGGTTATATATGTGTTATATATACGTCTATCAACCTGATAAATAATATAGTTGTGCTAATATAATAAACAACTGTGTTTTGAAATAGTGGTTAATAGATAGTTCTTAAACATATGATATGATATAAGTGTATAAAAAATAAAAATAAAAATAAGACCTTATTACCAATTACTTATGTATAAAAAAAATATGAACTCTAATCTTAAAACAATACCTACCTCGAGCCTTTTAATGGTTTTCTACAATTTTGCAAAGTTTCAAATGGAAATTCGAATAGATATACTAGACAATAGACCATTACTTCGACAATGTAATAGACACAACTTGAATTGCACAATATATCAAATAATTGAAGTAGTTACAACAATAATTAAATCAAACCTTTTACATGACGATTTTTTCTAGAATTACTTCTTAGATCTAGGAAAGCCAACAATTTTTTTCACCAATTTTTTTTCATTCATCTTCAAGATTTGTCGTTGCATGCCTTCATTCGCTTATGAGGATGGTGAGTAGACATAGGGAGAAAATAGTCTGATAGCGGCGGTCAATTCAACTAATACAAATACGAAAATAATTAGTAGAAATAAACTATTAAATCTCAGCTTCAATAGTTATCGATGATAAGTACCTTTATTCGAAACCCATTATTACTTTCCAATGAATTATTAGATGATGCCAAGAAAGAATGATTGAAATCACACATAATGAGCAGACCTATTTCAATCTACCAAGTAATTCTATTTTATTAGTGCATGCCGCCTGCGGCTAAGGTAGGGACTATAGTAATCAGTTTGCTGATATTAGAATTGGTCAATAGACTAATTATTTGTTCTTATTAAGCTTTAAACAAAGTTCTTATTTCTCTTCATCACGTAATCAAATTTTTTAGCAAATTTTTTAGGGACAAACAATTTTTCCATCTTATTTGGCCTCTTCCCGAGGCAGACAAAGGTAGAGCATATAATATGTTGCTTATTTTTTAAATTTTCTGATCATATATGCTCACCGTGTAGATTAATACTAACATTAATCTAAAATATTAAATGTTATACTATTTTTTCAGCTCTTATGCCTTATGCTATGTTATTATTTTATAAATTAATTCCCACCACCAGCTACGTGTGCTGCCACTTTGTAGGCGACAGCAACACTGCATGTTAACTACCTGTCCTTCAATAAATTTTAGCTTCCTTTCTTCCGGAACTGCGCCCCTACCTGTATTAGTCAGTAGGAGCCGGTGAACTACCTCCTTTGGAGTGGCTTCAATCCGACCAAACCTCTCAAATCAATGGAAATTCTAGAGGGAGTGTCGTTATCATTGGCAACAGCCCAAATCTCTGTAGATCCTCTACTGAATTTAACTCCCTCTATTTTAATGATCCTAGAAAGATGTAAAGTAGAAGGTAGAAAAGAAGAGGAATGCAGATATATCCGTCGAGATGAAGGAAATGAGATATTAGGTGTCATATTACAAACTCCTGAGTGGGCACTCGTGGGGGCTAAAGCAGAATGAGATGAGAAAAGTGTCATATTCAACCTAGGTGCCTTCTATATGCCACTGGACACTGTTGTGATCACACCAAATGGTACAAAGCTACAAAGAAATCCATGATAACTGGTAAAAGTACATCTATGTTTCAATTTTGTAATTGCAATGCAGGCCATACTTGGTCCTTAGAACAGACAATGAAGGAGATATATTCCATTTAGATAGATAGTTATGCCAATATTAAAAAAAAGAGCATATATGATATAACAGTATGAAAATAAATTCATGGGTAATTTCCATTTGCTGTTCTTTACTATTTGGGTAATCTGAGCTACTTCTGGCAACTGAAGAATTTGTATCGGGGTCCGGAGAAGCTACGGGTTCAAAATCCCATAGATGTCTGTAAAAATTTGAATAGTAGAATGGGTTTTGTAGCTAATAGTTGCTTTGTTCTAGCTCTGCAGTTAAATTATACAGGGTTAAGATGGAGACATGGTCAATGAATGTTTTTTTATTCCAATATATAACCCTGCACTCAATTTGGATATTCTACCCAACCACGAGCTATAGTCAGATGCCAGGCTCCTCCATCAGTTACCCACTAGTTTGCAAAATCTTCTACCCAACCACAAGCTGCAGTCAGATGCCAGGCTCCTCCATCGGTTACCCGCTAGTCTACAAAATTAGTTTCCCTAGTGGGCACATCTAATTATAGCTCAAATTTACCAGACATCATCACGGGAAAATTGGGTTACTTTGATCATTCTAGCCCCATCAAATGGGATTATATGGTATACTAGAGCTTGCCCATAGAGAGGGATATTGTTGTATTTTCCAAAAGGATTAACAATAGACAAGGAATCAACATTGAACCCAAATATCTACGCTGCATATTCAATAATACCATTGATATTCATGAGGTTTATGCATAAATCATGCTATGCTAGTTCTGTGGAGGGACCACTCTTACCTGCACTGCTGCACCTGCAATCACCTCTACAAACATCAGCTTGGAAGTCTCTGTCTCCTTGATTTTCTTTTGCAGGCTCTGAATGTAAGCCATAATGTAAGCCATTTCATTAGCTATGATTGTTGCTTTGTCGATCTGCGTATGTAAGATCCTGATTTTATTTTGTAGGTTCTGAATGTAAGCCATTGCATGGGCTCTGAAAATCTAGTGAAGATGCTGGCTGTCAAGAACTCAGGAACAAAAACGGTGCGTGGGAGGAAATGCATCTTTAACTCCTCTCATCTCTTCTTCTAAATCTGGTTAAGATGCTGGCTTTCAAGCACACAAACAAAAATGGTGCATGGGAGGAAATGCATCTTTAATTGCTCTCATCTCTGCTTCTAAATGTCGTTAAGATGCTGGCTATCAAGCACACGGAAACAAAAACAGTGAGTGGGAGGAAATCGTGGAACTTGGGGCTAACCACACCACTTCTTGAATAAAAACCATGGCTTACTTTGGCAGTACTGAAACGTGGGTTGCATGCAATCACGCGGTGAAGACCCACAACATTGTATTGTTTTATTCCCACAAATTTATATTGTTTTATTTATTTTTATATTTTTTAATTATATAATATCGTATCATTAGCTTACAATAGTGCACAATGATTTTATTTTTAGAGTTAAATACTTCATCCCTTTGTAATAAAGCTGATGTACATTACAATAATGCAAATTCCAAAAAAAATTCCACAAAGAATACCCTTGGTAGTGTGGATCCAGAACACCCCTAGGTGAACAAAGAGCTTTATTTTTTTCATAATGCTTCAAGAATCCTCTTTTCCCTCCTACTCTCCCAATATTTTAGAACAAAATGAATACATCCCGAACTTTTTTCATTCAACTGCGTTCTATTTAATTCATCTCTAATTTTTCAATTCAATTATTAAGTGCCACATCTCGATTTTGGTGAAAAATTGTTCTATCAATTCCCTTAGATCTCACATCACTAGAATGCAAATAAGTTCTTCATATTAATACATTTTCTGTTATGATTTGCTTCTTTTCTCATGGTCCATTAGAACGATGTGAAGGTGGAATTGTAGCTTGCCAGATAAAATTGATGCCATTTCAACGGCATATCAGTCCCAATTTACGGTGAAATTACGTTGAGCAACATCAATGTAATACTAATAACAATCATATCAAAGTTTCTAAATTGCATTTCCATTTTAAATATTTTAGCGAGTTTTTGTTCGCTTCAGTATTGCAATCATAATTTTAAATAATACTACCAAGTTTGGTCTAATACTATTCACTGTTTTTCTTATAGCATGAATATTAATGGAGTTTAGGTGATGATACTGGTCACCTTTCTCACTACCATAGGGTACATGCTGGTGTCCATATAACTATATTTCCTGTGTTTATAGAAACAAAGTCAATCTGACTCAATTTGGCTTTTTTTTTTATTCGCAATGTTGCAGGGTACAGGTTGCGAATGAGCTTGGAGGTGGAAATGGAAAAGGAACAAAATTTACAGTGATTGTGTCTGTGACCCCCTCCTATGTTATAGGTCTTGTATTTTGGGTTCTCATTTTCGTCTTTCATGATGATTTTGTTGTTATATTAACAAACAGTACAATCATCATAGAGGCAGTATCCAAATTCATGGACTTGCTCTCATTCACCATCCTCTTTAACAACGTACAGCCAGTGCTCTCAGGTAAGTTTAATTTTATCATGAAAAAAATAATGAATCTAGTTTTAGTGGGACTAACAAAACAATTACAAAGGAAAATATCTTCAATTTTTATAGTTATGTGAAACTCTAAATTATCTAAAGAAGCCTTACGAGTAGACATCTCTATGTTATTCACATCTTCATATTTTTGTCTTTCTTAGTTCATATCTTGAGTATCTTACTGGTGTAGATCACATTTTATTCCTCATATTAATGGATTTCCACCATACCCACTGTAAACCACCTTGTAGATTCTCGGTTCAATTGGGGATTTATCAAACTTTCATTTGTTTAATTTTGGAGTCATGGTAAGTGGCATGACCACTGAGGCATACACACATACATGAAAATAGGATTCAAAATACAACAACTGTTTCACTGGGATTTTGCAGGGGATATGGGCTATAATGATAAGCAGGACATCAGTTTAAACACTTTTGGAAGAAATCATAACATATCGTTGTGATTGGGAGCAAGAGGTAAATCCCAAAACCCTAAAAAGTTGATTAATAATATTTCCATAACCTGAAATTTTGTGACTAATTTAGTGGTTTATTTGCACAAATTGCAGGCTGCTAAAGCAATCAACCGTGTCAAAATATGGGCTTCCTGATGCAGGAGCATCGGACCTGGCCAGCAATGTGGAAAATTGTCCACATGTTGTGGCCTGACAGGATGAAATTATTTGCTGTGTGTCAAAATCCAGTTTATTAAGGAGGTCGATTTCACAACTAATTAGTTATTATTGCCTATCTTATTGATAAGATTTGTTATAACAGGTGTGGGTGAGCGCTACTAGATAGGAGTTTTATTTGTTAGAATTTTAAAATTAGAAGATTCTGTATCGATTAGTTAGGAGACAGTTGTAATAAAACGAAGAGATTTTTCTTCGCGGGGGGAGTTTTTTTAGTGTGTGATTTGCAGAGCGAAAGCTCAGAAGATTGTGAAAAACCGTGTGTTGTGTGTAATAGAAGTTTTTTTTGATGCAAATGGAATAAACACAGAGACTCTGTTTTATTAATAAGTTCACATTGTGCACAGCGTTATATGCAAAACTGGAAAAAATTATGTATTGAATTCTGTGGTTAACTGTTGACCGAATGTGATTGCGTTTTAGTTTTAATTTTAAAAGATCCCTGTACAGGAAAGTCTGGATAGTAAAGCCGTGCATATGAAATCCATTTGAACAGAGTGAAGTCGAATTAAAACCTTTTAAAAGCTTTGAAACGGTTTTCAACATATCAAATTTGTTTTATGATCCGCCAGTTCATGCGTTGGAGCGTATTGATTCCAGAATTCTCGTGGGAGATCCCAATTAAAGTTGCATAGAATCGGATGAAATATTTCTATGTTTGTATGACCGCCGATTGAAAATATGCGTTGTAACGTATCGAATGTCGGTCAATAGATATGCACAGATATTATAACCATGTTAATTGGCAAAGGGCGAATATATCACCTTGGGATTGCATCAATAATGTATAGTGTTCTCTGTTAATGGCAACGGAATGCAACGTAGATATGTTGCAAATATGTTTGTTTTTGTTAAAAAAACAGTGGTTTGTATCTGTTAGAGGGGCGATCCAAAACAGCGCATGCATTGATGTTATGGCGGACAAAATCTTGGTGAGTCAGGATTCTGTATATCACGTTTTAAGCCATTGAAATGAAAACGCAGATCTCCTGTGTTATGCAGAATTTCCACAGGTTGAAATTACATTCCATGTCACGTCAAACTTCTAGGCATTGTTATATGGTGTAAGAGCGTTTTAACGCAGATATAAAAAGACTGATAGTATTTATATTGCGCCCAAATGGAGATGACGTCGAATTGGATCAATCAGTAAAATGTTTGTTGCTATTTGTCAACAGATGTATTCTGCAATGTTTTTTTAAATAAACTGTGGCTTGTATCTGCTATATGTTAATAAAAAGGATTATATGGGCTGCGCCCTGTATGAATGCAGAAAAGAGATTCAGATCCCGTGTTAATGTGAAACAAGATTTCTATTTCGACATTCCAGCGTTTTAGAAGTCAACAAGAATTTTTTGTTTGTATTTCCTGAAAGCTATTGCTTGTAATATTATAGGAGTGCGCTAAGAGCTACAGGTACATTATTTTGGTATCGGAGCCAAAGATACAGGTGTTTGCAGCCAAGATGCCGCCAAGGAGAGGGGTTGGTCGAGGAATTGGTCGAGGGAGACCAGAAGCAAATGCATTCCTGATAGAAGAAGTGCGAAGACTGCGTGAACGAACGGAGACAATGGAAACAGCCCAGAGAAGAGCGCCTGATGAGGGAGCTGAAAGTTCTTCAGAAGAATCTGAGGAAGAGGTAGAAGCAGAAGAAGAGAATGAAAATGTTAAATTCATGAAGATGCTAGCGAAGGTTGGAAGCAAACCCAAATTGGAGATTCCTATGTATGAAGGGAGTTTGAATGCCGAAGAGCTCATGGATTGGATCAGATCCATAGATCAGTACTTCGATTATGAAGAGATTGAGGAGAATAAGAGAGTGAAGTTTGCAGTTACCAGACTGAAGGGTCATGCAACGATCTGGTGGGACGAGTTACAGACATCAAGAATGAGAAAGGGGAAATATAAGATCAAGCAGTGGGATAAAATGGTAAGCAAACTGAAAGCCAAGTTTTTGCCTAAAGACTATCATTTGAATCTTTTTAAGCAGATGAAAAATCTGAAGCAGAAAGGAGTGTCTGTTAAAGAATATACTGAAGAATTTTACAGGTTAAGCATCAGAACAGGGCATGTAGAAGATGATTTGGAGAAAGTAGCCAGATATGTTAATGGGCTAAGGTATGAGATCCAAGATGAGATTAGCCTATTAAGTTTGAAAACTGTTGAAGATGCCTATCAAGCAAGTTTGAAAGCAGAGGAAAAACTGTTGCGCAAACAAAACCAGAGGAATAGAGGTAAGAATCTGGCAAAAGAAGGGGGAACATTTGAATCCAAATTTCAACACTCTCAGAATGAGGCAGGGAGTGCGAGCAATAAAGCACCACAAAGAGGAGATTCTGGCCGCGGAAGGTTCGTGCCCAGAGGCAGAGGCTGAGGAAGAGATGTCCGGTGCTTTGCATGTGGTGAATGGGGACATGTACAATGGGATTGTCCTCATCAGAGATCAGCAAATCAACGCAACGTGAATGTTGCTGAAGCCAAGGAGGAGATTCCTCAACCTGAAGCTAAAGAGGAACCACCAGAAGCTGGAGAGTCCCTGTTACTGAAGAGGGTATTACTGGAAGAAGCTAAGGAAGCCAAAGAACCAGTTCAAAGGAAGAATTTATTCAGAACAGTATGTAAGTCTAAGGGTAAGTGTTGCAAATTGGTAATTGATAGCGGTAGTACTGACAACCTTGTTTCTACAGAAATGGTGGACAAGTTGAAGTTGGAGAGAACAGTACACCCCACTCCTTATAAAGTATCGTGGCTCCAGAAAGGCCATCAAATTTTTGTAACTGAACAATGTCAAGTTGAATTTTAGATTGGTACTTATAAGGATGTCATTTTATGTGATGTAATGCCGATAGATGTATGCCACATATTGCTAGGGAGGCCCTGGCAGTTTGATCGAAATTCCATACATGATGGCAAAAGGAACACCTATACTTTAGAGAAAGATGGGAATAAGCATACACTACTGCCATTGAAAGCTGAAGCTGATAAAGAAGTACTTGGAAACAGTGTTACGTTGATGAATGAGAAGATCCTGTTGCAAGAAGATGAGAAGGGTAAGGAGATGCATTTTGCTAATGTTGGAAAACCCAAGGTAATTTTAACTTCGAAAAATTTAGAAGATTTACCTGAAGAAATTCAGAATTTATTGAATGATTGTGCTGATATTGTTGTGGATGAGTTGTTAACCATCAGGAGTATTAGTCACCATAATGATCTAATACCTGGAGTCAGTTTGCCGAATAAAGTAGCCTACAGGGTAATGTAGGAAAATGCCGAAGCTGGAACACAAATGGAAAAGTTGATGGATAAAGGGAAAATCAGTGGAAATCTTAATCCATGTGCTGTGAAAACAGTACTCGGTCCGGAGAAAGAAGCTGAAGGGCGCATGAGTACAAATTCTCGAGCCTTATATAAAACCACCATCAGATTGAAGAATGAAGGTTTGGAGGAATATGCAGTCTCGAAAGAAGAATTGAAATTAGATCCGAAGAAAATCCAAGCAGTTGTGAATTGGCTAACTCCTAGAAGCATATTTGAGGGAGATTACAAAAGCAGATGGCAGGAATGCAGTAGAAAAAACAAACAACGAGCAGATATGAAGAGACGGAAAAAGGAATTCCAAACAGATGATTTAGTCATGTATTGCATATTAGTGCTTATACAAAAAGCCAAAAGAAGAACCACAAGGAGACGCCATAACAGACGAAAGCCTAGAGCAGGAAAAAGGAAAAAGAAAGAGCCAAAGAAAACCAAGAGTCAGACTCACTATCAGTGTTTGGTCAAGTGGAAAGAGAAACCAATGGAAGATTCCAGTTGGTTGACAACAGCTGAATTACAAAGATATGGAGTAAGTCTTGAAAGTTTGAAGGACAAATCTTTTCTTCCCCGGGAGTCTGATGCAGGAGCATCGGACCTGGCCAGCAATGTGGAAAATTGTCCACATGTTGTGGCCTAACAGGATGAAATTATTGCTGTGTGTCAAAATCCAGTTTATTAAGGAGGTCGATTTCACAACTAATTAGTTATTATTGCCTATCTTATTGATAATATTTGCTATAACAGGTGTGGGTGAGCGCTACTAGATAGGAGTTTTATTTGTTAGAATTTTAAAATTAGAAGATTCTGTATCGATTAGTTAGGAGACAGTTGTAATAAAACGAAGAGATTTTTCTTCGTGGGGGGAGCATTTTTAGTGTGTGATTTGCAGAGCGAAAGCTCAGAAGATTGTGAAAAACCGTGTGTTGTGTGTAATAGAAGTTTTTTTTTATGCAAATGGAATAAATGCAGAGACTTTGTTTTATTAATAAGTTCACATTGTGCACAGCGTTGTATGCAAAACTGGAAAAAATTATGTATTGAATTCTGTGGTTAACTGTTGACCGAATGTGATTGCGTTTTAGTTTTAATTTTAAAAGATCCATGTACAGGAAAGTCTGTATAGTAAAGCCGTGCATCTGAAATCCATTTGAACAGAGTGAAGTCGAATTAAAACCTTTTAAAAGCTTTGAAACGGTTTTCAACATATCAAATTTGTTTTATGATCCGCCAGTTCATGCGTTGGAACGTATTGATTCCAGAATTATCGTGGGAGATCCCAATTAAAGTTGCATAGAATCGGATGAAATATTTCTATGTTTGTATGACCGCCGATTGAAAAGATGCGTTGTAACGTATCGAATGTCGGTCAATAGATATGCACGGATATTATAACCATGTTAATTGGCAAAGGGCGAATATATCACCTTGGGATTGCATCAATAATGTATAGTGTTCTCTGTTAATGGCAACGGAATGCAACGTAGATATGTTGCAAATATGTTTGTTTTTGTTAAAAAAACAGTGGTTTGTATCTGTTAGAGGGGCGATCCAAAACGGCGCATGCGTTGATGTTATGGCGGACAAAATCTTGGTGAGTCAGGATTCTGTATATCACGTTTTAAGCCATTGAAATGAAAACGCAGATCTCCTGTGTTATGCAGAATTTCCACAGGTTGAAATTACATTCCATGTCACGTCAAACTTCTGGGCATTGTTATATGGTGTAAGAGCGTTTTAACGCAGATATAAAAAGACTGATAGTATTTATATTGCACCCAAATGGAGATGACGTCGAATTGGATCAATCAGTAAAATGTTTGTTGTTATTTGTCAACAGATGTATTCTGCAATGTTTTTTTAAATAAACCGTGGCTTGTATCTGCTATATGTTAATAAAAAGGATTATATGGGCTGCGCCCTGTATGAATGCAGAAAAGAGATTCAGATCCCGTGTTAATGTGAAACAGGATTTCTATTTCGACATTCCAGCGTTTTAGAAGTCAACAAGAATTTTTTGTTTGTATTTCCTGAAAGCTATTGCTTGTAATATTATAGGAGTGCGCTAAGAGCTACAGGTACATTACTTCCGTGGGTACTCCAAAATCTAAGTCGACTAAAGAACCAGCCAGTCTGAATTGACATATATGTATCTAAATATCTCATGCCCTGCCTAAACAGTGATAAGAAGTATACGATGCAATATTTATTATATATCTATTTAATTCGGTTCACCTCATTGCATAATTGTTAGATTTAATGTTTCCTTCAAGAAAGGAATGCAACATCTATCCATTCAATTCAAAATTCTGCTAGAACACGGAGACAAGCTCATAGTCAGAAGCCAAGCTATTGTTATTGAGATTTCTGAATGTGTTGGCCTCCTGGTTGATTTATGAATGTGTGCCTTTCCTGACAAGTGATAATAAATATACGATGTAATATTTATTGTATATCTATTTAATTGAGTTCACCTCCGTGCACAATTGTCGTATTTCCTGCTGCCTTCAACAAAGGAACGCAACATTTATCCATTTAGTTCAACATTCTGCTAGAACTAGGAGAAAGGCTCACAGTCAGAAGCCAAGCTATTGTCACTGAGATTTCTGAATGTGTTTTCCTCTTAGCTCAGGCTCTGAATTTTTAATGTGTTTGCCTCCTGGCTCCTCAGGCTCAAGGCAGGGACTAGCTGCTTGGCAGCCACCCTTGTTTATATTGTGATTGGTTAGATATCTTGGAATTTTTATTTGCATCCATTAAATCTTTTATTTTATATTTTAAGTTCTTTTGTCCACTAATTATTTTATTGAAGTGGTTAGTATTGGGATGATGAATTTATAGTGAATTTACCTTTTGTCCATTAATTAGTTTATTGAAGTGGGTAGTATTGGGATGAGGAATTTATAGTGAATTTATTTGTCCTCACAATGTGGAAGTGCAGAGGTATGAGAGTGAAGACGTGTCGGAGTGCAGATGTGTCAAAGGTGCAAAACCTGTTGTTTCACATAGTGACTTCATCACTTCATTCAGACAACTTGCCACAACAAAGGCCCCATTTATGTAAATAAGTGGGAAAATGTATATTGTGTATTTTATTGAATCAATTGAGTAAAATGTATATTGTAAATCAAGAAATAAAACTTATATTTTATTTTATTTTTATTTTTCCTAAATCAATTAGGAAAAATATATGTTATAATTTCTGTAAAAAGTTTGAGCACATATATTCCATTTTTCATAAACATATATTATATTCCATTTTTTATTCATCAGCCAAGTCTGTAAAAATAGAATCGCTAATCCCTACAAAGAGGACTTTAATCTCCTACCTCAATATGGTTAACAATCACATGCTTTGAAAAATGCAATCAGTCTAGGAAGATGTCGACCGTGATCCATATTCCATCTTAATGTTGTAATTCTGTATACATTTACTCAGTTCTCAAACATATAGTAATAATTATTCTCCACTATAGGAGGAAAATGAATGATCTACATGTAGATCTAAAAAAACTAATGCAGAGAATCACGTAATAGGAAAGAGGTATGAAAAAAGGAATAATATAGTAGCTCTGGAAACAATACCACCCTCTTTTTTTTGTGTGAATTTTGGTAGGTCCTTACTATTTTCTATTATAAAAAAAAGCAGAGTGCATCATATACAAAGTTATTGGCCTCAACTTTCCCGTAGGAAACCAGGTCTTTTGGCCACCTTAACGCATTGAAAGCCATCCAAAATTGAAATTGTTTCATTCTCCTACTTGCCGCAATGGTCGGTTTACTGTTTAAAGCATTAACTAAATGAAAATTAAAAACATAAACACTATCTGCAAAAATCATTAAACATAGACTGTGTTACTACCCATCTGAAGATTCTATTGGTGTAGGATCCTTAGCATTCAAACCAGGCATGTCCACTTGTTGAATCTGCTTCTCAATTCAGTCTATTCGAGTTGTCATTTGGTATTGTGAAACCTTAAGTTGCTGAAGATAAATGTTAATATCTTGAAAAAGTGCAGTAACTGACGGTGTTTCATTCCCTTGCCCTGGATGAAGACTTTGCATTGGATTAGCCAAAAAATATGTCATTATCCAATACGTATGAAATATATGATTAAACTGAGAGAGACACCCTCTTGTATTGCCTAGATCAGTAATGAAATCCATTATTTCCTTCGCCTCATTATCCTCCTCATTGTTGTGACTTTCTTTTTCCCATCCTTGGATTCTATTCTTGATTTGGGGAGGGTTACCAAGAAAATATGCTTGTGAGATATTTTGTAATGTCTCTTGCGTAGTCTTCTTGCCTCTTTTACTAGTCTCAACCTTGGGTTTGACCATCTTCTGCTTCCCTTTATCTTGAATCCTTCCCTTAGTCTTCTTCTGTTGCCTCTTCACCATTGTTTTGTTCTTAATTTTCTTCTTAAAATCTGCGTATTCTATCTGAGTGCCTGTATGACGGAAGCACAGAGATATTACAGGTAAGCTTTGCATTTGCAGGGATAAATCTTCCTCTGGCACATAATTCGCACAATGATTATTGTATTTGCGTTGACTGAGGGAATAGTAATTTATGAATAGATTTGGACAACTGGGTTTTCGGGTATAGAGACTCTGACAAAAGATATAGGAAAAATTCCAAATATGCCAATGACCTTTTATTCTTTCTAAACATGGTTAATAAAAATTTCCTTCTCTACGACTTCCACTAATAATGGAGACATGCTCATGATATTCACAGTAACTATTATGAATTTCCCCTATGTTTTTATCAATTTGCAAACTCAGTATTTTTAAGATATTCCCCTGCCTAAAATAGAAGAGGCTTTCATACCGGCAACAAACACCCCAATTTTTGGTTTGCCTAAAACAGACAAGGCTTTCAAACAAATAACAGAGACCCCAATTTTTCCCATTTTTAAAACACAGGTGGAAACATGAGTGAATAAACTTTCTAGAATCCTCAATCGAGGTCATTTTCCCAATAAACTTAGATTCAATTCCATACATCCAGAAATTGAAATAATTTAAAACCAATTTCAATTGTCCCTTATAAGTAAACTTGTATGCATGCATGAAATACATGAAGGTTATGAAATGGAGCTCCTTGACATTACAGGGATAAAAAAAACAAGGTTAAATGGTTTCTTGGACCACTAATAAATATGAATTCCTGACCTTTCGACTGGTTATATCCAATTGCATTCCCCACATTTCGATTCCTTCTCGATCCTGGCTCATCTGACAATTAATAACTAGAAACATAAGGTTGGAATAGAGAGTTAGATACCCCTGAACACACACTAGAAACCTCTAAAGAGTGTCTGCACCGGTACCTAGTCTGAAATTTCCATGCCTCTTGATTTGAAATGGTTCCTGCCTATTCCCCTGTTTCCCCTTTAAGCTTTCCTGATCCTGCATATTCCGATGCTCTCCTGAAAAGCCAACCTAGATTACTAAATGCACCATCATTACAATGACTGTCGCATACCTAGTGATGTGCATACTGGGTGGGTTCTCACACATGAACCATTGTCTGGCCAGTTAGACCACTTGCCACCTGCCTTGTGGCACTTGATAGCAAGCACCCCGATCGGGGGACAATACCACCCTCTTTCTTATGAGGGAGAGATGAGAATTTTCTAAACAATGCAATCATTCTCCTTATTTTTCATTTTTTAATTATAAAATATCTTTTTATAAAATCAAATATTAGATAAATAAAATACATTGAGATGTTTCTTCCTTTCTTAGATTTTTGGATGTTTCCCTCTTTTCTACTCTTAGATGTTTCCAAGGAAAGACTGTACCTTTTCTTGGTTGTGCAATAAGTGAGATGTTTTTTATTTTTGTGTCCTTCTTGGTTGCCCAATTCCTCCATGTTTAGAGCAAGAAGCATCCCGACTTCCTTCAGCAAAGGAGGGAAAGTGTGTTCCAACAATTTTTTAGTCATCCATTTTTCCTGCGTTTGTGTGTGTCCCTTCCGACCAACCTAATATGATAAGTATGGTTGTTGCTCTACATTCTATTTTTGTGAGCCCATAATTGTATCTTTCAGTAGAGGAGGCTAAAAATTTGGAATATTATTGAACGGATGACGAACTGTAATAGATTCCTCAAGGAGAGGTGGTTTAAATAGTTTGAGATTATTAACATTAATCACATCATGGATGCCAAGCTGGGAAGGCAAGTTCAAGTGATATTCATTTTATCCAATGCGTTCTATAACATTATGCATGCTATATCGTAGAGGGCGCAACTTATGATGTTGGCCCTTGAAGCATTTCTTATCCAACAAGATCCAGATATGATCTCCATTTTGAAAATACAAGGTTGTTTTCTACTCGTCATGCTTTTGTTAGGCATGATCTTCCTCTTCCTATGAAGCCACCTTTACTTGAGCTTGCCATTGAGAAATGGAATGTATGAAATTATGAGCTGATTTTCGTTCATGTTGTTGATGTGTAGACCCATAAGGGGTGATCATTGGTGGCATCTCAGAGGGTGCACTTGGCTGAAACCCAAATCAAACCTCAAAAGGTGAGAAACCAGTTGAGGAGTGTGTTTCCCGATTATAACTGTGTTGAATGATGTGAAAATATGTATCCCACTTTTTTTTTTCAAAAAATATCTATGAAGTGAGTGAACCAAAGTATGATTGTCAAATTTGGTGTTTCCATCTATTTGTGGGTGCAAGGAAGTGGAGAAAAAAGTTGGAAACCCAGAAAAGACCAACAAGTACACCAAAATGTACTGAGAAAATGAGTCACAATCAGAAATATTCCTACTTGATAAACCAAAGTGTGTCCACACATGCTGGAACAAGAGATCCGTGGCCTGAGCAGTAGAGGTAGTCTTATGACAAGGAATAAATATAGCCATCTTAGAGAAATGACATAACACTACCTAGATAGCATCATGTTTGTGAAAATTATTAGGAAGGCCGCTCAAAATGTTGATGGAAATGGATTCCCAAGGATGAGAGGGAATTGGTAATGGCTGATACAAACCATGCTTATGGTTTGAGGACTTGCTTTGTGAACAAAGAGAACATGCAAGAATGAATTTTTCCACTTGCTTGGGTAAGGCAGGCCAATACAAGTGGGATAGAATATTGAGAATGGTCTTGGCTGTGCCAAAATTCCCTTTGCATGAAGAGGCATATACTTCATGGATGAGAAGGAGACAGTCATCAGATTGTGGCACACATAGATGGATAAGTTTACACAACCAACCATCACGAATGGTATAATCAAGAAAGGGAGTTTGGTTTATGACTATAGGTTGCTTTAGAGCTTCCCATATCTCACCAAAGACTATATTGGTGGCATACATATATTTCAAAGCATCATATGGAGCACAAAGCACCTTTAGAATTTGTAGGACCACAGTAGGTGGTCGACTTAACAAATCAACCATTTTATTACTTTTTCCCTTCTTCTATTTAATCACTAGATGGAATTGTTAAATGGGAGAATCCCACTTTAAATGGCATTGATCCTGAATCTTGCATTGTGAGTTGATGAAGATTAGTGGATGGTGATCTATATGGAGGATGGTCTCTTTTCCAAGAATTTAATGGCACCACTTCTTCAAAGCTTGCACTAAACTATAGAAACCATTGTCATAGGTGTTGTACATGAGCTTAGCATCCGTAAGTGTCTCAGAATGTTATTCCATTGGGTGGCCTCCATGTTTTAGAAAAATTCCAATGGTGAATTGCGAGCCATATATTTCCATCTCAAATGGTTGATTCATATTTGGAAAATGAAGAACAGGTGCAAATCATAAGGCATTTTTGGGTTGAGAAAAATTTCTCATATTCGGCATCCCAAATAAACTTTGTTTGATGAGACAACTGGTTCAAAGGGTGAGCCAACTATGAGAAATGAGAAAAAAAAATTCTTTATAAATTAATACCTCCCATGAAGCTCTTCAGGTCATGTGCATTGAAAGGAGCTAGCCATTGCACCAAATCTTGTACATGAGAGGGATCTCGATGAACCCCTTTTTCGTCAATAATAAATCCCAAATATTGAAATGATTTTTCTCCAATATAGGATTTATTTTCTTTGGCCTGAAGGTGATGTGCTCTCAATAACTCAAGTATGGTGCGAAAATGTTGAAGATGGTCTTCCTAATATTTACTGAATAATAAAATTTCATCAAGGTAGATGACCACAAAGTTACCCAAATGTGCCCTTGAAACATCATTAATGATTCTCATAAAGGTGGTCGGTGCATTGGTCAGTCCAAATGGCATGACCAACCATTCAAATAGCCCAAAATTTATTTTTAAAGAATTTTTCCATTTGTCGGCTACATGCATTCAAACATGATGGTAGCCTGCACTTAAATCCATTTTGGTGAAGAAACAAGCTCCGTCTAAGTGGTCCAACAAATTCTTAAAGCAGGGAAGGGCGTAGCGGTTTTTAACAGTGGTTTTTTTAAGGGCTTAGTAGTCTGTCATGAGGCGCCATTCAAAATTATCCTTTTGTGAATAATAAAATATTGATATGTACATGGAGAGGATGAAGTATGAATATCACTGGATGTCAAGAATTCTTCAATTTAGCATTCTATCTCAGCTGCCTCTCAAGGAGTAAGGCGATAAGATGGGGTATTTGGTAAGGAAGCACCATGAATAAGATCGATGTGGTATTGAACAGAGCGTGTTGGAGGCAGCCCTGTGGGTTGGGTGAAGACATCTGCAAATTCATGGAGTAGAGGAGCCATTGTAGGAGGGACTAGTGTAATATCCCATGTGCAGGTATGGCCCGCTGCCACGTGTCTGGGTCTATGTAGGGAGGGGTCCTACACAAGGGCCCCAACCCTCAGATGCTCCAGTGGGGTTAGGCCCACCCTTAACACCCTAGGATGTTGCCCTCACTAATAGTTCAAGCTTTCAGTGTAGTGGTTGCATCTATGTGGTATCAAAGTCGAGGTCTCGAGGTCAAGACTCACGAACCATAGTAGGTTGTAATATCCCGTGTGCGGGTAGGGCCTGCAGCCATGTGTCCGGGGATATGTAATGAGGGGTGCTGTGCAAGGGTCCCTGCCCTCAGATGCTCTGGTGGGGTTAGGCCCACCCTTAACACCTTGGGATGTTTCCCTCACTAACATTTCGAGATTTTGGTGTAGTGTTTGGATCTACGGCCTGTAATATTCCTAATTTATCTTTAGCTAATAGGAATATTAATTTTTCTTCTAAAAGTTAGATAAATTAATAAGTGGGCAAGGAGGCTCATAATTTTCTCAAGTATGAATAAAAATCCCTCCTAATGTGAAAAGGGATAATGTAATAACTAGTTCAAGCATCCACATGTGTGAAAAAGGTCTAAAATATGTGGACAAGGTCAAGTTTGACCAATTCAACATGATTTATTCTCAAAGAAGTGGATTCTAAATAAAGCCATCTCAATGTGAATATAGATCAATCTAGCTAGATAAAATGAAGGCACCTTGAGTGTGAAAAGGGACAGGGCATTAAGAATCAATCAAGGTTGACTAAGTCAACAAATTTTTCTAGATACATTGCACCATCTTGATGGACAACGCAGTTTTTGTGGAGGAGCCTTTTCATGGAAGCAACCTCATAGTGGGTGGAACCCTTGGTGAGGAAGCTCATCAATTATATAATGAAGGAGATGGAAATAAAATGGACATATTGGAGATTATATTTTTATGTGGTCTACTTAGACTTCCTACATACTTCATTTTTTAGCTAATTTGCTGCACTGCTTAGTGCAAGGGTTTGCCTGGGTGGGGATTCCCTACTCTTTCTTGAAGATCTTGTTCAAGAAATATAAGAGGAGGTTTCTAATATGAATTTTAAACTACTTGGTGTTGGGCCAGGCATCTTCCTTCAGAAAAAATCTAGTCCCTTCAGAAAACTATGTTATTTTTTAAGGTGTGCAGTGGAAGGGGTTAAAACCCCATTTTGAGGAGCTAGTTTCCTAAGAGGAGGACCGTCCTTTCTTTGGGAAATATATAGGAGGCATATACAACCATTTATTTGAATGTTCAGACATATTATGCAGAGCTTCAGCCATACACCATTATTCAACCACAAATTTGTAGCAGCTTTCTCTTGTATATCTTTTCTGTCAAGAAACCCTTGCCGGGTCTTCTTGGATTTGTATAAAAGAGATTAGATCTCTGTTTTTGTACCTCATTGAGTATTCTAATAATATTATCAGAAAAATTTCTCTATTTTATGATTTAACCTCTATTTATACTACGCATTCTCTTATGCATCAGCTCCGGCATTTTGCAGTCTTGGGGTTTTGGCAATTTTTAGCCGTCTTGAGCATTGGAGGCCTGTTTAACTAGGCTAGAGGAATTTTTTTCTGAAACTCTTTTGCATGCATGTCCTCTATTTTTAATTCTAAGGGACACAACCATTATTTTCCACTGTTATCACTCATTATTCAGAAAATAACATTTTTGAGGCAAAAATAATTGCTTTTCCCCACTTGGTGAAATGTATAAAGGCATATTTTGTTGTTGTGATTTTTATTATGATGGATACGTGTTCAAAAAAAATACGTGAGTTGATTAATTTCTTTTCTCCAACTTTGGAATACCTTAATTTATTCTTATTGTTATAGAAAATTCCAGATTTGGAATATTACAGTGGTATCAAAGCAACAGTCTTGGCTCAGCCTGTGACCTTCAAGCATCATGGAGTCTTCTCATGGAGAGGAGGATATTTTCATAAGAAATCAGAACAAACCCTTTTTTTCTAGAGAAAGGAGGTTCTCAAAATTTCTTTTTCCAAATCTGTAGGGTGGAAACAAGGGCATCAAAGAAATGAGGGAGAAATCTGAAAATCCCTCAGCAGGATCTATACAAGAGGAATATTATAAATCTTCATCTTATGGATATGGGAACTCAGCCATATCATCATATCTACCACATTCTATCAGCAATTTCTTCATGAAGAGGAAGAAAGGAGATGTGCGAAAGAGAGATACTCTTGGTGATTATTTGCATCAATCTGAGGAGTTCAAAGATCACTTGAATTTCCAAGGGTTTTCCCAAATGAAGGAAAATATCCCAAGGAGAAAGAAGCATGGTGAGGGTAGATTCTTTCTATCCACTTTTGATGGATCGCCTCTATGTCTAGCTAGGGCTTGGGTGAAGGAGCTAGACACCTTTGTGCAGCAACATCAAGTTTCAGAATTGTAAGCCATCAAAGTAGCAGCGATGCATTTTGAGGGTAAGGCTATGGTTGGAGGTTTTTTTAATCATTTTCCTTAAAGAATGAAAATACATAGACTTATTCAAAGCTCATTAAAATATTAGTAGAGAGGTTTGATGAGATTTCATGTGAAACATCCTCTATTGAAACTATGATACCATTTCAAAAAAAGCTTTTGCATGAGTTGGGAGGGTCTATAAATCCAACTCCATTTCTTAGAACCAATGAAGAGGAGGTGAGCTTGTTTGATACTTTTCCAAGGGCAAGATCTCCTTTATATGAATGGATTTCTTCTGAAAAGAAAGACATGAAGATTCTTTCTTCAAAAGAGGACCAAGATCTAAGGTCTCTTGTTGAAGATAAGGCAACTTCAACTAGTGAAGAAGAGAAAGGAGAGTCAAGATAAGATAATGCAGTCATAAAAAAGGAACCTCAAGGACCTCATGAATAATAGGATGGAGCACTTTCTCCAAAGAAAGAAACTGTTGCAATCTTGGAAGGAGTTCTAGAAGGTTTCACACATAGAGCTCTTGGCATAACACATGAACAACATGGACCTTCATTGAAAAATGTTGAGATCTTGAAGATAGGAGAAGGAAAAGAGGAGAAATGGCATCAAAAGATGGAGAGCATGTACCCTTCTCTATTTCAAAGTTTTCAAGAACAAATAAGGAAAGAGGACCCATGAAACAAAGCTAGGGGAAAATCTGTCCACCTACATTCTCATCCTACTCTATGCCTTGATGCCTCTCTTCAAGGAGGCATTCCAGTAGGAAGATCTCCTGATTGGAGGGAAACTAAAGTGTTCTCTCAACTATATACAACAAAAACCTATTTTTTTAAAGAGGGAACCCTTGAAGGAGCCACTACAGCGCTGAAAATCATTGATGGAAGGCTAGGAAAATTCCTGAAATTGACCTTGTTTTCTTCCATTCATCTATTTTCGTTGGAGGGAATAGATTTAGAAATTTGTGCTGATATGAGCATAGTGTCAAAAGGATACTACATAGCTAGAAGAAAAGGATACTCCAATATATAATGAATATTTCTGAACATAACAAAAAAATAATTTCCTTTTTGTATGCAGGAGAAAAATTGTGGAAGTTTTCGAGAAAGAGAACCCTTCAAGGGGAGGGTGACTTTCCTAAACTTCAATCTTGTCTTGAGAAAGATCAGCTGCAAGAAAGGCAGGAATAGAAATTTTGGAATACTCCAACATGTGACTTTGACATCAAGCATGTCAAGGAGGAGAGCCATCATAAGACAAATGCATCATTTCATATTTCTACAGTGCTGTCAATATTGGGAAGCCTAGACCCTTATTGGGAGTCCCAAATCTTTATGGAATATTCTAAGGACTTATTCACATGTAAGGTTCTTGATGGGAAAGAAAATGATTGGAGGTATAAGGTAGTTAATGGAATCATTTATGTTCATGATCAGATCTACTTAACTAAATATTCCAAACTCAAGAATAAGCTACTTGATACAACTTATGAGGTCTTGCTTTCAAATCCCACTAGTTTCATTGGAACATATCATACTATATTAGATGGATTCATGTGGGAAAATTTCAAAGAGGAGATGCACTCACATATGAGTAAGTGCATGGATTATTTGTTGGTTGAGGAGGAACATAGCTCTTGGAAAGACTTATCATTATCACCTCCTTATTCATTGAGTGTGAGAGGGAGCTCATCCATGGGCTACCTTGATGATTTTAAACAAGTGTATGACAAACATTGTATTGCTGAATCTCATGATGTATTTATTATATACTTGTATTTTCTTAACACTCATGTGCAGGTCTTGGCTCCAAGAGGGGGCACTTTTTCTGATCGGCTTCATGAGCCACTTTGGGCCATGAACAATGGTGATGCTAGCCATTCCTTGGTAGATCTTGGAGAGGTGATGTACTCTTCATGGTGTGATTCCTTAACACCAACCATCATACACCTTCTCCAAGCATGCAAGAAGGATGGGGCAACAAACAAGTGTTGGGGAGAACGCTTGTCATATCATATTCTATGGAAGTTAGGAGGAAAACTGTGATGGTTGCATATGAGGGACCATTTTCCTTCTCCCTTATTGTATATGGCAGCTAGCATGATCTTACTTATGATCCCACATGCTGAAGATGTTCTTATTTTTTTTGGGAACATGGTTGGAGGAGAGACACATTTGTTGGGTGTGTCTTTGGGGGAAGAGAGTCCCTACTTTTTCTATACTACATGTTCCAAGCGGAGCATGAGAAAATGTATGGCCACCATTTCATACCACTTGTTTCTTTATGATGTGGACCATATGTTTTTTTGGATCACTCGGGGCATGCATCTCATGAGAAATTAGGAGGAGCTTTTCTACGAATTACCAAGCTGGAAGGTGATTCATTTTATTTGGATGATAGTATGGAGGGGGGAGGCCTCCATTGATGATGAGTTTCCCCATGATTGTTATCACTTCTATCTTGAGAAGGCCATGGATCAAAAATAAGTTTTCCATAACAACCTTCCATTCTTTCATGATGAGAGCCATTGGGTTTATTCACCAAAGGCCAACTTGCACACTTGGGAGGAGCCATTGGGAGATGGAATTTTTTCATAAATTCTAAAGAAATGCATGAAACTATCGGATGAAAGGGCCACAAGAGGAAGAGGGGAGATTTTACAGCACCCTTGCAGTTTCTTGAGGACAAGAAAAATTTGGGAGGGGGAGACTATAATATTCCTAATTTAGCTTCAGCTAATAGGAATATTAATTTTTCTTCTAAAAGTTAGATAAATGAATAAGTGTGCAAGGAAGCTCATAATTTTCTCAAGTATGAATAAAAATCCCTCCTAATGTGAAAGGGGATCATGAAATAACCAGTTCAAGAATCCACATGTGTGAACAAGGTCTAAACTATGTGGACAAGGTCAATTTTGACCAAGTCAACATGATTTATTCTCAAAGATGTGGATTCTAAATAAAGTCAACTCAATGTGAATAGAGATCAATACAACTAGATAAAATGAAGGCACCTAGAGTGTGAAAAGGGACAGGGCATGAAGAATCAGTCAAGGTTGACTAAGCCAGCAAAGCTGTCTAGATACATTTCACCATCTTGATAGACAACGTAGTTTTTGTGGAGGAACCTTTGCATGGAAGCGACCTCATAGTGGGTGGGACCCTTGGTGAGGAAGCTCATAAATTATATGATGAAGGAGATGGAAATCATATGGAAATATTGGAGATCATATTTTTATATGGTTTTCTTAGAATTCCTACATACTTGGTTGTTTAGCTAAGTTGTTGGACTAATTAGTGCAAGGGTTTGCCCGGGTGGGGATTCCCTACTCTTTCTTGGAGATATAGTTCAATAAATCTAAGAGGAGGTTTCTGATATGAATTTTCCACTACATGGTGTTGGGCCAAGCATCTACCTTCAGAAAAAATGCACTCCCTTCAGAAAACTATGTTATTTCCTAAGGTGTGTAGTGGAAGCGGTTAAAACCCCATTTTGAGGAGCTAGTTTCCCAAGAGGAGGTTCAACCTTTCTTTGGGAAAGCTATAGGAAGAATATATAGCCATTTATTTGAATTTTCAGCCATATTTTGTAGAGCTTCAGCCATACAACATTATTCAGCCAAATATTTGCAACAACTTTCTCTTGTATATCTTTTCTGTCAAGAAACCCTTATCAGGTCTTCTTGGATCTGTATAAAAGAGATTAGATCTTTGTTTTTGTACCTCATTTAGTATTATAATAATATTATCAAATATATTTCTATATTTTCTAAGCTAACCTCTATTTATACTTCACAGTCTCTTATGCAGCAACTCCGACATTTTGTAGTCTTGGGGTTTTGGCAATTTTTAGCTATCTTGAGCATGGGAGGTATGTTTAACTAGGCTAGATGCATCTTTTCCTGAAAATATTTTGCATGCATGTCCTATATTGTTCATTATAAGGGAAAAAACCATTATTTTCCATTTTTATAACTAAATATTCAGAAAATAACTTTCTTGAGGCAAAAATAGCTGATTTTCCCCACTTGGTGAAATGTATAAAGGAATAGTTTGTTGTTGTGATTTTTATTATGATGGTTATGTGTTCAAAAACACTACATGATTTGATTACTTGATGTTATCCAACTTTTTAATACCTTAAGTTATTCTTATTATTGCAGAAAATTCCAGATTTTGAATATTACAACTGGATTGTTGAGGTTATTTGGCTTGACAGGGTGAACCAAGCACAAAGAAACAAATTGGTATAAATTAAATCTCATAATGGGAGCTTTGCCAATATAAGGTTGGGTTTATGTGCTAGCTGAGGATGTGAGCACATAGGTGCGCCCATCGTGTTGCAAGTGGTATTGGTGATATGTAGCATCATAAACATCATTTTGAACCTCTTGGTATGGAATTAATAGTAATGAATAAACACAATTGAGAGGAGAAAAATCACATACCACAGTATCATGGAAAGGTCCAATATAAAAGGTGAAAAAACAACAATGGGAGATGGTAAGATGAGGAGCATATTTTTGGACCTGACCGACTTGATATGGGTGTGGGTGAGAAGTGGCCGGAAGGAAAAGATATTCAACCAAGTCTTGTGCCACAATATTATTTTGACTCCCATTTTCAAGAATAAGCCTGTCTAAATCATGTTTGAATTGAAAATTATGGGTGAACAAAGGAATAACAGAGGTGTTTGTTGCATTAGAAGTCATGAGGATAGAGAGGTGTGCACTTCTATAGGATTTTTGAGAGAAAAAATTTGAAGTGGGGTAGTGCCATTTGGTTTTTTGACCTTTGTAAAAAGATTCTTACAAGGGTGTAGTGTTTTCAGTGCTTGACAATCTACAGAAGCATGTGAGTTGGTCTTATGAAATTTACTCAGGAGGTATTGTGAGTTGTGGGGGATGAGGCACAAGTGACATTAGAAGAAACAGAGGGAGATGGACCATTTATAGCTTGAGGAGATCAGATTTGAACCCACTTTGTGTTCCACAGCTAGGGCCCGAATAAAGGCTTTGTCTAATGAAGCGCTATTAAAGAAGTCAACTTTTTGTCGGAAAAACATTAGCAAACCATAATTAAATTTGATAATTAGTACCTCTTCTCGATAGGATATATGGAGTTGAATGGAAACTTGCAGCAGACATCAATGTAACCTTGCGCTCATTGATTGGGTAGTTTCCAAAGTTGTAACCATTTGGAAAGGAGATTTTGTATATATCATGAAGGATAGAAGCATACTCGTAAGGCTTGGCAAAAGAGATTCCAATATGTGATAGGTGTCGTTATGGTCTCGAGTGGCTCTCTAAGTTCGAAAACCAGGGACATATTCTCAAGATGAGTATCCCACCATGTTTTTGATAGAACTTCCAATTGTATACTGACAATCTGAAGTTTTATCTCCTCTTCCATCGTTGGACACATTCTTAAATAGTTGGGGAGACTGCGAAGCCAAGAATCCACAACCTCACCATTAATTTTACTTGCAAATTTGGGCAGTTGAAAGCATGTAACATGTTGCATTTTATGTCAAGGACATCATTGTTCTTGTAGCGTAATTAGCTCTTGAAGAGCCCTAACTAAATAATTTACTTGCGAGTCTGTAGTGGATAGCTCGTGACGAGGCAACATGATTTTCATCCACTGAATGGATTGAAATGTATGACCCTAAATAAAAAAATTATTCAAGCAGGTGGATGCCTTCCAAGATCTTATGATGTAATACCAATGGATCTACCTACAGATATGAAAAACTAATGGAGAGAATCACATAACTGGATAGAGGCACAAAGAAAGGAATAACCTGGTAGCTTTGGAGACAATACCATCATCTTTATTATGACGGAGAGATAAGAATTTTATAAACAATGAAATCATTCTCCTTGTTTTTCATTTTGTAATTACAAAAGTTATTTTCATAAAATAAAATGCATTATTAGATAAACCAAATACATTGAGATGTTTCCTTCTTTCCTATATTTTTAGATGTTTCGCTCTTTTATATACTTAGATGTTTCCAAATAAAGAGTGCACTTTTTCTTGATTTCCCAATCAGTGAAAGGTTTCTGATTTGTGTTTCCTTCTTGGTTTCGAAAAATAATTTGAGAAAATATATATTCCTTTTTTTATAAAACAATATTATATTCTATTTTTTATTCATCAGCCAAGTCTGTAAACAAATAATGGCTAATCGCTACAAAGGGGACTTTAACCTCCTACCTCAATGTGGTTAAAAATTGCATTCTTTAAAACATGCAATCTATCTAGAGAGATGCCAACCATGATCCATATTCCATCTGAATGTTGTTTAAAATATCTCACGAAGTAATTTTCCTCTTGTAGGAACTAGTGAAGATGATAATTTTAATTCAGCATACATTTATTCAGTTCTCAAACATATCATAATCATTAGTCACCACTATAGGAGGAAAATGAACTAGTAGATCTAGATGGTGGTGTTTGGAACAAAAGTATTGAATAATATTTTAATAATTAATTGTCTGTTGAAATACTGATGGATGAATAATTGTTAACCGCATGATATAATCGTAAAAAAATGGAATAAAATACCACATAATGTCTTATTACCAATGATTTATGTATAAAAAAAATATTAAGATAATACCTTGAGCCAGCGGAGCACACTTTTGTGCCACCCCATGAGAATAAAAATCCATGTAGATTATGTGTCACGAAAAAAGAAATAATAACTAGACATATGTTCCATTTAATTGTTGAACATTAAGGGATTCATTTTTATCATATATTTGTATGTCAAATAAATCATTTTGAATAGTGTAAAAAACGATAAATCAAATATAATATGAAACAATAGAAAAGGTGGCAAAAATATTTTAATTAGTGTCCACTGATTAACATAAAGTTGCATACTTCCTTACTCCTTTGAAGGATCCAATGGAAGAATAGGGCTTTTGATATTAATTTGTTTGATTCTCACTCACTACTAGCCACATGTTAAGTCTTAAACCGAGCACATAATTGCAAAGGATGAAACAAAATTTCTATATTATGAATAAAGGATCTTTCAACTTATGAATAAAGGATCTTTCGCACATCTCTCCACAAAATATGGCACGAAATAATAAGACTATTTTCACATAATCTCTAAGGTAATAATAAATACAGCGCTTTAATATTTAAATACATATTGAGAATCAATATTCATGTATTTTTTTAATTATTTACTGGGGAAGCTTCGAAATATTGGCCCATATTTACTTGAGTAAACATTAGTCCTGAAGAACTTTCACCATTTATTTTATTTGATACTTTCATTTTAGACTCTAAATTATTGTACTAGGTTTATCTGTTTCTATCCATTGTTGATGTTTCTAGCCTCATACTGGTGCAATGTATTCAATCATTAGCTTTTAACAAAGTTATTTTTGAAGGAAATTTTTTGTTTCTAGCCCTCATTGCAAATCAGACTTCAGTGTATGTGAGAAAGATTGACAACTTCATATTGGAATTTCCTACCTTACATTGTACATTTTTGCTCTATGTGCTGGAAACAATTTTCATTTCTACCCCATCATCTCCATGACTTCTTTCCTCATTTAATAAAAAAAAATTGGTATCACAGTAGCTACATTACAAAAACAAAGGTCTTAGTGTTTGTAAAATACCTAAGTGAGGTAGAAAGACACAAAAACTTGAACTTTTGGAGCCGAATGTGCGAGCCTTTAATGAGGCCTAGGTGGTAAAACATATGTACAGGGACCAAATGAGGCTTGGGTAAAATAATATTGGTGTAGGGCTCAGATGAGGGTATGCATGCAAAAGAAGGAATTCAC